>LPNX010045216.1:19373-77421 GCA_001517045.1 Pseudotsuga menziesii
CGACGGTAAGGCATATTGCTAAACTTTTTACTGCCATCAAAACATTCTTAAACAGTGATCGGAGAATATAGTGACTAAAAGTTCCACAACTACAGAAAAGATAGAGGCTAAAAGTTCCACCAGTGCAAAGAAGAAAGTAGCTAAAAGTTCCGCCACTGCAGAGAATAGAGGGATTAAAAGCTTCGATGGTAAGAATTTTTGAGTTTCGATCACCAATGTTGTGGAGTCTTAGTTCACTGCAGACCCGCAACAACGGAAGAAGGATAGACTACGGGTTCCGCAAGCAGATGAAAAATTCGACGTCGAAACTTGGAATCACTAGTCATCGGCAAGATAGTTCAATAAGGAGCCACGATGGTGGGAAACAGAAGGACTACGGATCAATGAAGTTTACAACTGAGTTCCTCTGCAGTGTCAGCAATACAGAAGACTAAAACTCTGATCAATGATAAGAATCATTCCGATAGCACGACAATAGATGAACTCTTCGGAGATCAAAAGAAATAAAGACAACATAGCGGCGGGGCAAGGCTGAAAAGTTTTGAAATGTCGATGACATGAAGAACTAAATACCGCCGAAGTCAAGTATCAAAAATCAGAACTTGGAAACACTAACCATCGACGAGTTAGTCTACTAAAGAGCCGCCATGATGGAAGAAAGATAGAATGCAGATTCTGCGACCAATTGAACATTTCGACGATCAAAAGATCTGAGGAAAATGGATTGGTGAAGTTTACAACGAAGCTCCTCCATAGTGTCGATGGAATAGAATACTAAAGATCCGATTCAAATGTCACAAATCAACCTCTGGCAGTAATACAATTAGTTTGTTTCACCTCCGAAACTACAGTAGTGTTCAGATAAAAGGTTCTGATGCATAATTATTTTAGCTGCCGATCATCAACAAGCTAGCGATGGAGACCACCAGCATTGATATTTGGAGCACCGATAAGCTAAAGGAAAAAGATGTCGATCGTCGATGAAGAAGTCATTGTGACGCTATTGATTTTAGGCTCCGAAACAGTGGTAGCATTAAGACTTGGAGCACCGATGAGCTAAAATAAAAATCCCCCGATCGACAACAAGACAGAAAATCCAGCGGATTAAACAAGAAAAAGCACTTTAGTTAAATGCCAATACACTGGCTATTGGCGGCAATTTGATACTGAACCAGCAATCATTAGAGGAATTTTGGGGTCTAAAATGAGCCTCCTAAGGAAAATAATAAAATAATATTTAAAATAATAAAATAATAGTTAAAATAATAAAATAATATTGATTAATTTTGGAGGAAGAAAGAAAAAAACTACTTTTTGTGTTCGTATTTTCGACATATCTCCATGTGTTTTTACTCAAATTTCGATCGGGAGAGCTCGTTGGATGCGGAATTTGATTCCGCATCCAACGATTACCCACACTGCATACTTTTGATAGACCCCGCTACCCCAAAAACAAGAAATACCTGAAAAAACGTGATGATGACATCATCATCACGTTTTTTCAGGTATTTCTTGTTTTGGGGGTAGTGAGGTCCATCAAAAGTATGCAGTGTGGGTACTCATTGGATGCAGAATCAAATTCCGCATCCAACGAGCTCTCCTGATAGAAATTTGAGTAAAAACACAATGAGATATGTCAAAAATACGAACAAAAAAAGTAGTTTTTTTAATGACAAATATGTCAACTCAACCATTATGGTTGACTTATTTTATTGAAATTCTATTGGTTCTTGAATTCCAACACACAAAAACTTATTTTGGCACGTTTTCTTATAAGGCCCATTTTAGACCCCAAATTTCCTCTAATGGGGCATGATTAGCAACCATTTCAGTCATTAAAAGATCACTAAGTGAACTAGATTTTCACAGTAGATAACCAAATAGTTAGCAAAGGGTTTGAAGCCCTAAGCTAGAAAAATTATCACTTTCAATTACTTTTGGTGTAAACAGATCAAATTTTTAGGATCTGTAATTTTTGCAGAAGGCTATAAAACCCATGATTAATTTATTAATAAAGGTTCAACTCTAGGGATTTATAAGCCCATTCCATTATCAATCATATCATCCAATTTATTCTAAATATAAGCTCTTTTGTTGTGATTTGTTCATCCATCTCTTTTTTTACTGTCTTTATTGTCTGAATGTGCATTTAGGTCATTTTTAGATTTATTAAAAAGCCGATAACTGTCATCCTATTGGTTATTTAGTGATATTTGATTTATAAATACCATCCTCAGCAGGATTTAGCCATTTATATGCATGTTATGCTTGTAAGTCTGTCATCCTGGTGAGTTCTACATCCCTGCACCTTTTTGTCAAACTACTGAACAAGTTGTAACTAAAAGCCTTGTAATTGAGTGAGCTTCATGCATGTCTTGAGAGTGAGAGGTTATATAGGTTATCCAGCTTGATTCATATCAGAAAACCCTAAAAAAAAGTTTAAGTTACCAGGAATCCTCAAGCTACAACGTAGAGGAGTTTCCTAGAGTGCTAACAAAGTGGCGTTGTTGTCGGGGAGAGGAGATTGAATCTCAGCTTCCCTGGGAGACGACATAGATCCAAGATTTGATGATAGACAAAGCTTGGTCATTATTACGGTTGTAATCATCTATCTGGTGACTCCATTGATATAAGGTGGCTTCAAAAAGACCAAGTACCAGAGCAAACCCAAAGGGGCCACCATCAACAGTTGTTTCATATCCAGAAGAAATCTTGAGGAAAGCTAGGGCTTTACTAAGACAGACCAACAATGCTGCACAAAACGCTACATCAGGTATTTCAAAAAATATTTCTGCTATTATTTCTTCTGCTGAAACTCGTAATTCCCAGGAATTTTTAGATAGATCAGAAAAATATAGGGCTTGGGCATCTTCAAGCACTGTTGCTTGTGAAGATCCAATCCCTGGTGACTCCACTGGGATAAGTATACCACCGCCTTCTTAGCAAATATCCTCATTAACTTTTCCTTCCACATCCCTCTCCATACCCATTTCCAATATGGCTACCCCTCAATTGTCCAAGATGGAAAGGATCCTGGTAGCTAGGTATGCACCCCTAATTTTGCCAAATCCTCTCATAGCCATGCCTACCGAGGATTAACACAAGTATATGACTAAGTTTACTGGGGAAGGGGATTTAACTGCTGAAGAACATCTAGAGGATTTTTATAGCTATGCTGAAAATATAAATATAGAACATGAAGATGTATGGAACAGAGTTTTTGTGCAAAGCCTAGATGGCCAGGCTAGGAAGTGGTTCAAGGAACTGCCTGCTAGGTCAGTGGAAGACATAGAGGCCCTAGATGACATCTTCCTAAAGCATTGGGGAGAAAGGAGAGATCGCCTCTACTATATCACGAAATTCAGCAACCTGAGAAGAGAAAATGGTGAGTCTATCTCCAACTTTACCAAAATATTCAACAACATGTACAGCAAGATCCCCACTGAGATTAATCCCACTGGTACCTCAGCTATGATAACTTATGCAAATGCCTTTGAATCTGACTTCTGCCTACTTCTCGGAGAAAGGAGGTCTACCTCCTTATCACTCATGCAGGATGCTGCCCTGGAGGTAGATTCAAACATTCTGGCATCTCAGAAGGTCGAAGGGAAGGTAGACAAGAGAAAGAAACCAATAGACTATAGTGGGGCTTCTGCATCAGATAACAAGATTGAAAAAATGACCAAACTTTTAGATAACCTGACTACTAAAATGTCTAAATTAAAAGACCAAGGACATCTACCAGTAAGGGGTAAGGGGCCATGTGAATTCACTCCTTGAAACCCAAATTTTGTTCCTTATAGAAGAGGAAGCCCCCCAGTTCAGATTCTCAGAAGGGAGAGAAATCAAGGGGAAGATCAAAGGATAAGAGCTCCATTTCAAAATTTTGTATTAGAAGAAGAGCTAGAGTTTATTGAAGAAGAAGGAGAAGTTGAAGACAATATCCACTGCATGGAGGATGAGGTGGACTACTCTTTTCTGACACAAGCAGAATATGAAGAAGACCTGATTGATGAGCAGATCACTGAAGAGGTTGTCTATCAGGCTGATGCTCAGGGAGGTTACCAACTGAGGTCTAGGTTGGTTTCTCCCGTCAAGAAGAATGTTGTACCTGTCAATCTTCCTGCTGCACTAGCTAGAAAGGTTGTTGTTTTACCAAAGAAAGTGGTTGTCCCATCCAAAGCATTGCATAAACCAGCACCTTCAGCCACACCTGATCAAGTCCAACTCAAACCTATAGCTCATGAGGTAAGGTTTCCGGACAGGCTGCATTATTCTTTTAACCTTGAGTCTGAAATTCAAAAGTTGAAAATCCCTTTCCCTTTAATTAAGTGGATGAAGAATGATGCATTTAAAACCTCCATTCTGAATTCCCTTCAGCCCAAGGTGCACCATGACACTGACTTTGTGAACCTGCAAGATGACAATCCTTCTGTAACCCTGGGCCCCATGATCAAAGACATTAAAGACTCCTACCCACCATTCTATATATCCTTGAACATCCATAATAAAATCCTCCATAACTGTCTGTTGGATTCAGGAGCCTCTCATAACCTAATGCCAAATGTTGTGATGGATGAAATTGGCCTTAGCATTACCAAGCCCTACCATGATTTATTCTCCTTTGACTCTAGGAAGGTCAAGTGCTTGGGCCTAGTCAAAGACCTTGCTGTAAAATTAACTCAGCTACCTTCAAAAAGTGTAATGATGGGCATCGTAGTGGCTGATATTCCTCCAAAATTCATCCTCTTGTTGTCCTGGTCATGGAGCAAAATATTGGGTGGCACCCTTCAGATGGATCTCACGTATGCCACCATTCTCATGTTTGGAGGGGAGACTAAGATACTGTACACGGAAAATCAGCTAGCATACATCATAAGCAAGGAGAGCCACTCAGTGAATCACCCGATCTACGCCGTGGACACAGATTTTGGGTCTTGCATCTTGTAAATAGATGATAATCAGCAGACATCTGTTAAGCTCACTAAGCCCACCCGTCCGCAGCCCGAAGAAGTCACAACAGCGATCTGGACCATGTATTTCGATGGGGCAAGCACTCAAAACTCAGCAGGCACGGGTATCGTGTTGATCTCCCCATCTAAGGAGAAGATTCACTTATCTTATCAGCTCAATTTCAAAACCATGAACAACGTAGTTGAATATGAAGCCTTGCTACTAGGAGCTAAAGCAGCCAAGGATATGGGGATGTTGTGCGTAAAGGTTTTTGGGGACGCAGACCTCATCATACAGCAGGTCAACAACACTTTTCAGATGAAGAATATTAGATTGAAGGCTTACAAGGATGAGGTATGGAAACTCAGAGAATCCTTTATGTTTTTGAATTGTCATATATTCCTAGGGATTTGAATCACCTGGCTGATTCCCTAGCCATCTCTGCAAGTCTGTTTGTTCCTCCTTTACCCCCTAAGCTCAGCTATGACATTCAAGTCAAGTACAAACCCTCTCTGCTAGACAATGTAAAATTTTGGAGGGTGTTTGAAAATGATGGGGAGCTTAGTAAATTCCTTCAGTTAGTGGATGAATTCTCTGACATACACATAGACAAGGAAAACCTTAACCTGGAGGAATCCAAGTAGCGCAAGTTAAAAGGTAAAGTGATTGAGCACAATATTGTCCAATTTCCCAGCAACTACATACCCCGAGGTCTAGTACCACTGGAAGAACTATTTGATCATAATAATATCCCTTTCAAGCCTGCCAAAAGGGAGCTAGATCCTGCTATCCAAGAACAAAACATATTCAGCCAGAGCCATCCAAAACTGATAAATCTATCCACTGGGCTGACTGCTGAACATAAGTTTGAATATTGCAGCTTGATAAAAGAGTTTGCCAATGTTTTTACATGGGAGTATAGTGACCTAAAAACATATGACACCAACATCATCCAGCATAGGATTCCTTTGGAGAAGGACACCATTCCTTTCAAACAAAAGCTGAGACCCATCAGCCCTCTTCTATTACCAGTGATTGAGAAAGAGATCCACAAACTACTCAAAGACAAGATCATAATCCGCCTCAGGTATTCCAAGTGGATTGCAAATCTAGTAGTGGTAAGAAAGAAAAATGGAGAAATCAGGTTGTGTGTGGATTTTAGAAACCTGAACAAGTGTTCCAAAAAAGACAACTATCCACTGCCCAAGATGGAACACCTACTGCAGAAAGTCTCGAGGGATAGGGACATGTCCTTCCTTGATGGCTTCTCCAGATACAACCAAGTTGTTGTGCACCCAGATGACCAAGAGAAGACTACCTTTACCACCCCCTAAGGTACCTTCATGTATGCTAAAATGCCATTTGGGCTAATGAATGTTGGGGCTACTTTTTAGAGAGCTATGGACCTAGATTTTGTAGGGCTAAAAGATAAATTTGTGCTGATATATTTGGATGACTTAATAGTTTACTCTCACAGCTATCATGACCACTTGCAACATTTAAGGAAGGTATTTCTGATGTGCAAAAGGTATGGAATATCACTGAACCCCAAGAAGTCCAAGTTTGCACTCAATAAAGGAAAGCTCCTAGGCCACATAGTCTCAGCAGAAGGTGTAAAGATTGATCTGGTAAGAGTGGAAGCAATTCAGCAGCTATCAATACCAAGGTCAAAAAGAGACATTCAGTCGTTTTTAGGCAAGATAAACTTTGTCAAGAGATTCATTCCAAATTTCTCCGAGCTGGTAAAGCACATAACAGCCATGCTAAAAAAGGATGCAGAGATCAAGTGGACAAACCAGGAAAGAGATTCTTTTGAATACATTAAGAAAGCCATTATGGAGGCCCCAACCCTCATTAGTCTCGACTACACCAAGGGTTTTTACATTTTCTCTTTTGCATCTTATGACACAGTGGCAGTTGTACTATTACAAAAGAATGATGAAGGTCCTGATCATCCAATTTCTTTCTTCAGTAGAACCCTGAGAGATGCTGAGATGAAGTATGACCCAATTGAGAAGTAGGCTTATGCTCTAATAAAATCTTTGAAGACTTTCAGAATCTACATTCTCCATGCAAAGATCATTGCATATGTCCCTTCAGCTACTGTGAAGGATGTTTTGACTCAGCCTGACATTGATGGGAAGAGAGCTAAGTGGATTTCCAAACTCATTGAGTTTGATGTAGAGGTGAAACCCACCAAGCTGGTAAAGGGATTAGGTCTAGCCAAACTCATGACCAAAGAAATTTGTGAACTGATGGGAATAAATTTTACATGTGTCAGATCAACAAAGGTGCATACTATGGTAGCAGCTAAAACAAAAGTAAATCAATATAAGAATAACAGTCCAGCAATAGCTGAGAACATATATTCATGTGAATGGTACTCAGGTATCATTCAATTTTCACTAAAATTAGAAGTTTCTCCTGATCTTACTCCTAATCAAGCATGAGCTCTTAAGTTGAAATCTGTTAAGTTTTGCATAATTGACAATTTGTTGTATTGGAAGGATCAGTCTAGAATTTTGTTAAGATGTCTAGATAAAGAGGAACTAGAGCAAGTCATGCATCACTTTTATTCCAGTACATGTGGAGTCCGCCACTACTGGAAAACCACAGCCCACAAGATCTTAAAAGCAGGATACTATTGGCCAGTCCTCTTTGCTGATGTATGCACTTTTGTAAGGGCCTGCGACCAATGTCAAATATTTATAGGGAAGCAGCAGCTCAAATCCTTGTCCATTAGGCCTGTTACAGTGAATGGGCCTTTCCAGCAATGGGGTCTAGATTTCATAGGTGAAATAAATCCATCTTCCAGTGGACAACATAAATGGATCTTAGTAGCCACGGACTACTTTACCAAATGGATAGAAGCAGTACCCACCAGAAATTCCACTCACCAAGTCATCATAAGATTCTTATATGAGAACATCTTCAGCAGGTTCGGTTGCCCAGTAAGGTTAGTAAGTGATAATGCACCATCTTTTGAGGCTGGGGCATTAGTTAGAATGTGTGAATCAATGGGTATTCAACTGGTGCACTCCACATCCTATTACCCACAAGGCAATGGCCTGTCTGAGTCATCCAACAAAAGCTTAGTTAGAATCATCAAGAAACTACTAGAGACAAATAAAAAAAGTTGGGACTCAAAGCTTAAGTTTTATTTATGGGCTGATAGGGTGACATATAAAAGATCCATAGGGACTTCTCCATTCAAACTAGTTTATGGCATTGAGGCCATCTTTCCTATTCAGCTCATACTTCTAGTGGCAATTTTATTTCTGGAAGAGGAAGATGAACCAAATGATATGATGAGAAGGATGATGGATTTGGTGGAGTTACAGTAGATCAAGGAGCAATCTATAGGAACATTAGAGGCTCATCAATAGAGGATAAAGGGAATTTTTGACAAAAGGGCAAAGGAAGACAAATTCAAAGTCGGAGATTGGGTCCTCAAGTGGGATGTTGTCAGATAGGACAAGGGGAAACATGGAAAATTTGACTCTTTATGGATTGGCCCTTTTGTTATAGACCAAGTATATAAGAATAACACCTTCAAATTGCAAAATCTGGAAGGTGAAGAGGTATTCAATGGGCCAGTAAATGGGTGGTTCCTAAAACTCTATTTTATTTGAGGCTCTGAGGCCTTATGATTGTAAATTAGTAGATAGTAGGTTGTTTTGCTTTCAGAATAAGACTCCATGCCCAATGGAACAATAAAGAATAGTGTTAAGTTACTTAGTTGCTTTTAGGGAAAGGCATTTTGGTCTGGGGTTCTTGGGACCTCACTGGGAGGATCCCATCCCCAAGTAGGAGCCAGATGTTATATCCCAAGATAATTTATTTTTGTATGAAGAATTTAATTCACGCAATGAGGAATATTAATGTCACTAACAGTTTTGAAATCCTCTAATTTTTATGCAAATTTCACAAAGTTGTAGTTTCAGTGGCTTGGGCGAGGATCAGAACATCTCATTAGCCACCGAAAGATGGAAGATAAATAACAGGTGGAAGACCCCTTTGATGGTAAGGCATATTGCTAAACCTTTTACTGCCATTGGAACATTCTTAAACAGTGATCGGAGAATATAGTGACTAAAAGTTCTGCAACTGCAGAGAAGATAGTGGCTAAAAATTCCGCCATTGTGGAGAAGATAGTGGCTAAAAGTTTTGCCACTGCGGAGAATAGAGGGATTAAAAGCTCCGATGGTAAGAAGTTTTGAGTTTCGATCACTAACGTTGCAGAGCCGCAATGGTGGAAGAAATATAGACTATGGGTTCTGCGAGCAGATGAGAACTTCGGCATCGAAACTCAAAATTACTAGCCATCGGCAAGATAGTTCAATAAGGAGTTGTGACGATGGGAGACAGAAGGACTACGGATCGGCGAAGTTTACAACTGAGTTCATCCGCAGTGTCGATGGCATAGAAGAATAAAGATTCGATCGATGACAAGAATCATTTCGATAGCACGACAATAGACGAACTCTTCCAGGATCGAAAGAACTAAAGACAACATAGCGGCGGGGCAAGGCTGAAAAGTTCTGAAATGTTGATGACACGAAGAATTAAATACCGCCAAAGTCAAGTATCAGAAATCAAAACTTGGAAACACTAACCGTCAGTGAGTTAGTCTACTAAAGAGCTGCCACGACAGAAGAAAGATAAAATGTGGCTTCTGCGACCCGATGAACATTTCGACAATCGAAATATCTGAGGACAACGGATCGACAAAGTTTACAATGAAGCTCCTTCGCAGTGTCAGCGGCACAGAAGACTAAAGCTCCGATTCAAATGTCGCAAATCAACCTCTGGAAACAATACAATTAGTTCGTTTCACCTTCGAAACTATAGTAGCATTTAGATAAAAGGTTCCGATGCATAAGTATTTCAATTCCTGATCGTCAACGAGCTAGCAATGGAGAGCGCCAGCGTTGAGATTTGGAGCGCCAATAAGGTAAAGGAAAAAGACGTCGATCACTGATGAAGAAGTCGTCACGAAGATATTGATTTAAGGCACCAAAATAGCGGTAACGTTGAGACTTGGAGTGTTGATGAGCTAAAAGAAAAGGGCCCTGATCAGTGACTGTGGCGACAAGACAAATTCCAGTGGATTAAACAAGAAAAATAACTTCAGTTAAACGCTGATACACTGGCTATTGGCGGCAATTTCATACTGAACCAGCAGTGGGGATGATCAATGACCACTTCAGTCATTAAAATATCGCTCAGTGAACTAGGTATTCACAGTAGATAAACAAATAGTTAGCAAAGGGTTTGAAGCCCTAAGCTAGAAAAACTATCACTTTCAATTATTTTTGGTGTAAAAAGATCGTATTTTTAGGATCTGTAATTTTTGTAGAAGGATAGAAAGCCCATGATTAATTTATTAATAAAGGTTTGACTCTGGGGATTTATAATCCCATTCTATTATCAAGCGTATCATCTGTTCTATTCTAAATATAAGCTCTTTTGTTGTGATTTGTTTAGCCATCTCTTTCTTTACTATGTTTATTGTCTGAATGTGCATTTAGTTCATTTTCAGATTTACTAAAAAGCTGATTGCTGTCATCCTATTGGTTATTTAGTGATATTTTATTTATAAATACCATCCTCAACAGGATTTAGCCATTTATATGCATGTGTTATGCGTGTAAGTCTGCCAGCCTGGTGAGTTCTCCATCCTTGCACCTTTTTGTCAAACTACTGAACAAGTTGTAACTAAAAGCCTTGTAATTGAGTGAGCTTCATGCATGTCTTGAGAGTGAGAGGTTATATAGGTTGTCTGACTTGATCCATATCAAAAAACCCTAAAAAATAGTTTAAGTTACTAGGCATCCTCGAGCTACAACCTAGAGTAGTTTCCTGGAGTGCTAACACTTCCCTACTGTGATAATAGATGCGATATCTACATATTGGTATTTTGATTATCATATTTGTTAATCGAAACCTGTGAGTGGTTGTAAACAAAAGGATTTTTGATCTATGAATTTTGATCCCATGTGGTTACGGGATTTGATCCAGCAACCTCGATAGAAGGGAGATATTTTTTAAATTGGGAATACGAGGATCTACCTCTATGTTGATTTTATTTAATTTAAGCTGTAAGTTATTCTTTAAAATTTATAGTTGGAATATTAAATACTTAGTTTGGAAACCATGAAATGGTCTTGGATCTACACCAATTCCTCTACAATAATGAGTAAATGTGATGGTTTTGTGTATCAATTAGATTTGGATAGATTCATGTTGTTTATTTTCTGTTAATGGATTGTAAAATTGATCCAATAATTTAAAGTATAATTTTGAAAGGGATTTGATCCCGCAAATCGTATGTAGTCTGATATGTTTGATAATAAAAGCATCTACAGAGTATGAAATATATTTACAATAAAACTAAGGATCTTCGATCCATAAGCCTGTTCTTTGCAAAGCTCTAACGGTAAGGGAATAATTGTATTCTAAGATACCTATAGATAAAGGGATCTATTTATAAATATGATTTGTTATGAGGTTATTTATTTGAATATGAATCTATACAATATTACTATAGTTTTTACGGTGTAAATACTTATTATATTTCTTCCATGATTTTTCATATATAAACGTTTTAATCGATACTTAATACTTAGATAAATTCCTATGTTATAATACTACAATTATTATTTAAAGGGATTCCCGTCTTTAGTTTAAGCTATAAGCTACAGATCTGTATACTAATATTATTTAATCTAACATTAGAGGTTTATGTAGGGAATTTAGCCTAATCGTTGCTTAAATTGGATACATTCACTTCAAAGAATGTAGATCTATTATTATAACCATACATTATAAAAATAGTCGCTAATTTAACTTTCAAATACAGAGTAAGAAGATATGGAAAACGATGCATACAACGAATAAACAGTCGAATCTAGATACTTTTTTTTAACAAGAACAGATGAGTGGTATTTGTATTTAAAAAGAAGAAGAAAAATACAGCAACAAGTTTATGGATTGAATCCATTGGACTTCAAGAACCATAATATCTTTCTCTTCCCTTACAACATGATTCTTATCTCGAAATATCCCGCATCTTTGATGGCTATAGATTTTAACAAATATCACGAGAATGAGAATGCAAAAATTGAACATATCAGAAGAAAGCTAGCAGCTGAACTAAATTCTTTTAATGAAAGTGAACGCGACTACCCCTTTATAAAGGTACCCAACAGCGTTCCATATTTTTCCCATTGCAAATCATAAACCCATAATCAAGCTGCACTCCTATGTTTTCCATTTGATCTGCAGATTGATTATTTGAACGGAGGATATGAAGAAAGTTGACAGCATCAAATTCACCGATAAGACAGTTGAAAATATGATGCATCTTGTTAGAAGTCCTTTTATAATTTTTGGCCAGCTTTCTTACCTCTGTAATGACTAGTAATGAATCACCAAACACTACTAGATCTTGGATTCCAAGGGTGATAGCAATTTCCAGCCCTTTCAATAGTGCTAACCACTTTTCATGATTGTTGGTGTTCCTCCTAAGACCCTAAGAAAAATCTTTTTGATTGTTCCCCCTGGATAAAAAATTACCCCGCCTACACCTGTCAATGTCGAATTCCCTTTGGGGGCCCCATCAAAGAACAGAGCATGACAATCCAACTTTGTCCACCAATATCTGAAATTTTTGGGTCTTTTTCGAATCTGCCATTTTAAAGAGGTAAGTTATTTAGCATCCTTCGGGTAAGGATTGATAGGGAAAAGAATATATTTGATCCAACTTTTTTCAAAGGAGTTTAACGGCTCAAGCTGTAAGTTCTGCAATCCATTGGAAAGGAGAGCCTTTTTCCATAATGCTTTGGCAACGGAGGAGACTCTAACAGAAGGATAATTCAAATTTTCAAACAAACCTTTGTTTCTGGCTATCCATATCTTCCAGTAGACATATTTGGGAGTGTCATGCACACTTTCGAGAAGTTTGGTTTTATAAATAAAGTATCTTGGTAATAGTATTTCCAGCAGGGAAAGAAATCTTTCATATTAGTAGGAAGAGTAATATTAAAGTTAAGCTCTTTAAGGGATGAACACCATACCTCATTGGCGAATGTACACTCTAGAAAGAGGTGTTTCTGCGTTTCTTCCGCACTTTTGCACAAAATGCGGCGAGACAAACCTTCTATTCCTCTCTTTTTTAAGTTCTCGGCTGTCAGGATTTTTTGATGGGTTAAGAGCTAGCAAAAAAAATTAATTTTAGGCAGCCCATCACTGCTCCATACATTTTTCCAAATGTCTTCTTTCCTGCTATTATTGTGAATTGCGTTGTAACCATCCTTCACTGTGTATACTCCGGATTTTCCCTGGCTTCTATAATCTGAAAAATTAGTGTGGATCGGTAATGATCCTTGGAGGAATGTTTGCAGCATAATGTAGTCTCTCTTCAACCGATCTCGCATTTCTAGATTCCTCCATCGAGCCCATCTACCACTGCTATGCCAACTTGAAATTTCACTGATCGCGAAAAGGTTTTGGCAATCCATCCATCACTTAAGGTCCACAAGGCTATCATGCTGCTAAGCATCACCCACACTATCCTCCCAAACTCTAATTTTTTTTCCATTTCGAGTTGACCATCGCAGATCATCTTGGATGACGAATGCTATGTTTTGGCACAATTACCATATTGGAGACGCATTATGGTGAATTGGAATGATATCTATGCATGTGGATCTAGTTCTTGTTAGGTATTTATTCCTCAATGCCTCTTTCCACCATGATCTGTTTCCCGAGATCAAATTTCATAATATTTTGGCTCCCTGCGCTAGGTTCATAGCAGCCAAATCTTTTACTCCTGGTCCTCCACTATCTTTTTTCCTACAAACCGTTCCTAGTTGACAAGATGAATCTTCTTGTTTGCATTATTTTTTTTCCCTTCCAGAGAAAGCGTTTAAGCTCCTTCCCAATCTCTTGTACAGTCGAATTGGGTGCTAATGATATGGAGAAAATAAAAATCGGGAACGTTGTCAGAACAATGTTTAAGAGGATCAATTTCCCTGTCGAGGTTAGCCAAATAGCTCCTAGATAATGAATTTTATTTTTTATTTTCTCTACTAGATCTTTCCAGTCTAATTTTGTCTTTTTTCCTTTGTGAATCGAGACTCCTAGATATCTGAATGATTTCTAGATTATGTAGCCTTCATATCCAAGCGTCCTACCAATCCTGGCCATCCTTCTAGCAGGACAGTTCCATCCATATATTTTGGTTTTGGCAGCATTCACTTTCCCATCTGATTCTTTAAGAAACGTGGAGATGACTTCTCTAAATCTTTCAGCAATTATAACAGAGGCTCCACCTAAAAGAATAGTGTCATCTATGAATTGTGCATGATTAGCATTTTTTACTCCTCTAGATATTTTAAGAGCTCTGAGTTCTCCATTGTTTTGCATGGCTTGTAACTTTTTGCTTAGAGACTCAGCTACGATGAGATGTAAAAAAGGGGAGAGCGGGTAACCTTGGCGGAGGCCTCGAGATGCTTGAAAGAAACCAGTCATCCTACCATTTACAAGAGGTGCAATCCAGGGGCTGCTTATGCAAGCTTTGATCCATCTACAAAATTCTTTGGAAAATCCCATTTTGAGCATGATCTCAAATAAAAAGAAGTGATTGACCCTATCGAAAGCGTTTTCCATGTCCAGCTTGATGGCCATATCTTGTTGTCTGCGTTCCAAGATGGAATGAATGGCCTCTTGGACAATGATTATATTATACATGATTTTTATGCCAACAATGAAACCTCCTTGAGATTCCGAGATAATATTTGCCATGATTTTTCTCATTCTTGTAGCAAGGATTTTGGAGAGAATCTTGTAGGAGGTGTTACATAAGGAAATGGGACAGAACCTTTCAATCGAAAGAGTGTTTTTTATTTTGGAATCAAAGCCAAGAAGGTGGAGTTTGTGGCTCCTCCAATCTTATCTTTCTTCCTGGTCCAATTTAGCATTTTCTTTAAGCTTTCTTTGATGATGTCCCAAGAAGCTTGATAAAAGTTGATCGTAAACTCGTCAGGTCCAGGGGACTTGTTTGGATGTAGGGTCCAAATTACCTCAATAATCTCATTTTATGTGATTGGATTTTCCAGGACCTTGTTCTCTTCTTCTGAAACGCTGGGTTGAATTCCTCTAAGCAAATCCACTTGGGAGAGAGGATATGTCTCACCACTGTCAGAATACAGCTAGTTGAAGTGATTCAAAGCCAGCTTCTTGATATTATCTTTCCCAGAGATAAATTGGTTATTGTTGTTTTTCAATTCATTTATGAAGTTGAAGCTTAGTCTAATTTTGGTTTTGTTTATAGAAATAGTTTGTGTTTGTATCTCCTCCTTTTAACCAAAGTTGTCGAGATTTAATTCTTAGATGCTCTTCTTCATGCCTAGCTGTTTTAAGAATTTCACATTTTAGGGCCTTTTCTTGAGCTAAGATTCCAGGAGTGATATCTTCTATATCCAATTTGGAATGGAGAGCATCCAAACCTAATTGAAGGATTTTTTTTAACAATGGTAGGCTCTAAATAGGATGTCACTGCCCAGTTTCTCCGGGAAGAGTGAACAACCCTAAGCTTTGATTCCCAAATGAAGGTGGGTGAGCCAGAGAAAGAAGAATTCCACGTTGATTGAATAAGATCTAAATTTTTTCTATTGTTCAACCAAAGGGGATTGAACCTGAAGGGAATAGGCCCCAATTTTGTAGGAAAGGATAAGGAAAGGGAGATGGGCTTATGGTCAAAAGTAGCTAAAGAAATAATATGTGAAGAAGGAAGAAAATATTTTTGAAGGAAGGTTGAACTTACCAAAAACCGGTCTAATCTTGCAGCAATGTGTCGAGGTCCAACTCGCTTATTGCTCTAGGTGAATTTCCCATTTTTGGGCATAGGATCCAGTAGATCTAGTTCTGCCATCAGATCTTCTAGTTTTTCGCCAAAAGGATCTCTGATGATCAAGCCTCCTCTTTTTTCCAAGCTTGTTTTACTTGCATTGAAGTCTCCATCTATGATAACTTCTTTCCCTTGCATATCCGTCTTCAGAGAAAGTAGAGAGTTCCATAAATCCATTTTTTCTCTGTAATGGGTAGGCCCATATACATTCCAAATGTAAATCAATTCCATATTGCTTTTATTTTTCCCTTCTACTAATAGCCAGTGCATGTTTTCTTTTGTTGATTTGATGTCAAATTTGTCTGCTCTGCTGAATGTTACTATTCCACCTGAAGCGCCTGTAGAACTAATGACCTTCCAACCATTGTATTTCTAGAAGAGAGATGACCTGCTCATAACCTCTTCTTCTGGCATCTTATTCTCTTGGACGAGCAGAATGTCTAGTTTCTTAGTATTTATGATGGTTTTCAAAGCTTCTACCTTAATTGATCCTCCCAAGCCTTTGCAATTCCAAGAGACTAGTTTCATTATTTCTTAGCTGCATGAGACCCTGCTCAGGGTCTGAAGTATCTGGCTCCAGAAGCTTTGACATTATGAAGCAGACCAGTATCTTCTATGCTAAGTTTCCTTCCTAATTCTATTTCTCTTTCTACCTCTTGTTCTCATTGCTGCTTTTGAGATTTTCTTGCACTTGTGTCTTGGGATGACCCTGGCCTTGTTGTTTCCTGAGTTTCTTGAGATGATGATTGACCTGGACATGCCAGCTTTGGGTTGAAACTGCTTTTCTTAACTATTTTTGCCCATGTTCCCTCAGGGGATGGCGATCTTTCATAGGTTTTCCCCATGTTCTCTTCATTTGTTGCCACTATCTCTGCCCAAGTTCCTCCAAGGGAGGCTGTCCTATTAGGAACCTTAACTGAGACCTCTTCTACTATTACTGGGGAAAGAGCGAGGATTTAGTCCTATTGCGTTCTATTCTATATTCGTTGTTCTGAGCTTCTACCTCTAGTATTTCCCCTTATTTGGCTTTGAGAGCATCAAATTGATTGTTGATGATGGTTCTTATGATTTTTATAGGTTGGTCATGAGTTTTTTCCTTCCCTTTTCCAAGATTACTAGAAGAGGTGGGTATTTCTTTTTTTCCCCTCTTTGCTTGTTTCCAACCTTCTTCCAGATTTTTTTCAGCTTCGTCATGTGGAGACTTAGGGAAGTTCTTTACAAAGTGTCCATATTCATGATATTTCCTGCATTTGAATGGCAGTTGTTTGTAATCTACCTTCTGATATAATTCTCATAGTCCATGAACAGATTAACTCCTTCTAGTAGTCCTTTCTCTACGTCTACCTCTACACAGATCGTGGCACTGGCGAATACAACACCTTTTGGTTCGGCTTTATCTATGTATCTACCTAATGAATTCTCGATCGAATGCATGGCTTCATCATTCCAGTAGTGGAGAGCTAAATGAGGTAACCAGACCCAGTCCAGCACTGCTAAAGGGACATCCTTTTCTGGATCAAAAGATAGGGTCCATCGATTGAGATATAGACCTTAGGGGCCCATAAAATAGGGGCCACTTTGGAAAATAAGATCTTTTTCTTATTTGTTTTCTAACATAAAGGTGTAAAAACCTTTTCCACAGAAACAATGCTACAAACCCTCGGTGATGAGGGGCATCTAGTTTTTGGAGATCCAAATCTCCATGGATTTCAGAGATGGCCAAATCCCTGAGAACTGCGTAATTAGACCATTAGAGGAATTTTGGGGTCTAAAATGGGCCTCCTAAGGAAAATAATAAAATAATAGTTAAAATAATAAAATAATAGTTAAAATAATAAAATAATATTGATTAATTTTGGAGGAAGAAAGAAAAAAACTACTTTTTGTGTTCGTATTTTCGACATATTTGCCTGTGTTTTTACTCAAATTTCGATCGGGAGAGCTCATTGGATGTGGAATTTGATTCCGCATCCAACGAGTACCCACATTGCATACTTTTGATGGACCTCGCTACCCCAAAAACAAGAAATACCTGAAAAAACGTGATGATGATGTCATCATCACGTTTTTCAGGTATTTCTTGTTTTTGGGGTAGAAGGGTCCATCAAAAGTATGCAATGTGGGTACTCATTGGATGCGGAATCAAATTCCACATCCAACGAGCTCTCCCAATCGAAATTTGAGTAAAAACACAATGAGATATGTCGAAAATACGAACAAAAAAAGTAGTTTTTTTTAATGACAAATATGTCAATTCAACCATTATGGTTGACTTATTTTATTGAAATTCTATTGGTTCTAGAATTCCAACTCACAAAAACTTATTTTGGCACGTTTTCTTATAAGGCCCATTTTAGACCCCAAATTTCCTCTAATGCCTCGCTCGCTCAAAGATAAAGCTTTCATTCTTGAAGCTGCCGACATGATTTGAACTCTTGGCACTACTACATGCTTCACGAAATTGGAAACTGGAGTTGATCCCATGGGAGGAATCAAGGAGGATGCAACCAATGCTTGAAAGACAAGATCTAGGTTGCTTCGAGGTTTGTCTGGAGGAGGATCTGGCGGTTAAGAAGCCATTGAGCTAGCCTGGGGAGCACAAGGAGAGAAATGTCATTGATCCAAAGACTGCCAAGCAGAGGGGCTTCTTACGGGGATCGGTCTGCCCTAGCCCATGGCCATGGCCCTAACTAGCCCTGCTTAGCTCGCGAGATCACCACGATCGGCCTCCTACTGAAAAAAACCAGATTCTCAATATTACATTCGTCGAATCTAGATACTTATGTGCACATTAAAGCTAAATAAATTTACTCGAGTAGTTGCAAGTATAATAGCCATAAATTAATCGATAACACTTTACAGTTTAGCAAACTACAGATCTAGGGAAATATATTCTACATCATTAAAATGTAAAGTAGAAACCTGGCACCAACGCTGGGAAAACAAGGTTGGAGATGTTGTTCCTCTCAACCAACTCCCAGAGCAGCCAAGCTACTTGCTCTAGAATCCCCGAGCCTGATCGCTGAACCACAAGAGGAAAACCTCAATGTGCCATCTCTTGCATTTAATAGATGTTTAATCCCCATGCAATGCTAGCCTCCTGTTGCTTATGGACATACTACTTTATAATATTATGCCTAGGACTTCGTCATTTATGAGCCTCCTGCACTTTAGCACACAACTAGAAGTTGTGACTTGATTTTAGGGGATGATGCCTCATGCATCCTGAGTCTCACTCAGTGGTTTTTGCCACTTGTCTTTTTCCTCAAGTCTGAGTCAACAAAGACTCTTCAATAGCCACTCTTATCCCCCTTTCATCATATTTTATTAAATAAAATTCTTTTAATTACCAAAACAATGTGTAATATTAAAATTATATATATAAAAATATATACAACTAAAATTATTTTAACTTATGTGTAAGATAACTAATATTAAAATTGTATATATATATATATATATTTTAAAAACTATGTAAAACTATATAAATACATATTAATAATATATTAATATACTGTTTAAAAACTATGTAAATGCATATTTTTTGTAATCCTTATTCTCTTTTTTATATTCAAAACCCATAACCAAAAGAAAAAAGAGAATGAAGATGAGCAAAAATATGCATTTCCACAATTTTTATATTTAATTTTTTTTTTTAAAACTTCGTATATATAAGTGAAGATTAAGAAAAATATGCATTTACATATTTTATATTTAAAAGTTTTTAAAAAATATAAAAAAAAAAATATTAATAAAAAACTGTGTAAATACTTATTTTCCCATTAAATATAAAACCTGGGTAGACCCATATTTTCCCTAACCTAATATTCATTTTCTTTTTTATATTCAAAACCCATAAAAAATTCCCAATTTTCCCTAACCTAATATTCATTATCTTTTTTATGTTCAAAACCCATAAAAAATTCCCAATTTAACAAACTTATTTTTATGTTCAAAACCCATAACCAAATTAAAAATAAAAAATCCCAATGTAACATTCTCTTTTTTATATTCAAAAATCATAAAAAATTCCCAATGTAACAAACATTTTTATGTTCAAAACCCATAAACAAATTAAAAAAAAAAATCCCAATGTAACTTTGCAACTTGTATCCATTTTTTAATACGGGGTAGAGAGACCGTGGGAAACATGAAGGTGTTCCTCTGCCAAAACGTTGACGAATAAGTCGTGTAATTATAATATACATTGAGGCGGTGGACGGGCACATTACATTGGGACCGTGGATGCCCAATGTGATAAAGACAAAGACTTTTAGAATACCAATGTATAAATATTGTATAAATTGTATAATTTATATGTTTATAGATGTTGAAGGAGTTGAATTTAATTTTACAATTAATATAAAACCAAAAAATAAAAATAAAAATGACATACAAAAATTGCCCTGCACGTATCTCTGTGTATTACTGCAATGTGATAAAGACAAAGACTTTTAGAATACAAATGTATAAATATTGTATAAATTGTATAATTTATATGTTTATAGATGTTGAAGAAGTTGAATTTAATTTTACAATTAATAAAAAATCAAAAAATTAAAAAAAAATGACATACAAAAATTGCCATGCACGTATCTTTTCTTTATGTATTAGCGCAATGTGATAAAGACAAAGACTTTTATAATACCAATGTATAAATATTGTATAAATTGTATAATTTATATGTTTATAAATGTTGAAGGAGTTGAATTTAATTTTACAATTAATATAAAACCAAAAAATACAAAAATAAATGACATACAAAAATTGCCCTGTGTATTATTGTCTTTTTAGTTGAATTTGCATTCAATCCACACACAAAACGATAAACATGGAGTGGTTGATTAATAACAAATACGCGTTGAAAATTGAATCTAGGATGTGCGATATGAGATAAATAGGCGTTGAAAATTAAGCTTGCATGTGGGACATGAGAATTCATAAAATGAATCACAAAACTCGCTCACAAATTGCAATGAACTCTATCTCAAGGGTTCAATAAAATGAATAAAAATAACTGCCCACGCTCAAGAATTTAATGTGTATATATGCGCTAATGTGCATAGAGTAAATATAGTAGAATTTAGATTTAAGAAGATAAATATGGCCGTACACGTATATCTGAATGGTATATTATTTTCTCTTTAGTTGAATTTGCATTCAATCCACACAAAAGGATAAACTTGGACTGGTTGAGTGGTAACAAATACGTGTTGAGTCTACCATGTGTGATAGGAGATAAATAAGCGTTGAAAATTAAGCTTGGATGTGCGACAAATGAATCCTCTAATTATAATAGTAGTCTAGTGGGTTGACGATTTCGCTAGGGGTTAGATTACTCCATCCACCCACGCGGTTAACGATCTCGTCCTTTGTAGTTCGACAAAATTCATCCAGCCACTATCACTGAGGGTCCCACAGCCACTAGACTACTCCTTTATAGATGTTGCACTTATTCAGGTACGAAACCCGCAAGTCAAGCGCAATTAACATTTGGCCAGTCTGGCTATATTCTCGCTGAGAAAAAAAAGCTTCGTTGCATTGCAGATTCCGCCCAACTGGAGGTGGAGGTAAACACTATTCATTTTCTTCACTTGCACACCAGTAGGCAGTGGAGGTATTTATGTCTAGTGTAGGGTTTTCACCTTATCTCCGCGGCCTTTGTGTCAATGTCTTCATACTTTTCTCTTTTCTTTTTATTTTGTGTTTGGGTTTTTGGTAGGTACGTTTTGGTTGTAGCAGTTGAACAAAAAAATGCCACGCAAAGGCAAAGGCAGCAACAGGTGGAAGGGACAAAATGGCAACTCTTCATCTTCCCTTGCCACCGGCAATGGCAACACAAAAGATGAAATTCAGATATTCCAGTCCACCAAGGACCATGACGAGGATGAAATATCCAAATTGCGGGAGCTTAATCAAAAGCTTGTTAAAGCTATCGATGCTTCACGGTAGAAGCTCGATGCAACAGAATCATCGCTTCACATTCTTCAAGCTGCCAGAACAAGTTTCGAGTCCAAAATTTAGATTGTTGATCAAGTAATAACGATTGTAGTCCACGATGCATTTTAGCATGTAGTACCATAAAATGGTTAACGATACCACTGGAGGGTTTTGGCTTAAACAAGGATGCAAGTTTTCAATCTTGCATTTCCTTTCCAAGCAATCCATTCAGATTTTTGTTTACATGAAGCACCACACCATTTGGTTTGGGCTTTCCATTTTCATTTCCATACACAAATGGTTTTGCCTGTAGAGGTTGGCAGTTTGAATTGAATTGCCGTAGATGAATATTTTTGCATTGAATATACTTGTAGAGAGATTCTTGAGTTGTTTCCAATTGACTTACCCTGTTCTGAAGACGGGCATTTTCTTCTGAAACCATTCTGCATCTGTTCAATTCACAAAATAAAGTGTCATTTTTCTTCTCGAAACACTTTTTTGCCTCTACAATATTTGAGTGCCGATTCTCTAAATCAATTAGTTGCTTCTCTTTCTCCCCTGCCATGTGTCTGTAGGATTCAAGACTCACCTTTTCTTCCTCTAAAACCAATGTTCTTATATCCAATTCAGTTTGTAACGACTTGTTTTCAGCTTCAAGGAGCTTTTTCCTCGCAGCAATGGATGAAAGTTGATCTAGTAAACTCACTATCTGACCTTTTTTCTCCTCTTCCATGGTTGAACGTTGCCTCTGTAAATCAGACAGTTGGCCATCTTTTTCTTTTGCAACATCTAAAATCTGACTCCTTAAACTAGCTATTTGCACTTCACCCTCGGAATGAGATTCCTTCATTTCTTCCAAAGAGGACATTGCTGAGAGTAATGCTTCTTCAAGTGCTTTATTTCTAGGCAACTGCAACATCAAATCATCATGTTTTGTTTATAGCTTTGTAAGAGTGGCTTCCAAATTTCTCTTTTTCTCATCCCACAAATGCCGGTCTTCTTCACTTTTTTGGAGTAATTCTTGAGTCCTCTTCTATGATTCATTTAGCTCAGATTCCAATTGATTCACCTCATACTTGTTGAACCCCGCTTCAATAGTTAGCTCTGTTTTCTTTTCCACCGTTGATCCCATTTCATTAGCCATCAACTCATGTTTTATTTTCATCTCTGCAATAGTACCTTCCAAATTACACTTTTTAGCATCCCACAAATGCATGTCCATTTTTTGTTTTTGGAGTACATCCTGAGTCCTCTTCTTGGAATCATTCAAATCAGATTGCAAAGCAATACTTTCTATTCTACATTGTTGTAGAGCCCTTTTATTTTGCACCCTCTCATCTTCCATTTGACCTAGTCTAGCTTCATATTCATTCAACTGGCCCTGTAAGGACTCGGCTTCGGTGCTCAGCTCCCTATTTTTCTCATAGAGAAATCCCCTTTCATTAGCCATCAAATCAATCTTTGTTTGCAACTCTGCAACACTACATTGCAAAATTTGCTTTTCAGAATCCCACAAATGTCCGTCGTCTTCAGTTTTTTCAAGTAATTGCCGAGTCCTTTCCTTGGAATCATTCAATTGAGATTCCAACTTAATGTTTTCAAGTAAAACCCTTTCTTTCTACACTTCAAATTTTTTTTCATATGCCCTGCCCAATGAAGACAAAAGGTTCTCCTTTTCGACATTCCATGCTTGCTCTGCAATTATTCTACCTTTAGGTATTTCCTTAGTCTCCTGTTGTGCTGCTGCAATCCGCGAGAAAAGCCCATTCTTTTCCAATTCCCAGCCCTTACGTGTCCTCTAATTCTGCAGATATCATCTTAATTTTATCGGTCAACTGCAAAACCCTAGCTTCTAAAGTTTGTTTATCAGAAATAACTGCTCTGTAGTTCTCTTCTTTCTCATAAAATCTCTGTTTGAATCTCTCCTTGGCTTTGTGCAATTGCTGCCAAGCCTTAGAAATCTCAACCTTGTATTCTGCGTCTTTCTTTGCAAGTTGTTGTCTGAATTCCTTATCAACTTCCATCACATTGTCAATGAGTTGTTCCCCAATTTTCACTTGTTGCATGAGTTGATATTCCATTTTGGACTCGAAACTTGTTCTGGTAGCTTGAAGAATGTGAAGCGATGATTCCATTGCAGTGAGCTTCTGCCATGAAGTATCGATAGCTTTAACAAGCTTTTGATTAAGCTCCTACAATTTGGATATTTCATCTTCGTCATGGTCCTTGGTGGACTGGAATATCTAATTTTCATCTTTTGTGTTACCATTGCTGGTGGCAAGGGAAGATGAAGAGTTGTCATTTTGTTCCTTCTGCTTGTTGCTGCCTTTGCCTTTGTGTGGCATTTTTTTGTTCAACTGCTACAATAAGAACGTACCTACCAAAAACACAAACACAAAAAAAAAGAGAAAAGTATGAAGATGTTGACACAAAGGCCGTGGAGATAAGGTGAAAACCCTACACTGGACATAAAGGGCCTCCACTGCCTACTGGTGTGCAAGTGAAGAAAATGAATAGTGTTTACCTCCACCTCCAGTTGGGCAGAACCTGCAATGCAGCGAAGTTTTTTTTTCTCAGCGAGATTATAACCAGACTGGCCAAACGTTAATTGCACTTGACTTGAGGGTTTCGTACCTAAATAAGTGCAACATCTATAAAGGAGTAGTCTAGCGGCTGTGGGACCCTCAATGATAGTGGCTGGATGAATTTCGCCGGACTCCAAAGGACGGGATCGTTAACAACGTGGGTGGACGGAGTAGTCTAATGCCAGGCGAAATCATCGACCCACTAGACTACTCCATTATAATATACATTCAGCCGATGGACAGTCACATTACATTGAGACCATGGACGTGCAATGTGATAAAGACAAAGACTTTTAGAATACCAATGTATAAATATTGCACAATTCTATTTACTAGACTCGACTTATTAAGGATTGGGTATGTGTCATCTACAAGAACTTTATTCAGAGGCCTGTAATTTACAACAAGTCGTGGAACACCTCTTGTTTGTTCAAAGTATTTATTTACATAGAACCCATAACAATTCCAAGGACTCTTAGAGTGTCGGATAATTCCTTTTGATAACTGTCCTTTAATTTCTTCTTCACAAAATTTTTGAAAATGGGCATTCATGGGAATTGCTATGCTTTTACAAGGTTTTCCCTCATATCCTTCCTTACAGGGAAGTTGAATAAAATACTTAGCTTTTCTCCAAAATGCAGTTGGGTTTTTAGAACATACCTGAGTCTCAAATTGTTCTCTGAGATGTGAAATTTTTTGTTGAACCTGTGGCAAGTTCAATTGGTCTTCTATTCTCATAGCTGCTTTCAAATATTTCAATTCTTGGATCTTTCTCTCTCTCTACTGGATTGTCATGGAAATCTGGACCATTGTTGAAATTTGTGGAGAAGAGACAAAAGGGAGGACAACTTTGGTTGCTCGGATAGATTTTGCAGAACCTTGTCTGATTCTTATATTAGGTAGAGTGATTAAGAATGCAGCTTTTCTTTTTGGATTTCTTGCTGAGCCATAAGGTTCGACAGCTACAAGGAAAGGAGTACCAAGAATACAGGCAACCGGAATATCTGAGAGGAAAAACTTCATATCCAGACAATGTTTCTCAAAGCATAATGTTGCTTTGGGGATCTCATATCCCAAGGAGATTTGAGTATTGCCTACTTTAGTAATAACATGAGAAGTTTTTCTCCAATATTTGGCCGGAATAATATCTTGATACAACATCTTTACATCTGCACCAGAGTCAATCATAGCTTTGAGCTTTAAAATTCTATCTTGAATTTTTAAATGTATCAGTACCAAAGGTTTTTTATGCTCAATAGCCAAAACTTTCATATAATTAAGGCCTTCAAGACTATTAGTATCAAACATACTAATGTTTATGTTTATGTTCTCTTCTTCTGATCTTTCTTCTGAAGGAGCACCTCTTTTAAGTTTTTGGATTTCATCTCAAGTCCACAGATCGACTTTGTATGCATTTTCTTCCAAAAATTGACTTTCAAGACCTTGAACTTTGTGTTATAGATCAGAAACTTCTCTTTTCAAATTATTTAACTCTTTACCTAAATCATTCAATGTGAGAGGCTGCAATTTTTCATTCCTGTTATGCTTTATGAATGATTTGGTATTCTTTTCAAAAGAAGCATCAACAAATATAGGCTTCTTACCTGAAGACGTTTCATCATGATATTTTTGTGTCGTCTTCATCATAGTTTTCAGAAAAGAGTCAAGGAGAGATGCCTTCATTTCTCCTTTAGGTAATGCTTGGATTTGGGCAAGCATTTGTGCATCTTCTCTTGTGTTGCTTGATGCCATGCAAACTTTTAGTTTAGGCATTTTTCTGTCGAGTTCTTCTTCTGTTTCTTCTATGCTTTCATCTATTTTTGATTCTTCTGTAGAGCTGCAAGAACAGTTATTTGGGTTTGAACATTGATAGTTCTGAGAAATAAATAGAACTTCCTGTTCTAATTCAGACAAATCATCAGTGTCATATTCAAGTTCAGAAGTTTCAGGACTAGAACTAAAATTTCCTTGAGCTATATGAACTTCTTCTTGCTTAACAAAAGGGCTTCTGGGGCAGGCATCAGTGATGTGCATATCTAAGCCACATCGGTTGCAATGAATAAGGTTTCTAGAAGCCATTGCTATTTTGGTATTTTTGTGAACCTTATTTTGGGAATCTTTTCCCCTGGTCTTTTTTTATGTCTCTCCTTGTGGACATCTGTTTGCGAGGTGTCCTGGTTGCCCACAGAGCCAACAAGTGAGCTTCTGCTTTTATTGGGCCTTAAAGGTTTTCAGCGTTATATCATTTGGAGTATAGTAATGGGTGTAGGAACCCTCTTATAATGTGCTCTCTTTCGAAACCTATTAGGAGGTTTACCAAACTGAGAATTCTTTTGAGTTCTTCAGACACTCCTGATTCTTTTCAATATTTTGTTGGCCTTTCTTTTCCTGCGAATCGGATCTTCTATTGATAATCCATAATTAGCACATATTGATTTGCTATCAGGAAATCTATACATTTTTTGAATAGATTTATTTACCTTAGTGCTAGTACATAGGCCAACCAGAGCAGAAGTAATAATAGAGTAGATTTCTCCCCAAGTGTAGGTTTCATAGGGCATTTGAAAAATGCCTTGGGCTTTAAAGTAATCTACATATTTACTAGGGAGAGCAGCAAGGTATAATTGTTTCTAGAGAATATTTTTTCTATCTACTACCTCATAGATGCGCTGCATCCATTCCCTGTGGAAATCATCATAATTAGCCATACTCTTACATTTTGAGTTAATTAAAATAAGAGAATGCTTATCAAATATTCTGTGCTCTGTTCCACACTAGTGCTCTAGGATCATAGTGGTAAGAGCACTGATCATATTACTTTGTGGATTTTTGTCTTCATGGAAAATTATATCTCCAACATCATCTCTTAATACTTCCTTTTCCATTTTTTCCACAAGTGCAGGAGATGATTCTATTTCCCACCATTTGGCTAGAGTACTAGTAAAACATTGTATAAGACATTTGCATGCTTCTATATCGCCTTTTCCTTTCATGCACATAATTCTGTATGATACATACATTCTGTCTAACACTTGTTTGATTTGTCCTACAGACATATTATCAATGTTCCACTCTAGGTAGCTTTCTTCATAAAACTGTGGTACTTCAGGTAACTTTCCTTTGCCATACAAATCTAGAGCTGAGGGCCTAGACACGTTCCATGGCAGGCTTTCTTTAATAGGCAAAGCCCATTCTGGTGCAAGCTAGGTAACAAGGGCATAATCTGCCTCAATGCTTTCTTTAGGAAAATGGAGGGAAAATTTTTCTTTGATTTCAAACTTTTTTGAATGATAAACACTAGAAATTCCTTCAACTGGTCTAGTAAAAAGATTAGAGAGGGGCATTTCTCTATCAGGTTGTTCTTTTGAAGGAAGATCTGCTTGGATTTGTCTGACTTGGTACTTGATATCTTCCATTTTCTCATCAAGTTCAGACAATTTATGGGTCATTCCAGAATAAGAGTCTTGTAACTCTTCCAGTTTTGCACTTTGATTTTTGGCTTTAGAGGCCGTTATTGTGACTTCAGTTCTAATTCCCGAAATATTTAGAGAAAGGGAATTATTTGAGGAGACTAATTCATTCATGGTAACCTGCAGCTGGTCAATATGTCTCTTACGAGCATAATCATTTGTGACAAATGTATGTGCAGCCATTCCTCTTAAAGCAACATTTGTCCAATTTATTTGTTCTGAAACAACCTGTATTCTTCTATCAGTGTTACTTATTTGAGATTCTTCTTTAGCCAAAACTAGAGGACAACTTTAGATTGTTTCTCTTCTTCTTCAAGAAGAATACTTTTGAATGGGGGAAAGGTAGAAGTGGATTCTAATTGTTTCCCATCAATGCTTTTCCACTTATGTTTAGGACTTTCTATTCCTTTTCCCTTTTCAGAGTCCATCATTTGGACTAGCTGTTTTTCAGAAATATTTTTCTCCATTCATAGAAGGAAATCCAACAATCTTGATTATTCATATAGGATTGCCATTCTTTTGCTAAGCTTTGCTTTTGTTATGCGGGGACTAATGCATTGAATTCTACTGCATCTGGATGAGAAAAGAGATCCCAATTTATCATTCTCTTCATCCAATCTTTATCTACTTTCCATTTTTTGCAGCCTTTTATGAGAGTAAAGAATTTATGCATTTCAGGGATAGAAGGATTTTGGATATCAGCTGGTAGAGGATTATTGAAATGACAGTCAGGGATGACTGTGTTGGCTTGTTCTATGTATCCTAAACCATGCTTGGGCATACCAGGAGGTCTGCAATAGCTAAAGATTTATTTGAGTCTTGGGTCATCAGTTTCCAATGTAGGGATGGAATGTATCATTAAGACATGATCATCATGGGGAAAACTAATATCAGTACATTTGGGATGAGGGCAAGATTCTTTGGACAGAGTAGGTGGAGAAAGATTGTTGTGATGATTATGGTTTTCATGTTGTGTAAATAGGATAGTATTTTCTTGCTCTGAAGTAGAACAATCACCATGCTGGGCTGCTAAGCTCTGAAGAGATATAAGTTGAGAGAAATCGGGGCATTTGACAGAAAAGGGGACAGATCCCAGAGAGGACAACAGAGGCTGTAACGAAGTATGAAGGTAGTGTGCAGGCATAGGATATGCAGATGGAGGGAAGGAGATGATGGCAGAAGAGGATCCTTCCTAGATATTTGCAGTGGTGATTGCATGCTGCTTAGGGATACGGGGAGTATAAAAAACCCAATGAGATGGAAATGATAATTGATCCCATTTAATAGTCTAATGTTCAATTTTTTGGTTCAGGGGATCAGTAAGGACCAAAGTACTAGCCTGAGAATCTTGGCTAGGAGAATGTAGAATAGCAAGATACATGGTATTAATGTGGCAAAAACATCCTCTGGTTTGGATAGAGATATTGGTTCGTTTATTGCGCATATCAAAACCAGTGGTTTTGATTCGAAGTTTGAGAATATCAACGAGGTGTTCATCAAAATAATAGACTGAGAAATTTGGATAACAGTCGAACCAGACAGGGCCATTTGACAGAGGAGCGACCACACCCCCTATCAAAGAATCTGTGAATTTATTGTGTGTAAGATCTCGAACTATACATAGAACAAAAGTGTTCAAGCCTTTATGTGTTAAATCACTAATGCCTACTCGAATACAGCCTAAATGAAGATACTTAGTGCCATGATGTTTAGCTTCATCGTGAATTTCTTTTGGGTCTAGAAGTGCAACAGTTTGAGTAGTATCACAATTTTCTTGTACTTCAGAAACAACTTCTTTTACTTTAACACGACTAATAGCTTTAAGATGAAACATGTTTAAATCTGCATAGACTTGACTAAGGTTAACACTAGGTAGTTTCCAGGCAGCTTGGGGATTTTTCTCCACAAGTTCTAGATTAGCAGAATTTAAAGTTTTAGTAGAACTAGATTCAAACATATCTGACAAAGCAGAAGAACTAGTGGATGCTAGAGATTCAACATGTTTAATATCTTTGAAAGACATAGATCTATCCATCGTACCAGGTAAATTTGATGAACCAGTCTCTGATACCAATTTTGAAGGTTTGATCTCCCTTCGCCAGCAACTTCCTTCGATGAAGACGAAGCTTGACAATTTCTCGGCTCCAACTGTTTCTTACACGAACTCTTACATGAACCTTCAAACGGATCAACACTTGTCTACTCCAATTAGTGGCCTCCTACCTTTCAGGATTACAGACCTCTTGTGCTATTCAGATCCTAAGAGAACTTCAGATGAATTTTAGACAATAGAGAGGCAAGAGAAAGAAAACTTTATTTTATTAAGAATGCCTGATAGCAATTTACAGAATTATTACATAGGATAGATCTGAAGAGATCCAGCATACAGATTCTTTGACAGACTAGGGAACCCAAAGGTATCGAAGCTACCTTATGCTCATTTCCCACACTCAGACTTGGGAACTCAAAGGTTCCAAAGCTACCTTCTGCTCATTTCCCACACTCAGACTTGGGAACTCAAAGGTGCCGAAGCTACCTTCTGCTCATTTCCCACACCCAAATTCTAACTTACTTGTAGAGCTCTAACCTCCAAACTCCGATTATCCAAATGACTTGCTTCGCCTCTTATTTATAGGAAATTTGGGGGATAAGCAGAATCCTACTTTTCAGAGTGTCGGGACATGTATGTCCTTGACAGGAATAAAGCTAGTACTGGATTTTCCATAGATTCTCTGTAATGTGGGTCAAACCGCACCAAAATTCAAAGAAATCCTTCAAGTTACAGAGATTCGTCCGGAAATCTTATGAACAAAGTGGAGATTTTAAAGAATCAAATCACACAGAAAACTTATTGAGAAGACTAAAGGTTACATAGTGGAGATTTTTACATAATCCCACAAAAACTGTTAGACACCATAGTCAATCTGAAAGACATTAATCAGAGTACATTGAACCATACTGGTTATCATAATACAATGTGTCCCACATTTTGGTGTATATCTGGCGGATAATAATAGGTTGTCCTTGTAAATTCTACACCTTAATCTTCATACATACTAACCATTGGTGATGGTTACTCAAAAAGCAACCAAACACTTGTTTTTCATCCATGACTTCAGATTCTTGCAGATCTCTTATTTTATTAAGTACAAAACCATGTCCTTCATATTCGCTTTCAATGATATATGGGTCCACTGCGCTTCGGTTGATGCCAAATGTTTTCCACCAATTGAAGAACCAATCAGGGATATCAAACTGTAGAGTTGTTCTAACAGATCCGAACTTGAGAAGGGAGACATATGTCCTGTCAGAATTGTCCTTGCATAAGAAGCCCCACCACATCTGTTTGTATTCTGAATAATTGTAAGGAGTGCCAGGAAAGATTCGGTCTGCATGTCCTGTTGGCCACCATTCAAGATTTCGTGGACGATTGATGCAGTAGTATTGATTTTCTATCGCGGGAACGACATAAAATTTTTGCCAAATAGATTCGACATCATGAAAAGTATATATCAATGCTTGTGATGCATCTGCAACTTTTCTAAGTGCTCTGTCATATATCAAACTTGGAATAGCACTTGTGGAAGTGGGCCTTTGTCGAATCTATGGTACAAGTTGTGGGAGTAGAGAACATGGCTGCAGGTTCCTATCAATCACTTGAGTGCTTTGTAGCTACCAGGTTGGTCTCCATTGTTGTTTGTATTCAGTCCAGCTCATGCTTTCTGGAATTTCTCTGGTTTCTTCCTGATTGTTTTTCAATTCACTGACTATGATTGAACAGGTAATTTATATGTTTATAGATGTTGAAGGAGTTGAATTTAATTTTACAATTAATATAAAACCTAAAATACAAAAAAAATGACATGCAAAAATTGCCCTCCGTATCTCTATATATTATTGTCTTTTTAGTTGAATTTGCATTCAATCCACACACAAAACGATAAACATGGAGTAGTTGATTAATAAAAAATATGAGTTGAAAATCGAATCTTGCGTATCTCTGTATGTTATTGTCTTTTTTGTTGAATTTGCATTCAGTCCACACACAAAATGATAAACATGGAGTAGTTGATTAATAACAAATACGAGTTGAAAATTGAATCTTTATTGTCTTTTTAGTTGAATTTGCATTCAATCCACACACAAAACGATAAACTTGGAGTTGTTGATTAATAACAAATACGCGTTGAAAATTGAATCTACCATGTGCGATATGAGATAAAGAATATAGCATGTGCAATATGAGATAAATAGGCGTTGAAAATTAAGCTTGCATGCAGGGATCAAATTTGAAGGGCAGGCTCCTATTTCACTTTGAAGGGTTCTCAAAGATTAAACCTTTCAATGTTGAAGTGTAAAAATAATTCATTTTTTTCATTTGAGAATGTGATAATATATGAAAATTTCATTATATACAATGTAAATGAATATCAAAAATAGAAAAATATATATACAAAGATTTCAATTGCTTTATATGTAATTGAACTTGAATTAACAAGTAATGACAAACAACTTAAAACTTGTACAATAAAAGTATCTTTATGGGTGAAATCTATGATTTTATTTTTAAGTTTCATTTTCACTAGAGATGGAATGCCTCTCATGATTTATGGAAGGTTCAAGACCTTTTTCATCTTCACAAAACCAAAACCTAGAAGACATTGTTTTAGATACATATGTAAGTAGAACAAAAAGCTTACATTGATCACCATATGTTTGCACATAATTGAGCTTGTTAAACAACCAGTCCACAACTCAAAGGCTTTTTTGCCCCGATCTTTCTGTCTTCAATTACATCTATTGTCAACTCGATGAACATAGTAATAATTGGGCATACAGTAACTACCTTATTTACATTTGGACTGTGGATGCCATTAACCAGAAAAACTAAGAAATTGTCATATTAATCTAAAAACAATAGTGTGCAAAAAGAAATGTCATATGCTATAACAAAATCCGAATGACAAAGTGATCCATTTCATAAGTTTATTACAATTTAATGGATTCCAAAAGTCCTGTGAATATGTTGATGGGTGAAACCAAACTTGCAAGCCTCCTTAAGGAAATAAGTGGACATGATGACTTGCTCATTTTCTATAAATAAATTCCAATTGATAAAGTGCTATATTTCATAGCTTTATTAGAATTTAATAGATGTCAAACTAGTTGTGAATATGATGAAAATTCAAACCAAAACCTGCTTGTGAATATGTTGAAAATTGAAACTAAAACCTAGAAGACATTGTTTTAGATACATATGTACATAGAACCAAAAACTTACCTTGAAAAAAAATCAAAGAAAAAGGACATACCGAGAGCTATATCACCATATGTTTGCATATAATTGAGCTTGTTAAACAACCACTCCACAACTCAATGGTTTTTATGCCCCGATATTTCTGTATTCTATTACATCTATTGTCAACTTGATGAACATAGTAATAATTGGGCATACATTAACCACCTTATTTACATTTGGACTGCAGATGCCATTAACCTGAAAGAAAAAAAAAATGTCATATTAATCTGAAAACAATAGTGTGCAAAAAGATATGCCATATCCTATAACAAAATCCAAATGACAAAGTGACTGATTTCATACCTTTATTACAATTTAATGGATTCCAAACATCCTATGAATATGTTAATGGGTGCACCCATGGATTCCAAACTTGCAAGCCTCCTGAAGGAAATGAGTTAATATGATGACCTGCTCATTTTCTATTCAACTGATATTGGGCATCTGGAGTGGTTATATTCCAAGTAATAGGTATATTCTACCACTGTTGTATTCCAAGTAATAGGGAGATTCTACCACTATTGTGCAGTGTGTGATGTAAATTTCCATTGTACAAGCATAAAAGAATGATTATTATAATGAGGATATGTTACTTGAAACTGACCCATGAAACTTATATGTGTTAGAGCTTAGGGTTATATTAGGTTTTGACAAAAAAACTATACTTTAATGCATAAACAAAATTAAACAAAGTTATATTCAAAATAATACTGCTGCAATAAATCCAAACATAATTTGCATCTCTCTCAACTTTAACACTCCACTAGTCACTGCGTTAAAGTTGGTCCTTGAGATGATTTAAATTCCACGTATAGTAACAATATTATAACTGATAAAAACAATAATAAAGTACATGAAATAACAACACTAAAGAACAATAACAATACTAATCTAGAATTGTTTTGGATCGGCCTTATCCTCAGATACTTTTAGGTTCTAATCTTGTCATCGAAGGGACAAGTCACCTAGATGAACAAATGACGTACCTTGAGAGAGAGCTTCAGAGGGTTATCGCATAAGCTATGGAACATCAGATCCTTGACCATTGTATCCCTAGGCGTATCTTACAAATACATCCTAGCATTAGTGTCGAGCAAGGAGCTCTAGAATTGCACTAAATATGTAACTCCATGTTTTTAGCATTGAGTATGGGCTCTATATAAGTGGTAGGAGTTACTGGAAAATTAATATGCTGAGTGAAAATGACTCTGATAAAACATTGATCTCATCTTACTTATTTTTAAGCGATTAAATGAAATTTCAAATTTCTTTATCTCACCAAAGTACTGAAGAACTACCATGTTATACGAGGGAATCCAACATGCAAGGAGGTTTAGAGTTGCCTAACCTAGTTGACCTAACCCCTACGTGAAGGCCTTATTAAAGAAAGTAACTAAGATAAAAGAAAAATATTGAATATGATTAGAGATCATGCTATATGATACCTAAAGTTAAAATGTTAACAAATGGTATATATATATAAATATATAATTTATACATGATATGTATAAGAGAGTAAGCATAGTAATAATACTAGTAACTATAAGTAATAATAAAATGATCCACATGTTATTATTACTATTACAAATGATAATTAAATATTAAATACCTGCAAAAACCAAAGTAGGAACTAGTCAAAAGTTCTGAAGTTATATTTAAATAAATATTAAAATTACTTAAATTAAATAAAAAGGCTTATTTCAAGAAATCAAATGATTATTGATTTTACTGCCCCTTTTCCTAAAAAGTATGTCTATAAAAACCCAACTCAAAGAGAGCCTTGGGGATCTTGGATGATTCCCAAAATTTTACGTGATTATTCTCAAGAGAGTCTTGGTGAACATTTTTTAGCTAAGAGGAAAAATGAAACTAATAAAAAATTTGATATCCCAGATAGGGAAGCCTTACCTTAGGAGCTCTAAGCTACTTGCATGTTGCAACTATTGGAATATATTATATTTCTCGGAAGGTAATAATGTTTTTGTAATATGTCGAAATTTTTCTACAATCTTATGTAAAAGAGTAATACATTTAACCCATAGTTATATGGTGTTGTATTTACTTGTGTATAGTATTTGTCCATGGTATTGTATTTACTTGTGTATAGTATTTGTCCATGGTATTGTATTAAGAGATGTTGTTTTGGAGAATTATATTATCCCACATGCAATATATGAGAATAGTTCCTCCTCATCTCTTAGTATATAAGAGGGTCAAGTGAGTCTCTACATAATCATGTATTCTTGATGTAATAGTGGTATTATTGTGACATTGTTGTACATAATCTATATATTCTTTGGGGTATTTGTGCTTTGCTCTCTTGTAAGATTGGAGAAAACATTTTGGAGATAATATAAGTCTACCTTCCCGTGGATGTAACCCATTAGGGTTAACCACGTATATCGGTGTTCTCTTGTCTTTTTCTTTTCCTGTTATTATCTTTTATGATATGTTGTTGGTTTCTTAGATAGGTTAACTAGTTTATCTTGGCTCTACTATTCTAACATGGTATCAGAGCGGGTTTCTACGATCTAGTACCTTCTATAGCTTTCAATCATTAACGATTATCATTTGGGCATTGCCATTTTGTTGTAGATTTGCTTTCTATCTGGTATCCATTATGCTTCTCTTCAGATCTAGGCATATTTCTGTATTTTTTTTACCCTAACCCTAACTTGTTGTGTAATATTTTTGTAGAATTGTTTCAAGGGTTTCTTGATGTTTTTTCTGTAGATCCACATGATTTCGGGACTCTCTTGAAGGAGATATTTCTTCCGATTATAAAAACAATAGTTATAAACAACAATTTTTACCGAAATTTTTATTATAAACGGTTTTTTGAATTAGAACATCCATTCTAGATTCACCCACGTGACCAGAACCGAAAACTAGGTATCTATGGGCTTCATTTCGATAATAAAAATGACAGCTTTACAAAAGGGCCATAGCTTGGTCATTTTTTACCGGGTCTTTTAATTGGAATTGGAACAACCATTCTGGATCCACCCACATGACCAGAACATAAAATTAGGAATTTATGGGCTTCCTTTCGGTAATAAAAATGGTAATAAAAAAGGGAAGTAACTTGGTCATTTCTTACCATTGTTTTTATTATATCCTGTTTTTGGAATTGGAATAGCCATGTTGGATCCACTTACGCAACCAAAACAGAAGACTAGGCTTTTCTGGGTAAATTTTTTTCACAGGGTTGTAAGTGAAAGTTTCTCCTCCTTTTTTTACTGTGTTTCTCACTGTGCTTTTGTAGATTCATATTAGTAAAGTGTAACTGGTTTCAAGTTGTCACTATTTTTCTGTCATTTTTCAGCATTAGGGTTTCTTATTTCTTGACAAAATTTCACTCATTACGACTTCCGAAGTAGCTTCTGTTCCTGAATTAGTTGGTTCTAACTATCTTTCCTAGAAGAGAAAGATGATTGAGGTTCTTAGGAGTACGAAAATTTTAAGTCTAGTTAATGATGAACACGAGACACCTATTGTTGCTGATGATTTGGCTATATGGGAAGCTAAAAGTGATCAAGCAAGAGGGCTCATTGGTCAAACTGTTGCAGATAGTCTTCAGGTAAGTATTGAGGCAGAAGACAGCTTGGTTCAGGTATGAAAAATTATTTCCTCTTTATTTGATAAATCAGATGATGTTTCTACATATTATCTTGAAAAGAATACCTTTTCCCTCGAACCTAATGACTTTGAAAGAGTTGAGTTATATCTTACGAAATTGAAAAATTTAAATGAGAAATTAAATAGTTGTCTTAAAGATTACAAGAAAACTGGAACTGCTCTTATTATTCTTGTAAAACGTAAAATTCCATCTTGTTTTGATATGTTCATCCAAACTAGGAATAGAGCTCTAGAATTGTCTCAAAGTAATATGAAGCAAATTTTGATGTTTTTTGTAAAGGATTGATCAATGAACAAGAAATGTTAATTGTTTGAGGACAACTCACACCTAATAAAGCTCTAACTACACTTAATAAGCATCATAAGAAAAGTTTTAATAAAGCTAAATGTTCTAATCCTTCTAATACTAATTTTGGACATGCTTCTCATGATTCTAATGAAAATAGTAAACAAAAGAAAGTGTATGATCCTTGTAAACATTGTGGTAAAACTAACCATCCAGAAAAGAATTGTTTTAAAGAAACACATTTAATGGCTAAAGCTAAAAAGAAAACTTCTCATGACTCTCAAGTAGATTTATGTGCATCTGTTGTTTTGCCTAATAATTCTTCTTCTAATGTGGAATGGATAATGGATTCTGATGCATCTAAACATCTGACTGGCGATGCTTCTTTATTTAATTTTTATGATTGCAGAGGTTATCTTGTTCCTACTTGTATCTAATGTTCCTATATAGAAGCATTGACATCTTCAGGGCATTCATCTCTTGCATATTAACATCATACTAATGACAAATGCACCTATGCTTCAGATTAGTTGCTTGATGACTAAATTTTCATATATTTAAGTGAAATATTTGGTTCACTATGTTGCGGCTGACACTTAATGTGTAAAAGTAACTTCATTTTTCTTAATGAGCAATTTATTCTTTTATTTGATCATATTATGTTGTCATTCCTTTATATGATGTTTTCTAACCTTTGGCATATAAGCATTTTCATTTTTGTATGAGCAATTTTGTTTTATGATCTTTATATGCTTTAATCTTGAAATTTCTTATGCAGATAAGTTCTTTGTTTAGGCTTTCACCTTATTCCAGAAGTAATGAAGCACTATCTTCTACTGTTAAAGTCATGATGTTCATTTGTATGATAACATTTTCGATGTATAGACCATTGGGGTCTTGTTTCTTATCTATTTGAGGTCTTCTACAGATATTTATATTGCACCTTGATTGGAAGAATCTCTACTATCCGCATGTGTATTGGCCATCTGGGTTTTTTTGTACATTGTTGTGGTGTTATTAGCCACATGTTCTATTGTATGGGCCATCGAAAGGTATTTGTACACTAGTGTGGATGTTATATCAGAGTTCTTCAGCTATCATGTATGGTTGTGATTATTCTTGTGGTGATCTGGGAATCTTGCGATTGGATTATGTCAAATGTTCTCAGCATTTTATTGTTGGGTCTTTCATCGTGCAACCTGGTTCGTGTGCACTTTCATGATTCAGTGAGAAGCGGTTGTTCATTGTCAAATTCCATCAACCAAAGTGTTCCTCTTTTTCAGCTTTGGTTCTTCTAGAAGTTGTCATCAAGGGGGAGCAGTAATGACTCCTTCCTTCCTTAGTGCTAGTGTGGCCCCTTATCCCAGCCATTATTAAGGGGAGGTGTTGGAATATATTATATTCCTTGGAAGGTAATGATGTCTTTGTATTATGTCGAAAGTTGTCTACAATATTATGTAAAAGAGTAATATATTTAACTCATAGTTATATGGTCGTGTATTTACTTGTGTAGATTATTTGTCCATGGTATTGTATTAAGAGATGTTATTTTGGAGAATTATATTATCCCACATGCAATATGTGAGAGTAATTCCTCCTCATCTCTTAGTATGTAATAGGGTCAAGTGAGTCTCTACATATAATGTATTCTTGATGTACTAGTGGTACTATTTTGACATTATTGTACATCATCTATATTCTTTGGGGTATTTGTGCTTTGCTCTCTTGTAAGATTGGAGAAGACATTATGGAGATAATAGAAGACTACCTTCTCATGTATGTAACCCATTAGGGTGAACCACATATATCGGTGTTCTCTTGTCCTTTTATTTTCTTGTTCTTATATTTTATCTTTGTATTATCTCCAGAATGTCTTTTCCAATCTTACAAGAGAGCAAAGCACAAATACCCCAAAGAATATAGATGATGTACAACAGTGTCACAATAGAACCGCTACTACATCAAGAATACATTATATGTAGAGACTCACTTGACCCTATTATATACTAAGAGATGAGGAGGAATTACTCTCACATATTGCTTGTGGGATAATATAATTCTCCAAACTAACATCTCTTAATACAATACCATGGACAAATACTCTACACAAGTAAATACACCACCATATAACTATGGGTTAAATGTATTACTCTTTTACATAAGATTGTAGGGAATTTTTGACATAATACAAAGACATTATTACCTTCCAAGGAATATTATATATTCCAACAATGTCTTTTATTCTAGGCCGACACTAGCACTAAGGAAGGAAGGAGTGTTGGAATATATTATATTCCTTGGAAGGTAATAATGTCTTTGTATTATATCAAAAGTTATCTACAATCTTATGTAAAAGAGTAATACATTTAACCCATAGTTATATGGTGTTGTATTTACTTGTGTAGAGTATTTGTCCATGGTATTGTATTCAGAGATATTATTTTGGAGAATTATATTATCCCACAAGTAATATTTCAGAGTAATCCCTCCTCATCTCTTAGTAATAGGGTCAAGTGAGTCTCTACATAATCATGTATTCTAGATGTAGTAGTGGTATTATTGTGACACTGTTGTACATCATCTATATTCTTTGGGGTGTTTGTCCTTTGCTCTCTTGTAATATTGGAGAATACATTCTCAAGATAATAGAAGACTACTTTCTCGTGGATGTAACCCATTAGGGTGAACGATGTATATAGGTGTTCTCTTGTCCTTTTATTTTCCTGTTCTTAGCTTTTATGATATGTTCTTGGTTGCTTAGATATGTTAACTAGTTTAGCTTGACTCTACTATTCTAATAGGAACCAACTTGAGGGGATCCGAATTGAAACTAGGAACTATTCTATGTCATGGTTGGGTGGAATGTGGTAGTTCCCAATTTATTCGGTTATTTGAATAGAGGTTAGACATGTCTATGTACTTTGTAATACTAGGTTTTTGAGTCTATAGTTTTTTCAGCCATTAAAATAGCTTCAACTTATAGTTATGAGGTTCTTGATTTTTCCGTTGCCATTGACACAAGTTTTCTTATTAAATAAGGAGATTGAATTCTGAATGGATAATTAGTATCTGCCTGGCATACCTAGGTTATATTCTGCATTTTATTTCATCATTTACAGGTTAGTTCCAGGAGAGTCTCTGACAGAGGTATTTCTTAAACAGATTCTAGATTTTTAAGTAAGTTAGATTTCTTGTTTATTATTTCAAGTGCAAAACATAGAAATAATATCAGAGATTTTGTACCTAAATCTTATTAACCCTAACTAATGAACCTTATCAACCAAAGAGCTATTTAAAACTAACTTTATATATTTTTTGTGTCGAAATATTTCATATTGCTAGCAGGCTTGTAATATTTATAATCAACAAAACTATGGCCTATAACCTTAGCATAAATTCTATACATAAGAGTATAACTTAAATATAATTGTTGAAACTTTAAATAATATATCAAACACAAGTTAAACAGAGTTAATCTATTTTTAAAAACCTGCCAACTATCATAAACAAACTTCAACCAAATAGTTTCCATTTTATAAACATTTCATACATCGTATGCCATCCATCGAGACCTGTCAAGGTCTGTAGGCATGATTTCTTATTATAACCATAACCATACTATCTACTATCAACATAAGAATCAAACTTAACACCTAATACAAATTCATTATTGAAATAACATATCCATTTAAAGGTTGTAGGATCGAATCTTGTCGGCACTTCGACCAAAACAAAAATCCACACACACACACAAATTTAAACCCATGTAGCCCAGGATCAAATCCTATGGGCTCATGTCATTAAAAACGAAGGTTATTTCAAACCATGATAGGCATCAAAGGCTAAAATAAAAATTTTGTAAGGTTTAAAAATTTTCCACATAAGTCAAAGAAATCTATGCTAACGAAACTCTACACAGGCTACACATTTCACTTAAGGGATTGGAATAGCAGCTATCAAGCTCGAACCCAAAACCCAGCATGAAGTCATAATAAAACTTGTTTCTCTCTCAACGTTACACATTAATGTAGACAAATTATACATGCAACATTTCATTTTCTAGGTTCACGACCGAGAGGCAAGAATCCCATTAAAATAATCCATGTATAAACTCTACTGCCTACGCTATCACAACCATGACGCCTAAATTTTCATGACAGCAAGCTAAAATTACAACCATCTCCATACTAAATCACATGTAAGTAAATTACATCATAAATCACCATTAATAATAATTTCCAGTAAGAGAATACATAGTCGTGAACCAACAGAGGTGCCATTGTAAGCAATGGCATGACAGTAAGTTTAACTATTCACTTAAAATAAATACAGAAAACCTCCATTAACATACCAACATCAAATGTTAAGTTATAGACATAAAAAATGCATATGATCATAGCCTTGCCATGCTATCATTAGTAAAAATGGTAAACCCCAGCTACGGATACATATAAGTAAACCTTCTACAATTTACAAGTAATAATGTATATAGTCACATGATATAACAACACATTATCTAAATGGCCAAGACATAGTCTCCATCTTATACATATCAAAACCATCCCAAAACTAAAGTGTATACACACATCCCTTGATGCCCAATAATGCAAGAGGATTACATAGTTGAAACCCTTAAACCAAATTAGTCACCACATTACTCTTTACAAAACAGAGGTTAAAATCTCTGCTAAAAACATCTATACGCAGAGGTAACAAGTTCAATCTTTTTTTTACAGGGCTTACTTGTGAAGGGTATTCGCAGACATCCTAGTAGACACCACGACCCGCTTGGAAGCTTTGTCACTTGCAAAACCAAAACCAAGAGAGATTAGGAGTAGGTAAAAACCTTTAACCGAAGCAACCATATTACAGGCACTGTAAAACAAACTAAAGTGCATACCTTCCAATGCCATGCCATGCTATTCTTCCACGATGTTGGAGAAGCAAGGAGTCAAGCAAGATAGACAACCCATAGCGTAGACCAAATGAAGCTCAAACATAGCCGAAGGCCCAATATTAGGGTTTGGTTTTCCATTTTCCAAGGAGAATTTACTCTACCACCCTAGCCACCACCAATGATGCGATCTTACCCTCATGCCTATAGTTTGAAAACCCAAATCTGATTTTGTATTGGAAACTCATTTTGCATTGGAACCACTATCCATATCATCATTGACATAGTTAATCCAGGGTTCATGGCACATGAAATATGTCATGAATGGATCTTTATATATATCGTGTAGCATATAAAAATTTAATTACAATATGGTTAAGTCTTATGACTTAAGCCTTTAATATTTAGGCTTAAAAACATTCCAACCATATAAATACTAAGCATAGGAATAAAAATCATCAAGTCTTAAACCACAAAAATAATGTTAAACCAATAAGATGTAGGTATGACAAACCTCAACTATTTCATAACCATTAACGTAAGTAGTAGCAGTAAGAGTAGTTAGTCCAGGACTCTAGACTTGTCATCTTTAAAAGGCATACAATATCATAGCATAGATAGCATGTCAATGTTTAGCTATCATAGCAAGTTTACACCATCTATTGAACCCGCACAAAATGAAGAGAAGTTTCATTAGTTCAACATGAACTAAGTAAACCCCTGTAACATCAAGTAAAACCAGTTACCTCTCCAAGTGGTCCTATAAGGGATACAAGTCCTGGCACTCCACCCCTTGAGAGGTAAAAGTTGAGTCAAGATTTTTCATAAACCAAGAATAAAACTTATAAACATAAATAAGATATAATTGAACAAACACATGCACATGCATGATAAGAAATAATCAATGAATAGTATAATCATATAAATGAGTTCAAAGTAACATAGACACATTACATAATTACATCAATAACTATATAGGGAAAAAACATATAGAATTGGTAAAGACAAGCTTACGACACTTTGTGGTAGAAAACCATGACCAACATATTCCACAGAGGTTAATTTAATGTCCATTTTAGGTAGTAATTAACTATCCTATAAATTTCTTTTTCTTTTCAAATTTTGGGGACATTACAACTTCCAAGGAAAAAACAAGCCCCGTTTGATATTCTTGTAGTAAATGACAATAACAATAGCATAAAAGTAAAGATCATTTTCATTGAATATGTCCATTATTCCTTTGATATTCATGCGATGTGTCATCCGAGAGTGATTCTCTAATTAAACCCATGCATTATGTCCAATAAATCATTAGAGCCATTATCTCCAAGAGATCATTAGAGCCATTGGAATTGGATTTTTTTAGATGTGTGGCTTAAAGTACTATTGATATTGTCATACTTTATGAGTTAGCAAGGTGACAATTGGCACTTACCTTTTACATAGATATGGTTGGTATCAACACAATTTTCTCATGATATTTCCAAGGTGCTTGTGCATTAAGCAATGAACAATGAAAAAGATTATTCATGGAAGATTATAGCTGAAATTAAACTCATTGTGAAAATTCTCTCTGTAGAACAAGCACATGTGCTATTTTTTCTTATTCATCCCGTGCCACTACAAATCCCTTTGGCATGTTCCCAAAGTCCACAAGAATGTTTTTTTCTTAAAGGACGACTTAAATTAGAGTGCAGAAATTGTAAAAATCCAAGCAAGAATCAGAGCTAAAAGGTTCTAAAGAATGAGGATTCATTCCACTATGATAGAGGAAGACCATATACTCTTGTAGCTCCATTCAACCTCAAAGTTCTAGTTCTCTCTCACAAATTGTTTAACATCAATGTATGGCATGAAGTGGGATGGCATCATGATTAAACATCCTCTATGGAAACTTCAATATTGCAACTAGGTGAATGACATCTATTTTCACATTGATTGATGATTGAGTCCTTGAATGTTTATAATTTAAAACGAGATGTTTATGATTTATAATGAGATGTTTATAATTTATAATGAGATGTTTATGATTTAAAATCATAAGTGTTTTTTAGGATTAAGCACCCTTGTAACATAGGGTTTGGGGTTACCAACTTACTACTAACCTTGCAGACAATTAGCTTTACCAGAGAATGAAAAGGGAATAGGAAGAAATTCTTGACTTACCTGATTACCGATGGTTGATCCAAGCTTGATATTCTCCCACTCCTCTTCTCTCCAAAGCTTCCAGGGATGCACCTCTTTCACCTGCAAAGAGAAAATCCTTCAAGTCATACCTCATGCATGTATATATCATAAGTTAGATGAACAGTATATCAAACATATAATCAAATATATTCATTAACCACAATACATGAAATACACTCAACACAAGGTTGGAATAAGAATTCTCTTTATTAACAATCAGTGAATGAGATAAAGAGTACAACCCATCTTCTGAGACAAGGACTCTGAGTTCTCCTGCTCCAATATTTATGAAGATATACCACCAGCATAACTTTGCTCTCCAATATTCATTGATTAATACCCACCGCAAAGCCTCTATTTATACTTTGGTAAATAGAGTGGTTTCAAAGGCTGGGGTGGTTGAAAAAGTTGGAATAGTTATGGATTAAGGACCAACTAATCTCATATAATCGTGTTTTATATTTTTTAAATCCAAACTAAGATGTAAGCGGCTATGACACATGAGTTGCTCGAAGGAAACCTGTGTACACTGGTGTACGCCGGTTGCAATGCAAATAGTCATGTATAGTACGTGGGTTTCAATGAATATAGTTGCGTACGTAACTCAACACTTAGAAAAAATATATAGCAAGCTGGTTTAAGGGTAAATGCATCCCAAGTGATGCCCATCTATAGTTCTTTGTAAAAATTCAATCCTAATTTGTCCTTTTGTGTACCAAGATAAAGAATCTCAGCACTTGGATGGAGAAGTGCCATTTGAGTTGATAATATATGCCCCTTAATGTGTGAGGGCAGAGGGAAGAAATGGCTGAAATACATTATAATCATTATCTTTGAGAAATTAGAGGACCAATGGAGCAGAGGAAGTACTTGAAACAAATACATAGTAATGTCATATACAAAGTCATATTTGAGGATGCCATGTTCAATATACTGGAACACTAGCTCCTTTACAATATTTGAGTACATCATATGATACGGGTTCAAGACCACGTATATTACAAAGGTGGATCAGAGCCACAATATACAATAATGATGAGTCTTCAAAGATTTGGAAACTGTGTAGGTGAACACAACATAGTCTTACGCACCTTAGGTTATGAACCTAAGGTGTTCATAAAAAAAATACAAAAGAACCAGTACAATCCAGGCCATGTGAATAGATATGTTGAAGTCAAACATGGATAGGATTCAATAGATTGTTAACCAAATAGGTGATAATTGACAACTAGAGCAAAGGAATTCACCAATAATGAAAGTGAATCCTAAGGTACGATCATCAAAAACTCTAGGTCTTCATCGTCAGAAAGTGTTGATGAGAAACCATACTATGATGAGGAAGGAAGTAGATCCTCCAACAGATCACAAGAGTGACTAGGAGCTGTATAAACGAAGGGATACACAAGTACTATTAGATAGGAAAATGATGGGATCAGGATACATATCAGATGCAGGGATAAATCCTTGAATAATGAGCACGACACAAAGATGACCCAAGGTAGCTTTTAACTTTGTAGATAATACAACTAGAATTATCTGTCATGTAGGAGACATGATCAGATTCCCCAGGTATAACGGACAAGTGGAGGAGTAAGAAACTCGAAGTGATAGTTGAAATGAAAGTAAACACTGAGACATGAGTATCGAAAAGCACAAAGAGTGTTATGTTCAAGGATGACATGCTACCACCGACTGAGAATCAAAAGAAAACTTCTTCCTTATATTTCCTTTTAAATTTTAACGAGCCTAGGAAAGTCAACTCAAGTCTCTCTTCATTTTTGACAAGCTTGAAGAGAAGAGGAAATAATGCTTGATAATGTCACCGATTCATGGATTTTATGAGCCTGAACTAGTACATGCTCACTTGGTGTTTTCATATTTAGAGAATCTAAAAACTTTGAAGAAGATTCCAGGGGTGTCCTTTTTCATCCAATTTAGTCTCCTGAGTCCGAAAAAGTATAAAACATACCACAGAAGAACTCTCTTAAATTCCATAGAAGAAAAGGTGAACCTTTTTCGTACTTAGTCAGGTAGGTCCGAAAAAGGTTAAATTACCACCTACCCAACCCTCCTTTGAGAGCATCCATATAGCTTAAGTTTTATGAGTGTCAAGGAAAGAAAGATCACTCGAAAAGATCCATTTGAGTATGAGAAATGGGGCTTACAACAGTAAACTCGATGTTTTGTTCTTGTTGTTTAACGAGCATGACAAAGACATAAAGTACACTCAAAATATTTTTCATGTTTAGGTCCAGAGCACGAAAAAGAGAAAAATAAGGTCATACCAGGTGTTCCTTTTCCGTAAATTTAGTCCCTCAGCTCTATAAAAGTGATAAACCTATTCCTGAGAGTACTCTTCTCAATTCCGTAGAAAAGAGAGTGATCCTTTATCGTATTATTCCACATGGTCCGAGAAAGAGATAACCTACCACCAATGTGGATTCCAATTCACATATTCTTAATGAGCCTGAATGGACAAGTTTACTCAGTAGTCAAGTCTATTTTGAGGAGTTAGACCTAGGCCTAAAGAAAATCCATAAGGGAGGGGAGTCTTTAAAAGGATAGCTTGTAAAAAGACACCAAAATGAGGCTCAGTTTTGCTTGAAAAATAGCTAAGAAGACTCCCCTGAACCTATGACAAATGCAGCATGAGTACCAAAAGATAATAAATGTGATCTAATCTAGGGTACTCATGTGAGGAAAGCCCTATCCATGGAAGAACAATGGCATAGACAAGGTACTAATGGTTAAAATACCATAGTCTGTGGTCAAAGTAGTATTTCTAGGGTTAAGATGGATTAGGTATAAAAGAAAAAATGTATATGAATGACCAAAATCCTATCCTATATGAGCGAAAAACAACTTCAAGGGACCTTAGACCTGTTACATTGAAGAAAAAAGACATGGTATTAGTTTGATTTTTATAAAAAATATGAACTATAGGTTAAAACCCACTTTTGAAATAATATTTCTATAAATAGTTCAAAATAGAAATAAAAAACTCACCATTTGACATTTTTACCCAAAATAGACAAGTTTTATATCTGCCTTCAATTACTTATTGTGGACAACTCGATGGACAATTCTCAAACAAGTGCTAGGTAAATCTACTCTCCATGCTCTTTCATTTGATCCAAGCAAATTTTAATTTTTTGCAAAAATTTGATGTTTTCAACCATTCTCAAAGAAACCACGTTGTGTATGCAGGTATGGTATATCAACAGTTGTGTACATGCGTTCTATACATGGGTTTCCCAAAAGCAAGTTGCATACAATACGTGACTTGTCCGAAGGACAGACGTGTACACTGTGCAAGGTATGAAAAGGCTATGTATGGCCAAAATCAAAGTTTTTTCTCTGAATTTAATGTTTGATCCTTGGATTATTATCAGATTGAAACATGGTATTGGAGTGGAGGCAGAGGCATAATGAATACATGGACCAAAATGCCCTTCGAAGTTCCCCCATGGTAAATGGTTTGCGGAAAAGTGGGCTGCTCAAATTCTTTTGTACCTCACCTATGCGATGCAATGTTCGCCTACTAGAGTTTATGATAAACTATTGGGATCATGATCTTGGTATGTTTGACCTACAAGGTGAGTTTCTAGAGATTACCTTGGAAGACATGTACTTTATCTCCAGTTTTTCATGATGAGGAACTTTGGTTAACTTGGAAGGTATCGGTAGAGGCGGTGACCTTCAAAGTGTGCAGAACTACATTGATGCATACTGTGTGCCTGGTACTCAAAGAGGGGTAGTTGCATCTCTATTGTTCATATCTGCAGCTTGCCATTATAGGTGTTGGAAAGTACTATAGTGAGGTTGCAAGGTCATCATCACTTCACCTTGCAACTCTAAACCAAATGAGACTTGCAGTGGAATGTCTACAGGGATCCCTATATGACTGGTGTTCGGGAGTAATCCCGATAATGAGGAAACAACTCTCTGACTGTAAAAGAGCTCGATGAAAAAACTTCGGTTATTCTAGCATATTGGTGGCATTTTTCTTTAAGAGGGTGCCCAGTTGGATTCCTGCAGTACCACTACCAGTTCATTCTCCCCGTAATCCTAGACTAAGTAGGTGGGGGGAAATCTTCCTCCACCAGGGAGGTGGTGGATCGGTTCAGAGTGTATACGATGACGACTTCTACTTATGGTGGGAGCGACAACTACCAACACTGTTACAGTTTCCTTATGCTGGGATAGATTTTTGAGGTGACACCAACTTTGTCCTCCCTCCTGGAGGATCATGCGGAGTGTCAGGTATTTTTGTTTTCAAGTTTTTAAATTTTTATGAATTTTAGTCATAAAACATATATACATATGTATAAGAGTGTTAATCCTATAAAATGTTAAAATGTGGATATTGGACCAGTCCACCCTGCTGGGCATCCACGTATGTATGTGCGTCCTATGGTAGGAGAAGACCATGGCTTGATTAGGGTTCTTGAGGGAAAGCTGGCAAAGCTTACCCAAAGAGTACCTACTTTGCATATTGAGCATATACCTGCCGTTATGCAAGAGCTAGTGGTTGGTATAGCACCTGTCTGGATACGCCTTATGAGGTGGGTAGCTAGAGCAGTGCTTGTGTACATCGACGTCGTTGAGGATGTTGTAGCTGAGGAAGCTGAAGAAGCCCGAAAGCAGGGTGATCATGATGATTAGGGGAACTAGGGTGGTCTAGATGACTAGGGTGGCCATGATGACCATGGTGTTCAAGCTTAGACCTAGGATAATTTTATGGACTTTGATCCATTTTTTGTATATTTTTGTATATTATACACTTATGATTGGATCTGAGGATTAGAAACTCGACCTATCTATATGGACAGATATTCACACACACACACACACACATATTTCCTATCTTATTTACATGTGTTTTGTAAGGTATCCGTTGTATATTTTTATGAAAAATGTGTTAAGTGCCAGTCCAAGATATAATTAGCATATGCATCACTTAATGAATTTTGATTTCTTGGAATATGATTGAATGTAATAAACTCAAAATTTCTTTCCAATAACCTAACTTGCATAAACTGACGTAGTCAAATAGGGCTCCACACCTGATAAGCTCGATTGAGCTGGGAAACCACCAATTGGGAGTCAAGTCTGACTTCCAGCTGGGTGATTCCATGTGTCAAAGAATCCCATAAAAACTCAATGACATCCCTGTATTCAGCCGCATTATTAGTAGCAAAACCTAGGTAAGCACCTCCAAAGGCAACTAGATGTCCTGAGGATGAGTAAATGACCCATGCGACTGAAGCCAGTTTACACGTGTGGTGACTAGAGCCATCTGTGAAACCTATGAACCACTTGAAAGAAATCTGTAACAACCAACATATGTTATAAGAACACAAACTGATGAACTATTGTACATAAAATACATACAATAAAAATACAAAAAAAAGCGCTAATCCTAAGCATATTAATTTTTCAAGTAGAGCCCATTTCTAGGCTCGGGCAGCTTATTTCCCTCGAAATTAGTTAATTCTTATGCACCTTTCTTCAAGAATTTTGACACAACATAAGTTCCCAACCACATAGACATGAATGTCCCTACCCCCATGGGTTGTTTGTCTTGATCCCAGAGCAAGACCAACTCCCCTTCAGAAAAAATCCGAGGTTTGCCCAATTTATTGTATTGATTTTTGACCCTATTTTTATGAGCCTCGTTGGCTGTAAGTGCATCTCTATGCTGCTCATCTAGATTTTCTAAGTGAAACAAACGTTCTTCTAGCTCATTCGTATCAAGTAACACATGAATAGCAATCTTTAGAGACGAGATTTCGCATTCAACCAAGGTTACCGCTTCCACTCCGTGAACGAATTGGAAAGGAGAGAACCCTGTAGCAGTTTACACATTGGTCTGATAAGCCCAAAGTGCAGGATACAACATGATGTGCCAAATGGAATGGCGTGCATTAATATGCACTTGAGAATAGTCTTCAAGGTCTTATTTACAGCCTCAACTTGACCATTCGCTTGAGGGTAGAAAGAAGATAAATTATCTTGTCTAAACCCTAGCATAGTGGTCAATTCAATCATCATACTATTTTGGAAGTGACTACCATGGTTACTGACAATCTCTTTAGGAATACCAAACTGTACGATAATTTGGTTGAAAACAAAAAAAGTTGCATTTCCCCATCAAATTTATAGGTGGGCATTGCCTCTGCCCACTTCGTGAAATAATCTACAATGACAATGATATGTTTGTGCCCTCCAGCTAATACTAGGTTGCATGTCATGTAATATATCCCCCACTTCGTGAAGGGGCCCACTGAGATGATGGGAAATAATAGAGCAGGATGCGACTACATCTTTTTGGTGTATAGATGACAAGGATTGTTAACCCAAAAAATCCCTCACTAAGCTTTGCATGACCTACACCACCCAAGGACACCACTTCATGACCCTCCATTAGACCCCCACACCCTAAAAAATGCTTAAGGATGAAGAAAAGGGCTTAAAACCCCCAAAAAGGAGGCTAAAATACTCTCCTAGGAGCTAAAGCCCCCAAAAAGGGGCTAAATCCCTAAAAGGAGCTAAAATTAGGGCAGAAGGGGCTAAAGCCCAGACCAAGGGCTTAAAACCCTAAAACCCCAAAAAAAGCTATAAAAGGAGGGTGGGGGGTCACTCTCAGGACACTTCTCCCTTGCATATTATTATGCTGCCCGTGGATTCCTTGAGACCCTTTATCTCTCAAGCCACCCACACTCCCTCTCCTCCATCTCCATTGAGCCATAGCTCCCCCATCCAAGAGAGAGGTGCTTCTTCAAGCCAAGGCATGGTGGCCCAATTCCATCAAAGAGAAGGTATACCAATGTTGTTTCTTGCATTTTATTTAGTGTTTTGTAGTTTTTTCTAGCTCATTTTTGTTTGCAGGATTGTTTATAACATGTTTTTGTAGGTTTCTAGTTTCTAACAGTTGTTTGCAGGTTATTGGAAGCGGAACCCTAACCCATTGTTTGCAGAGGGGTTCTCCATCATTTCTCTTCTTTCTGTTCTTTATTTTATATCTGTCTAGTTTTATTTCCTCTTTCTTTTCAACATTTTCACATGCAAGAACCTACCCTTCTATCCTATAGATCGAAGGGATCCATTCATGCCCCTGTAGCAAGGAGAAATCCCTGCTACAGAACTGGCGACCATACCAGGTCGATCTCAAAGGATCCTTGGTCCATATTTTTAAAATTTCAAGTTTTTTCCATTTATGCCCTAGTTTTTAAAATTTCCTCTAAGATCTAGGTTAAATCTAGTTTATTTACTGTTTTATTATTGCCGAAGCCTCTGTAAGGAAAATCCGAGTCTGTTTGGCCACAATAGAGGTTACTGTCGGCCGGATCTAACTCAGGATCAGAAAAACCCCAAATTTGGGGCAGGTTGCACTTATCGGGCCTGAATAGGGGATGAGGTTGCTCTTTTTTGCCTAACAGGCATGACTAGGTCACCCTTAAACCCTCAAAAGGTGCAACTTCACTCAGAAACACAGACCGCTTCTATTTGTGAAATCTGTGTGACCCCCTCGCCTGTTTCTGAAAAAAATTTATGACCCCCTTGCCAAATTTGATCAGAAATGTGTGGTTTGTCAATCAAGGGTTAAATTTTAGTTTAATAGGGATTGTGAGTGCGGCTCAGCCGCCTTTGTACAACAAATTAGTTCAATTTCAGTTTTTGTTTTAATTTACTGTAAATTCATGAACAAACAATGTGTAAATTTCAAACAAATTTTAATGACTTAATGAATGTAGCTTAACTAAATTTGATAGTAATATTAACAGTCTTGCTTACCCTTCCTCTGTTTCCCAGTCATCACCCTTCAAGGTATTCTGGGATACAATGAAGGGAAAGCTCGTATAGTCTTAGGCCCTTCATTGAATATTGTTCTAAACCATTAAAACCGGATGACCTAGAAGGTAAAGGGGGTAGAGAAGGAGGGCTTCTCATGATGCTAAGTGTCCTCCCTGTTGACTAACCTTGCATTCGGGAGGTGACCTGTGGATCTATGGATGGGCTTAGTCCCATTTTTTTGAGAGCCCAACACCTTCTCTTGGTTGAAGAGGAATATCAATGTGAGGTAGTCATCCAGTTAGGCCATAAACATTAAGGGTTAAGAACTATATTTGTTTACAAATTTCTGATTATCCATTGCATGCACAACAATGATATGAACTCTGCCACAATATGATGAATTCATAAACTATTCATAGCCACTTGATACCAAAAAGACAGAAAAACAAATACACCATACCAAGTAATCAACCCAACTCTATTCATTATGCTAAGAGAGCCTTAAAATTTATCAATTTACACTAAGTTCAAACAATCTGCAGTCTTTGAGGACATAAGTCCCTGACTGCTTCAACCGTGGGAAGTACTTGGGATCTGCCTAGAAACTCATTGTGAGGAGTACCATGGGAACCCCAAAGTAGCTGGCCGCTGAGAGGAATTTCCAAGCGAAACGGGAAACGATCCCCGCCAATTGAGTAGAAACGCCCGTGAGGAAAAAGCCAAGAATTGTATTCTAGCAGTATTGGTGGCTGGGTGACCACCTACAGCCAATAGGAATCCATTGAAACCGGGGTCCAAATGTCATTCGCACCAGTTTGATAAACATCTAACACAATTGATCCCTCATGCTCTTCCTCATGCCTAAGAGGAGAACCACCATTCAGGACATTGAACTGACACCGTCGAGCCTATTCTCGATGACCTCACACACCATCAGAAGGCCACATAGCCTCTGATTTAGATTTAGACCCATATCAGTCTGAACCAGATCTCCACACAGCACCATCAAGCCACATGGCTGGTGCAAATCTAGATCCATTTTATGGCATAGCCATAGCTAGATGACCCATGTCCACATCACAACCTGTCACCCACAACCCGGTAAATGGCCCAAGCATAGTCATGTAAACTATCATTAGTCAGCTGCGACCACCTATAGTGACTAGCCAAGCTGGCCCACTTGCAACACACGTGGGCAGTGTCCTCTCCACACACACTGCCCATCCTTCACACAGGGGGGCAGTGGACCTTCCACTTACATTGCCCCCACTGTCATACAAGGGGGTAATGTCCCTGCCACCCACACTATCCCCCCCACAACACTTGGGGGCATTGGCCCATCCACAATGGTGCCACCGCAAGTACCCCTAGCTGTGCAGATGCATTATGCACCTGCAAATCCCACCACCATCGCAGCTCCATCCCACATCAACCTAGGGTCAAACCTAACTTTCATGGCTCGTCTTAACTTGGTTGATTTGGCACGGTTAATAAATGACCCCATACGCCACCAAGCTTTCTGGCCACCTATGCCAACCAAGTTGCCATCAGACATTCCCAAGTTTGAAGGCAAAGCAGGGGAATGTCCCCAAAACCACATAATGACATTCCATCTATGGTGCTCGTCAAATAACATCGTAGACGATTCCATTAGACTGAGGCTATTTGAACGCACCCTCACAGGTGCTGTGGCCAAATGGTACATTGAGCTGCCACATGCCAAGTACCCTGATTTCAAATCCCTAGCTTTCATGTTCCTATAGTATTTCCAACTCCCAATAAGATATGACGAGGGAGTGGAGATCCTGCTATCCTACCGTCAGAACACCACCACTCATATAACTGACCACATCCATGAGTGGAAGCAAAACTGTAGCTTATGTAAAATCCAACTTAACGACAAGATATTCTTGGATTGGTTCCTCAAGACCTTGCTCCTACCCATAGCAAATGACGTCGCATCCGAACATCCTCAATCCAAAGAAGAGGCCATCCTAAAAGCCCAACAATTTGACCTGGTCTACTCTTAGTCTAGATACATGTACACTGTCATCCCAAACACTCCCCACGTAGGCACCTATTACCGCGATGCACCGGGGGCATCCCATGTTGCAGATGGCATCAAAGGGTCAGTCTCCCAATAGCCACAACACCAACCAACACCACCTATAGTTCCATCACAACCAAGCAATACTACTAGTGTTACTTACCAAAACCAAAATGTGGACTACGCAAGAATGATGTCCCAGTCTGGAGCAACAACGTCCTACACACAACCTACGCCACTGCAGTAGGCTCAGGCCATGGTTTGGCCAACACAACAATATGTGGGGCAAATTCCCACATTTGTGGCACCGTTACCCCCTAAAATCTACTATGCACCACTAATGCAAATAGTTCAAGCCCCTTTCCCCGCTCCACCCGCTCCATTGGGACAAGTGTTCGTACAACAAAACCGTCCCAACCAGCCTGCCCCCAACAATCAACAAGGGAAAGATAGAAATAATCGAACCCGGAACCAAGGCAACAACCAACTGTAGGGAGGATGTCAACAATCGAACCCTCCCAACAATGTTGTGGGAAACTGGCCAGCTCAAAATCCCCCACGACCAAATGCACCAAGACACAATGCCCCGTTGCGCACAAACCAACCGTGCACACTATGTGATGTTGATGGGAACTACACATTTGTGTGTCCTCTCATGGGTCGAGCTAAGCAAGCCACTCAGAACGAGGTTCAACAGGTCCCCAACACTGTAAATCAAGCCCAACTCAACCCAACACCACAAGGACCTCCTCCTATGGTGCTTCAAAACCCACTACCAGTCCAAGGGTTGGTGACAACTGCACCCCCTCCCCAACACAATCCCAACACTCTGGGGGCACCTCCCACAGCCGAAAAAACTGTTCACCACCTACTATCCATGTCGATTGAAGAGGTCAACATGTAAACTAGACAAAATCAGTACGGTACCACCATGACAACTCCTTTCCCCTCTGTGTCACCACCACCGACACAAAATAAGAATGAAAACTTGTGCATGGTCTCATCTAGCACCACTTCACCCAAACAACAATCGCAGCTGCAGCCCCAACCACAACCACAACATTGTCTGCAGCCGCAACACCAACAGCAACCACAACATCAGCCGTAGCAGCAGCATTACGCGCAGCTGCAACCACAACCGCATCCCCACATGCAACCAGCAGGGAGTTATATTGGCTCATCCCTAGTCCATACGATTCCCTTCCTCTTTCCCCCACCTGGTGTCATGAGCAAGCTAGTAATGGCCACCTTAAGCCTACCCAACTTTACATTGGAAATTTTGGTGTGGTATCTTGATCCACCAGCTCAACCAGCAATGCCTCAGGTTGTTTTAACCCTGGTGCAACCCATTGCGTTTGAGTCTCACCCTCCACCCGATCTACAAAAGCCAACCACCACACCCACACCCACACTGCCCCACCCGAAAAGGGCCATGGGCAAGAATTCCAAAGCCACTACAGAATTGTGACAAGTCCTGCCTTGTGCCGTCTATGAGAAATAGGGCCATCCAACTCTTAATTGCCCTAAAATCGCAATGATCCATGCGCATTTAGATGCCATGGATACAAACGAAAACATCCCCATGGTTGAACACCCAACCATGTCGATAGTCAGAAACAAGGCATTGAGAACAAAACATGCTTGTGCCCTCTGCAATTTGTATGGACATTACTCTCACCATTGTCAAGACTTGCCCAAATTTCAAATGGCTCTAGTTGACCTCCGTCAACATTCCCTTGAGTCTGAAATCACCTTGATCGAAGAAGTTCATGCCCCACCTTCTTCTTCAGACACCATGTCCATTGACATGATGTCCAGTTCTATAGACCCTCTTGTCTCCACCATCACCAACGGTCCATCAGACCTGTCTCTTCTGTTGTTTCCACAACCGCAACTCCATCTGCAGCCGAAACCTCAGTCAAAACCTCAACCTCAGTTATTAGGGAAATAGTGGAGTTCATTCCCAATAAACATGATCCTTTTACTTTTTATTTTCCTTTTCTTTTTCCTACCACCCAGGATCGTGGGTAAGTATACCTTGGCAACCCTCAATCTACAGGATTTCACACTGGGAGATCCTTTGTGGTACCTTGAACCACCTACCCTACCTCTGAGGCCCCAGGATGTGTTAACTCATGTCTATCCAATTGAGATGATGTTGCACCTACCTCCAGGTCCATCAAAAACTCCTCCTGTCTCTAGGCCTTCCCCTCTTCCTCCAATAGATATTGGGGGCAAGGCCACAAAAACCACAACCAACACCATTTACATGATCTCTAGAACCAGTCTCCCTTCCGTATCATCAGCTATGGAAGATCCACCTGATCTATCCTGGCACCACTTACGCGATGACGGAGATATATGTAAGATCACCTTTGGTCTTACCCCATTCCCTTTAAACCATAGTGTGGAATTGGTTCTTCCCATAAAAGACCATATTTCATCATCCCACCTTGCCAATGACCTTCGTCTCGGCAAGGGGGCATACCTCTTTGCTGACTCTGATGGACAACTCTTGGAGAACCCCCGCAATGGGCTCTACCTCAAGAGATTTTATGCTTATCATCACCAATGATTCACTTCATTTCCTTTTCTTGTTTTTCAACATTTTTTAGCACAAGTCAGGGGCAGCATCATCAGCTGCTAATCCAAAGTCACCTGAAACCGGTTCAAGACACCTCTCACACCTCCAGTCTCAAATTTCCATCTCCTGATGAGACCATCATCTCATTTTTAACAAACAAATTTCAGGACCACTTCCCAGAAGTTACCTCGATTCATGAGCCACACCATGGTGATACCATTAGAGGAAATTTGGGGTCTAAAATGGACCTTATAAGAAAACGTGCCAAAATAAGTTTTTGTGAGTTGGAATTCAAAAACCAATAGAATTTCAATAAAATAAGTCAACCATAATGGTTGAATTGGCATATTTGTCATTAAAAAAAACTACTTTTTTTGTTCGTATTTTCGACATATCTCATTGTGTTTTTACTCAAATTTCGATTGGGAGAGCTCGTTGGATGCGGAATTTGATTCCGCATCCAACGAGCTCTCCCGATCGAAATTTGAGTAAAAACAAAGGGAGATATGTCGAAAATACGAACACAAAAAGTTGTTTTTTTCTTTCTTCCTCCAAAATTAATTAATATTATTTTATTATTTTAACCATTATTTTATTATTTTAACTATTATTTTATTATTTTCCTTAGGAGGCCCATTTTAGACCCCAAAATTCCTCTAATGCAAGTGTCTGCGGACCTGTACTTGCATCACTCTTTCCTACCACTACTCATGCATGTTTTTGGGCCACCGCTCGTTAAGGGTTACCATGTTTTTAGTTTAGTTTTTTATTTTAACACATAGTTGTCTTTTCTATCCACTGCACCTCACGCAGACCTCTGGACCACTGTCCACAAAATGATTTATTTTTCTTGCATGTATTTGGCATATAAGTGCCCCCGGACTTGCACTCACATCGCATGTAGTCAATTCCATCCACCGCAACACACACACATGCTCTCCTAACCTATGTCCGAGAGCCACCTCGGTTTACATGCCTATGTTGCACCGAATCGCAAGCCTCTGCTGCGATTTATCCCACACACGTGTTCATATGTTTGAGAGCCTTCTGCTCCATCCATACTACGCAGATGACTTTTGGACCATTGTCCACTATCCTGACATGGGGCACCGCCTATGCCACTGCAATCGGTTGACCATACTGGAGTTTCATTTAAGCTATTTTCTAACTCCTAAAAACAATGAAAAGATAGCCTAGCACAACTGCTTTCTTTCCCACTCGCTAAAGTATAGGCAAGGGATTCTACATCATCTCATTAACCTCCTTTTGTGGATCATGTAGACCATCAATTGAAAAGGACCACCTTGGCGTATTCAAGCCAAGACCGTTCCCCTCTGCATATTTTTNATGCGGCGTTGGTATAATTTTAAAATTAGTTGAAGGTCATTATTTCAAGATCCGGATGGGCTGCGATCACAACTCAAACACAAGAACATAGTTAATAACTTTTATGGA
>LPNX010045216.1:77606-91156 GCA_001517045.1 Pseudotsuga menziesii
TACAAAAAAGCTCACTATGGGTTGTCATTAAGGTCTTTTCAAGCCTTCTCATCAAGAAAATATTGTCGAGCAAACTTGGTTTCATTCATGCTCATAAAAGTATCTGAATGACCGTCTAGTCAATATAGGTTTAACCTTTTACGACCTGATTGGACTACCAATGGTAAAGAAGTCTCTCATCCCCTACAGGATGGGCGAGCTCTCCTATGTATACTTTTATCCTTTTTCGGACACAGGAGACTACCAAAGAAAAAGAGCCCCCAATGGAGTCTTCTTCGTGCTTTCAGACTCTCTAAAATTGAAAACACCATCGATCATTTACTTTCTCGGGCTCGCCAAAAATCCACGAGATCGTACCACAACGGTGTCCCTAGACACCACCTCACAGAAAACAGTTTGGCAGCATTCCCACATTGGGTCTCCTTTCTTCAGAGTACTCTGCAATATGTCTTCCTTGGACCCCATCAAGATAAAAAATGTCCACCTCCTTCAACTATTTCCCATCTGCAAGGACATTCCTAGTATTACAGGTATGATCCCATTCCCATCACTCAAGTTTCATTTACTACCTAGTCTGCCCTGCCATCATACTCTGAATAAAGGAAGTTTGAGTCTACCACACTCCCCCTGCCCCTGTTCAATTCCCCCCCCGCATTCAGTGGGTCAGTCCGCAGAATTGTCTCACATCTTTCAGTTATCTCCCTCGCGTTCCTGGTCGAGGAAACATCATTTCCTTGACTAGGGGCAGGTCTCCCGCTATTGATGACAACACATATATTCCAGAGGATAGACCCAGAGGTCCCTATATACTGGTTTCATTAACCTCATTGATGAGTTCCTTGGACCACTTGAGAGGAGTCCTTAGTGCCTTTCGGGATGGTTGTTTCTCACATGATCGACTCCAAATACATCATCGCACCGTTGAGATTCATACAGGGTTTTGTCCGCACACACTACTAGATTTTGATCCAAAATCCGACGGTATTTTCCGACGGCGCGTGGATTTTTTCTTTTAACCGTGCCAAAAATCAGAAAGATTAAATTTTTTTTTGAAATGGTGGNTAACCGTCGCTTATTCGACACTTCTTTCCTTTTACCGTCGCATCTCCGATTCCTTTAGTTGATAGATGTCGCTTATCTGACGGTTGTTGGTGTCGCATTTCCGACGCCTTTAGTTGATAGATGTCGCTTATCCGACGCTTGTAGGTGTCGCATTTCCGACGCCTGTGGGTCTAAAAGTTTTAAAAAATTTCTGTCATTGTCGCTTAATAAGTGTCGGATAACCGACGATTTAAATTCAAGCGACGGTTAATTAAGTGTCGCTTAAGCGACGGTTACTTAAGTGTAGCTTAATCGACGCCACGTTTCCGACGTTTCAAAAAAAACCAAAGTGTCGTACATGCGACAGGGAAGTGTCGAAAATCCGACATGACGGCCGTCGGATTTTTGGTCAAAATGTAGTAGTGACAGTACTTGGTCGAAGACCCTGGATGTCACCTGACTCTAGCACATTGATGAGTCTACTCGAGGGACCAAAGCATGTTATGTCCCTTGTGATTTTTGGGTTGCGTTGGAGACATTGTTCAGAAGCCCCAACAGTGCTTCGATATACCTTTATGATTGATGCAGCATACTTGTACCATAGAGACTCCGACTCTCAATCAATGATTCCACACAGCTATGTACCGTTCCAAATCCAACAGACTGTCAGTCATGAAGATATAGCATTCCATGAGAATGCCATGGGTCCAATGTACCAAATCAGTATTGTATTCAGCCTCACATTGAAGCAACCGTTATTGTATCATCAGTTGTATATGATCGGCTCTTCTATGTTAGAGCATAGATCAAATTATTCTTTTGACATTGTCACGAGCATGGGGATGCCCACCTCATCCATATACATGTCACACATTATTTGTATCTCACCCATTGATGGGAACCATATGAATACAAAAACCAAAAGCCACCATGCCCCAGCCCTAGAAGCACCACCTCACCACAGCAAATCCTATGATGTATGTTGGCCATACGATGAGTTCCTGCCCTCACACATCAGGGGGCAATCTGTTAACCCAAAAAATTCCTCACTAAGCTCTCCATGACCTACACCACCCAAGGACACCACTTCACGACCCTCCATTAGACCCCCACACTCTCAAAAATGNTTAAAAAAAATAAACTTAATACGGGAATGTGATCTCTAAGGACATAGTCAAGGTCGCATTTTTTTTTATCATCACATAAAGCCATCTAGATCTTTGTGGAGGTGACACTTAACTACTCAAGGTTGAGTCGCTTATCCACACTTGAGGTGGTTATATTAGAANTTAAGGATGAAGAAAAGGGCTTAAAAACCCCAAAAAGGAGCCCAAAATACTCCCCTAGGAGCTAAATCCCCCAAAAAGGGGCTAAAACCCTAAAAGGAGCTGAAATCCTAAAAGGAGCTAAAATTAGGGCGGAAGGGGCTAAAGCCTCGACCAAGGGCTTAAAACCCTAAAACCCTAAAAAATCTATAAAAGGAGGGTGGGGGGTCACTCTCAAGACACTTCTCCCTTGCATACTATTATGCTTCACGTGGATGCGTTGAGACCCTTTGTCTCTCAAGCCACCCACACTCCCTCTCCTCTATCTCCATTGAGCCATAGCTCCCCCATCCAAGAGAGATGAGCTTCTTCAAGCCAGGGCATGGTGGCCCAATTCCATCAAAGAGAAGGTATACCAATGTTGTTTCTTGCATTTGCTTTATTGTTTTGTAGTTTTTTATAACTCATTTTTGTATGCAGGTTTTTTTATAACATGTTTTTGCAGGTTTCTAGTTTCTAACAGTTGTTTACAGGTTATTGGAAGTGGAACCCTAACCCATTGTTTGCAGAGGGGTTCTCCTTCATTTCTCTTATTTCTATTCTTTATTTTATTTTTTTATAGTTTTATTTCGACTTTCTTTCATCATTTTCACACGCAAAAACCTACCCTTCTATCCTATAGACAGAAGGGAGCCATTCCTGCCCCTGTAGTAAGGACAAATCCCTGCTACAAGGATGATAGTGCTTTACAGCTTCCACACAATCTTTAAAGATCGTGGGACAAAAATAACCAGCACATAATATCTTATGGGTCATTGCTAACCCAGATAAATGACCCCCATACGCTCCACTATGGGAATCATTTAGGACAGTCTCTGCTTCTTTGTGGGTAAGAAATCGATGCAAAATGGAATCTACCCCCCTACGATATAAACTATCTCTAATAATGAGGTGGTTTTTTGCATGTACATGTAGTTTGCGCTGCTATTCCCGTAAGAAGGTTGCAGGGTACTTCAAATTCTAGAGATAGACAAGTATATGTCTGTACCAAGGGTCATAGGTCAAAATCAAAAAGATATGCTCAGCTGGGAATGAGTCTTCTTCAATGGTACATCTTCCTCTACCGGAAATTTTGCAATGAGCTCAGCAAAAATTAAGGATTTTTTGGATTTGGAGGATTGGAAGTCTAAGTCAAAATCCTAAGAATGACTATCCATTTGTTGAATTTTCCTCCAACTATCCATCGAGACAAAACATATTGGAAGGGATTAACATCCACCACTACCATCATGGTCCTCAGTAAGATGTAGTGACATAACCTCTAAACAACATACACAGCTTCCAAGGCCAACTTCTCGACGTGGGAATACCTAAGTTCAAGGCAAACTAAAGCACAACTGAGATAGTAGACAACATGCTCTTGGAGCTTATCGTCCTCCTAGACTAGTACTACCCCTATGATCGACTCAAATGCAGCCAAATACAATATAAAATCACGAGAGTAATCTAGCAGGCGCAATAATGGTGCCGGCAACAAATCTTTCTTTAATGCCTCGAATGTAAGTTGTGCCATTTCATCCCATACAAATGGGGTGTCCTACTTCAATAGGTGCATGAAACCTTTAGTGATCTTGACATAATTTACAATAAAACGTCGAAGGAAGTTGGAATTCCCTTGCAGGCTTTGAAGCTTCCTGATAGAACGAGGAGGATGAAAATTTACTATGGCCTCAACTTTCAAAGGATCCACCTGAATACCTTTGTTGGAAACAATGAATCCAAGTAGTCTCCCTGACTCAACACATAAAACCCACTTGTGGGGATTCAAGCGAATTTTGTAGTATCTACATTGTTCAAAAATCAAACGCAAGTGATCTGGGTGATCTATCCTCTTACAAGAATGTGTTGGCAGATCATCAAGGTAAGGTTCAACAATAGCTTTAATGTCATGAAAGGATAAATTCATTGCCCATCGAAAGGTAGCCCCTGCATTTTTCAATCCAAAGGGAATTTTCTTCTATGGAAATGTACCCCAAGGACAGATGAAATCTATTTTATGGTGGTCTTCTGGTTTAATTTGAATTTGATTATACTCGGATAAACCATCCATAAATGAAAAGACTTCACTCCCTGCACAGGCATCAATAATTTGATCTATGAATGGTGTGGGGTAGTTATCCTTAGGACAGGCTTTGTTTAGATCATGGAAGTTAGTACAAATGCATATGGTCCCTTTCTTTTTGTTGTCAATAACGGGGTTGGATACCCATTCTGTCAAAGCTATCGGGTAAATGAAACTAGCTTTCAACAGTTTTTCAACTTCATCCTTAACAGTTGTCGCTTTACGCAGATTGATAGGTCTTATTTTTTGTCGAGCGGATCTGGCATTAGGGTATGTTCGGATTTCATGCTCGACTATTGATGGATCTATGCCTGACATCTCCTCATATGACTAGGAAAATACATCGTCGAATTCCTTAAACAAGGTTGTATAGATTGCAGTCTCCTCCGAAGAGTAGTTTTCACTTATGTGTACATTTTCCATAACATTTGGGTTTGCAGAGATGTTGATAGGAATAGTAGTAGAAATTTTTGCCATATTCCCCTTAGAAAATATTCCTTCCCTTGTTAAGGAATTGATAGGTGTATCAGCATCACCTACTACTCTCATATGGAACTCCTGGTTCTCAATCCTACTTAACTCTGGAAGAAAATAGGATCGATGGTGAAGATCTTCACAGATCTTATCTTTTCTGTACATAGCTTCCAGAATGGCTTCATCAGAAGGAAAAACCATATTTAAGTAGTCTCTAGAATGCAAAGCATTCTCTGCCAAAGTAGACAAATAGGCTTCTTCCAGTTCTTCTTAGACTGTGAGAGGGACCAGAATGGGATCAACATTGATATGAACGATAGCTTGATAAGCTACTTCCATTGCCAATAAGTTCACTTTAGGTTCATGGAAGGAAGGAAGAACCCAAAGATCTTTTCTATAAACAACCATAGGAATAGACTTCCCTACACTAGCAGAACCTAGATAATTAATCGGAGCTGGAAAATGGAATGTGCCCATCAATTATGCATACATTCTAGCCCCTAATCTCTATGAAGTAGGTTTAACCTCATCAACCAATGGCACGGTGGACTCGTTAGTTTCCATGTGGCCCTTTTGAGTAAAACGGAGTTGGTCTACAACAACCAACTTCCCTTCATGTGGAAACACTACTACCCGAAGAACGGTCGATGCAATAGAGGACATGGAATAAGTCCAATTTCTCCCCAAGAGTAATTTATAATCCAAAGGTGCATCAATCACCTCTACCTCAACAGATACTTCCTTCCCTGCCAACTTTATTTTGGAATCCAGTAGGATACCATGTGGATGAAATCACCTTCCATCAAAAGAAGTAAGTAGGGTGTTCGATGGAACTAGCTCTGGAGATCCAAGAGCTTTCCAGCAACACATGGACATGACACATGTAAAAGCACCCTCATCAACAACTACCCTTCCAATGGCTTTTCCACCATGGATGACATGTATCGATAAGGCTACATGATAAGGTAGGCGAATTTTGACATCAGACAAATTAAATTTCGCCATGAGGCTCGATGAATCCATGTTGCCTAAGGCTGCTAAGAGTGCATCTCACTGGGTGGGACAACTCTGTAACACCCCTAAAGCCGACATCGCATAAGGGGTTTGGGATAAATCTTCAACTATAGAGTAGTTGGATGCATCCCTAGCATTGTGATTGTGCAAGGTTTTCTTGAAGACACCTTTCGGTATCTTGGGCATAGGTTCGAAAGGTTTCTCAATCGTGAGAGGGTTGGAAGTTTCACCTATCGACTTACCCTTCTCTGAATCCTTTGTCTCATGGTTCTTGTTCCTAGTCTTGAGTAAAGTCTGGGATCAAACCATGTTGATATATTTATGGTTAGGAGCATTTGGGGTGCCCCTTGCTACATTTGAAGCTCAAGCAGAATTCTTTCCTTGGGGAAAATGATCCTTCAGGACAACCGATTGTTGGCGTTTTAGTAGATTCTTATCTTGTTCCATAAGGGGACATTGATGGGTCAGGTGATCTTCATGGCACAACTTACATGGTAATTTCACCTTCTTATTTTATTTCCCCCCCCCATCAGCATTTTTTGTGGGTTTTTGCTTGTTTTGGTTTCCCTCACCTTTCTTCCCTTTCTTCATTTTCCAACCAGGCTACTGATTGCCCTTTTGATAGGATTGTTCAAAAACATTTGCATTCTGGAGTGAGGGGATAGCCTTTGCTGCCTCCACTGTAGAATGTTTGACAGACAACTCATGGAGTTGTTTAGCCAAAGACTCTACAATGGGAGATTTCATAGAACCAACCACAACATCGGCATGTGGTCCAAGCTTAGGTTTCTCTACATTATGCATTGGCCTCGGTGCATTAGAGATGATCTCATATAAAATCACAGACTGAGAATATATAAAATCTAGTTGTTGCGCCCTGAGTATAGCTTCTTCCTCATTGATCACTCCCGAAGTAGATACATCCTTATATATATGGCAATAGGGATTTAAGGAACCATTCTAGTAAAAACTTGGGAGGAATAGTGGCTTTGATAAGGATCTTCTATCTTCTCCACTCTTGGATGTGATCTGAAATATGCGTGGCCTTGTCGTGCCAAAAGGTAGACAACAAGTCTATCCCGAAATCATATCAGACAGGAAGTTGGAAGTGACTAAGGAATACATTAGCCAAGTCCCAAAAACTATCAAACACAATAGAAGGCACTTCAATGTACCATTTTTCTGCAGTACTGGTCAGATTTCTTTGGAAAAGTCTCAACCGAACTGTATTGTCATTTAGTGAGTTGGAAGAGCACCACAAATGGAAAGTGGTGACATGAGCTCTTGGATCATCACCAACTTTTCCTTCAAATTTTGGGATATCTTAGGGCAGCTTGCTAGGAACAGGTGACCAGGAGGAGTTATGTCTCACCGGGTCATTCATTAGCTTCGACAAGTCTAGCAAGTTTAAAGTTGCGAGGAAAGGGAGATTGGGTATAATTGGAGCATTAAAATTACCAGCTTGGGGATTAGAGGGGATTGCCCCTATGTTCCTGGATGTGAAGGCAAGGTTTCCCCCTGTTGTTGGTTCCGAATTGGTCGGGCTGCTTTGGAAAGGATTCCACCCATAAGCTGGTGTATTTTTTATGTGTGGTGTAGTGTATGAGGTTCTAGCTGCCCCAGTCAAAGATGGGGTTTGGAACACATAAGCAAGTATCCCTCCGCTAAAAAGTGAGAAAGGAGAGCTCGTGAAAGGAGCTGAAACTAGAGTTTGAAAACCTTGACCATAAGGAATAGGGTTTTCAAGCTGCATCCCTACATATGTGGGTGTTGGACCTACATATGGAGTGGATGGGGGAATGTGCCCCCCATTCCAAGGAAAATCCTTGACAAATGACGAGGATCCTATAGGACCACTTTGAGCAGTTTGTGTAAAGGAAGTAGGAATAGAAGGTACACTAGGAATCCCAATGACCACTCCACCAGAAGTACCTGCTAAATTTGTGGGAGCCTGTGGTTGAACCACTCGGGTAGCTGGAGTTAAAGGTGTAGCAGGTATAGTTGTTCTAGGGGCACCAACTGAGGGAGGTGGCACCCCTTCAGTCGGAGCGATTGAGGTGGAAGTAGAAGAAATTTCTCCTATGGTTAACAAAAGTCTACCCAGAGGGACACCAATCACAGGTGAATTGAAAGGATGAACCTGAACGATCAAATGATTATTTACGTCAGTTAGAGGTGAATTAAAGTTCCTTGCAAACTCGTTGGCCTACAAGTCTTCTATCTCAACTGTAGTTAAATCAAACTAGTTTTTCCTAAGTTCTAGTTCACCCATAACTTCACTAACTCCTATTGGTTCGAAAGAACCGTCCATGTCTTATCTCCACCTTTGAGGGGGAGGTGGAGGTTCCAAAGTAATAAGCGGAGGAAGGTTTTGCAACCTTCGTGACCTTCTGACATATTGGTCCTCTACGATTATAAGTTTGACTCTTCACACTCTAAGTTTAGCAAAACACAGACAAACCATAGAGAAATCACTGCAAAATTTCCTAAAGTCTCAACAATCACAAGGGATATAAGATATGATTTCCTGAAGAAAGCTGAGAGATAGTTTCTTGGCGTCCTTGAAGAGGTTCTTAGGCACAAGCAGAGGAATCACCCACCACCCTCCTACACTTTCAACAAGGGTTACCTTCCAATCTCATCCAAGGTCAACCAGAAATAGTCTTCCGGTTTACCTGTGTATAAACCCTAGATGTCAAAGAGAATAAAGGATACCTTAACTATATCAATAGTCTGGGGGGACAGTCGTAAGCCTGGTTCATAAGCATGGGCATGGTAGCAAATCCTGAAACTCTATCTAGGACAGAATCCCCAGATGCGAAAAAACCTTGGTCTATGTTTTGACAAGGAATCAGAGGGTTATCTCCTCAGTCTAATCCTCCACATGGTCTTGTGCTTAACTCCCATTTCAGAGGAGCTTCCCAGATACTACCAGCATAGAGAAGCATTTACCTATCAATTGGCCAATTACGTCTGAATCAGGCATGATTTTAGGGGCGAATTACAGCCCAATGGCGAATTTTAAGGGTTACCCAAAAAAAAGTGGGCGAATTTTTATATTAAAATGTTATTATTTTATTTAATATATTCGCCCATTAATTATTTTGTATATAAATATGCCAAGGTAAATCGCATTCATCCCGATTTAGGGAAAATCTAGGAAGGGAATATTAGCTCATGAAATTATTTATTTTTTCCCACATTCGCCTGAATGTTTCTGTCTGCGAGGAGATATTTGCCCAAATTCACCCATTTTTTTCCAATTGGGAGGAGAATTGAACATTGTTCACCGGATTTATGGATAATAGTTTGAAAAATTGGTATTTCGCCCAGGATTTATCGATAATACAATTAAAAATTTGCACCAAAAAATTCTAAGTGATGTGAATACCACCACTTTTTAACAGCACAAAATGCAAGTGATACTAACCTGAAATGCTAAAAAAATGTGTTTTCTTGTTATACAAAAATTGGGGTATAAATATCAGGCTCGTACCTGCAATAATCAAGATATTTAATCCAGCGGCTCACATCTACAATAAGCAAAAGAATTAATCCAAGTCCATCCTCTCAGGCATTGCTTTCTATGTCCTCAAACTTAGCCTCTTGTTATACAAAAATTGGGGTATAAATATTAGGCTCACACCTGCAATAAGCAAGAGATTTAATCCAGCCGCTCGTGTCTGCAATAAGCAAAAGACTTAATCCAAGTCATGCCTCTCAGGCATTTCTTTCTATGTCCTCAAAGTTAGCCTTCGGGAAACAAAGAAATGATGAACTACTGCGTACGTTTGGGGGTTGGCATTTTAGGTCTATAAGAGCTACCATATTACTATCCTTGAAATAGTATTACTAGATTACGCTTTTGTTCTACATTTTATTTGGTCTCGTTAGTAGAGGAGATTAACATTAATTTATCTAACATGACATTCCAGGAAGTGGCTTTGCGTTGCTCATGTATTGTGCACCAATGTAAGTATAACATGTTTACAAAAGCGTATTGTTGTGTACACTCAAACTTAACCAAGATCTCAGTATTAAATATAATGTGATGAATATAATCTATAAGTTTAACATTTTATTTTGTAATATTGATGAATAGTGCTACATTCATGAGGATAATAGAAAAGAGAAGCACTGAGAGTTTTTCAGGTTTTCCCTATGCAATAGCTCTCTTCAACTACCTTATCTACACGTTACATGTTGTATGGTTCGCCTCTAATAAAAAATGGGTGGGATAACGTTGTTGTTATGGTTATCAACGACATTTTCCTTCTTCTTCAGTGTTGCTTCATTTGTATCTATCTCAGTTTCGCTCCACAAAAATTTAAGGTATTATCTCGTTGTATTACCTACATTTATAGGATTAATTTGAATCCATTTTACTAATCAAGGCCTTAGTTTTATTAATCCATGGAGGCATTTGGCAGTAGATAAACAACTAAAAAATACTCGCATTGATCATATCGAATATATATGTGTAGAGGAATATGGCGTGGATGGTTGTAGGCGTGTTCGTGATGTTTGGCACTATTGCAATAATTTCCTTGGGTGTTGTCCATCCTCACGAGCAGAAGAAGGTCCTTGTAGGAACTGTAGGAATGATAGCCGCTGCTAGTCTATACGTTGCTCCACTACTGTAATTGTAAGCATATTCTACATTTGCATGAAATTTTTTGAAAGGGTTAACAGAGTTAATTTCATCATCTTTAATGATTGTTTCTGTTATTGATCTTGTCTAACGGTAATATATAATTATATACAGAAACAGGTAATTCAAACAAAAAGCACGGAATTTATGTCGAGTTTCTATTTCTCATCGTTCGCCTTCCTGGGAAGTCTTTTGTGGTTGGCGTATGGCGCCTTAAGCAGAGATATAATTATCCTGGTAATAGGTGATTCTTAGTATTCATGTGAAAATTGAAGTAATTAGATATAATTTAAGTAAATCATGTATTTATGATAAATGATATAATTGATTCCCATGTTCTTCATATCTTGCAGACACCAAACTTTGTTGGAGTGCCATTTGCGTTTGGTCAGATGGTTTTACATTGTATCTACAGAGACAAAAGGAGTCAGCGTGTTGAAAATGCAAAGGTGGATACAAGCGAAGCAGCTGGAATCGATCAAATAAAACGTGAAAGAGGACATAAGAGATCACTCTAATGAAGATATTGAAATTGTTATATTAGATGTATCATAATAATCATTACATCACACTTGAAAATATGCATTTTCAATTCTTTCAAAAATTTCCGATATGTTCACTTGTTTGTTGCACTAGGTCAAATAATTCGATTTAAGTAACAATGGGTCATTCCTCACCAGATTTGTATATCGTCCGACACAAGTCCATTTCCGTATTCAATGGTTTTCCTTTGTATAAAAAGCCCTAAAAACCTGACCTATTCAATGTGTGGAAAACAATTTTTTTTTGTTCATTTTTGTTAAACATCGTTTTCACTTTTTGGACATTGTTTAATTATAAAAAGAAAATCCATCTTTTAGTATCTTAAGTTAGCACAAAGCTTAGGGATGGCAGCATATTCAGGCTGCTAGCCTGGATGGCAGCATATTCAGGTTGCCAGCCTGAATTGCAGCTGAAAAGGAGATGCCCAGAGCTGAGCTTAGGGATGCACAACATATTCAGGCTGCCAGCGTGAAATGGAGCGTGTCAAGGATGGAGGAGTAGTCACTAGCGTACGCAGCATAGCGGTTTTTTAGTTAGAACGCAGAATTAAATGGGTATTTTCCAAGCTGGGCATTTTTTTTCATATTGAAAGAAGCCTCTAGTGAGAGGAATAACCTACGGGAAGGATAGCTCTTTGTGAGAGAAATCATTCAGATCTTGGAAGCCCATATGCTGCCATGGGTGAGGCGCTCTAGTGGCTCCAAGTTGAAAAAACCCTAAAACATAAAATAAAAGAAATAGTAAACGCAACCTGTAACTAAACAAAAAACTAAAAATTTTATTAGACAAATTCCCTTATATAATAAAGAGTCTTATTAATTAGAGAGATTAAAGGTAATACTTAATAAACTAAATCTAAATATGTGCGCCTTCTTCTTCTTGTTCTTCCGGGTGGCCCAACTTATTATTTTTATTAGAAATTGAGTATTTCCTCGTATCTCTATTTATGTGAAAAAACATGTACAAATAAGATTGAATGAAGAGGATTTGCACCATAAACATATCAATTTTGTAAATAATTAATCTGTAAATATTTATATTTCAGTTGTTTATATTTTTCTTTATTCGATGAGATAAATCATCAAAATTAATTTATGAGTTTTTGCAGAGAAATTATAATAAGTTTATTATTTATTTTTATAATATTTAAATAAATAATTTGATGCACCATAATTAGAAAAAATTAAATTATTTGTTTTTATACTATTTAATATGAAATAATTTCACATAATTTATTAATAAAGCTTTAAGTTACAAACTCAACTTAACCCCAAATATGTATATTTTCCAATGCAAAGTCATTTCCATATTAAATATGGTTATTCAAATATGACACGTATTCAATGGCTATGGTTTATATAAAAAAGCACTAACGGGCCCATTCAACTTGCATAAAACATTTTTTAACCTCAAAATGGAATATGAGATATGTAGGATGTGTATAAGATGGAAATATATTTTCATTTTATTTTTCACAAACATGTGGAGGGCATACACATAACCGACAACATCCCTTTGAATGTCTGAATGACATTGTTATTATATATTATGCTTCTATTTTTTTCATCAGACATGTTACATATGGTACATTTGGGACCAATGAAAGTATTATGTCCAACATGTTTTTCATGTTATCCTTTCATTTATTATATTTTGGCACTTTGTATAAGTAGGAGTTTTTCTTTTCTTTTAATGTTTTGAAATTTATTAAAATAATTTAAATATTTGAATTACCAATATAAAAACTATAAATATATTATATGTTATGGCTTATTTATAAATAATATTGAATAATAATAATAATAATAATGCAATATTAAGATTAAGAAAACAATGTCCTTAAATTAATATATAAAAATAATTGCAACCATAAATATTTGTCAAAAAATAAAATAAAAATTAAATGGGGTTATGTGTGTTAGGTTGAGATGTTCTTTTTGGGCTTGTGTACATGAAATATTAATTTTGGGCCTAAGGCTTATGCTACTTCCATGATCATGTCGAGGACCCTATGACCTCATGATTTGAAACTCAGTTATTCCCTTCTCGAGGTCAAATTTCTTGTTGATAACTAGTGTGATTTGGTTCAAGGATTTATTCTTCGGCTTGGATTCCTTTAAAATTGGTGTAGTCCATAAGGCATATATTTTCACCGTGACCATGTATAGGGCCCACATACTAACACCTATTGGTCAAAAGTCATAGTACATCTAATATCCCTAGCCATATTCCTAGGATATGCTATGGAAGTCATGTGTATTGGATTGAGTAGTACTTGGTAATCCTATATGCCTAGATGTTTCCTTTAAGGCACAAGGATGGCGTTACCAAGTTTTTTTCCCTCCACTTTACACCAATATCCATTTTCTAAGGTTAAGGATCCCAAGAGTGTCATTCTTGGCACTAGATGTGTATAAGATTTCTTTATCCTAAGGGATAT
>LPNX010045216.1:91432-141760 GCA_001517045.1 Pseudotsuga menziesii
AAATAAAAATAAAATGTTGAATTTGTCGGGAATAGTGCAAAACTTCATAAATTAATTTTGGGGATTTATTTGAGTAAATACAAGAAAAATAAATAATTGAATTATGTTATTCACAAAAAAATTATATGTGAATTTGTTATGTTTATGCTCGAAATTCTTAATGATTAAATCTTATTTGTACATGTCCATATAAAAAATAAAGACTACCAACCCTTTATGGTACTTACGAATATGACCTTTCTTTTAACAAAGAAAAACACTATTTCAAAAAATCAAATTATAAATATAAATGGTGTTAATACCACCACCTTAACACCAAAAAATTATAAGTGATGTGAATACCACCACTTTTTAGCAGTACAAAATGCAAGTGATACTAACCTGAAATGCTAAAAAAATGTGTTTTCTTGTTATACAAAAATTGGGGTATAAATATCAGGCTCACACCTGCATTAAGCAAGAGATTTAATCCAGCAGCTCGCATCTGCAATAATCAAAAGACTTAATCCAAGTCCATCCTCTCAGGCATTGCTTTCTATGTCCTCAAACTTAGCCTCTTGTCATGCAAAAATTGGGGTATAAATATCAGGCTTGCACCTGCAATAAGCAAGAGATTTAATCTAGTGGCTCGCATCTGCAATAAGCAAAAGACTTAATCCAAGTCCTGCCTCTCAGACATTGCTTTCTACGTCCTCAAAGTTATCCTTCGTGAAACAAAGAAATGATGAACTACTGCGTACGTTTGGGGGTTGGAATTTTAGGTCTGTAAGAGCTACCATATTACTATCCTTGAAATAGTATTACCAGATTACGCTAATGTTTTACATTTTATTTGGTCTCATTAGTAGAGGAGATTAACATTAATTTATCTAACATGATATTCCAGAAAGTGGCTTTGCGTTGCTCATGTATTGTGCACCAATGTAAGTATGGCATGTTTACAAAAGCGTATTGTCGTGTACACTCAAACTTAACCAAGATCTCAGTATTAAATATAATGTAATGAATATAATTTGTAAGTTTAACATTATATTTTGTAATATTGATGAACAGTGCTACGTTCATGAGGATAATAGAAAAGAGAAGCACTGAGAGTTTTTCAGGTTTGCCCTATGCAATAGCTCTCTTCAACTGCCTTATCTACACGTTACACATTGTATGGGTTGCCTCTAATCAGAAATGGGTGGGATAACGTTGTTGTTATGGTTATCAATGACATTTACCTTCTTCTTCAGTGTAGTTTCATTTGTATCTATCTCAGTTTCGCTCCACCAAAATTTAAGGTATTATCTCGTCGTATTACCTACATTTATAGGATTAAGTTGAATCCATTTTACTAACCAATGCCTTATTTTTATTAATCCATGGAGGCATTTGGCACTAGATAAACAGCTAAAAAAACTCGCATTGATCATATTGATATATATATATATATATATATATATATGTGCAGAGGAATATGGCATGGATGGTTGTAGGCGTGTTCATGATGTTTGGCACTATTGCAATAATTTCCTTGGGTGTTGTCCATCCTCACGAGCAGAAGAAGGTCCTTATAGGAACTGAAGGAATGCTAGCCACTGCTAGTCTATACGTTTCTCCATTATCTGTAATAGTAAGCATATTCTACATTTATATAAATCAGTGAAAGATTCACCAGTTTTTACAATTTTTTATAATGAAGTTAAATATTCGTCAAGTTTTTACAACATTATATAATAAAATGAAAGATTTGCCAAGTTTTTACAATATTATATAATAAAATGAAAGATTCACCAAAATTTTACAACATTATATAATAAAATAAAAGATTCGCCAAATTTATTATATATACATATTATATTATTGATAAAATCGCTTTCAAATTTTCCTATATATCAGAGAGATTTGCCCAATTTGTATACATATAAATCTAGGGGGGGGGTCTTAAAATCATCCCTGGTCTGAATTTAAACACTTGTGAGGAGTTTACACTTCCTATCCCACAAGTCTAACCTAAGCTAGTAGGTGTATGACCCTATAAAACAAAGCTTACTAATAAATTTTAAATTATAGCGTTCATTTTAAGGGTTGTTCTTAGTCAGAGCGTAAGTGGCCTGAATGACTATGATATTATAGACTCTATAAGAAAAGTAAAAAGGTGTATAAAATGAATTCCAAAGAAAATTACAACTACTTAAAACAAGCTTCTTTTCTTTTTGTAAATATGAGCTAATGAAATTACAACTAAGTATGAGAAGACTAAGACTTGTTTTTGTAATTTTTGAAATTTTATTTGAAAATATTGAAAATAAAACTACTATATGCATTAAATGCAAATGTTTCAAATGTTTTTCTTCACTTTTCAAATTCTTTAAAAATTACCATGCACCTAAATGCAAAACTTCTTGAGTATGTTTGAATAATTAGACCATAAAGCAAGCAATATGAAGTATAGCGGACTTGCAAGAATGAAATTAAACCACTTAAGGAAAAGACGTGGAAAACACCTAACTTGGGAAGAATCAATTAATAAAATCCACTGAAATCACTGAAGGACAAGTGACAAACTGACACTACTCGAAAGTAGTATAGAGTACAAGGTATCTAAAATCCTGATCACTGACTCAAATACACAGCACTGAACCTATCACCCAAATAGGAGAACCTACCTCAAATTGCTAAGTGAAAGAAGACTCAAACAATAAAACTCAAAGGCTTACTAAAAAGAACAAAGCATGGTGTACATGAATTTCAGACTTACAGGAAGATGCCAGCAACAGAATACCTTTAAGCAGAGCAAAATCCAAACAAGACAAGGACAAGCAACCCTACCTAAAATTGTGTGCTGCTACAAAACGTACGCTACTGTCTTATAGAGAAACCCGTTTACTGTACGTGACTGTCCTATAGATAAACCTGCGTATATAAGTCTCTGTACGTGACTATGTAGCACAACAACCCATGTACACAACAACAAAAAAATTCAAAAAGAAAAAAAATAACAAAGGTCTCTGGACACACCACTGCAAATCAAAGGAAAGATAGACAACCACATACTAAATCAGAGCAAAGACTAGGCAAGTATCTACAAGACTAACCCACAGTAGGATAGACTCCCTAGTGGATTCTCCAGTTCTTTTGTTCAAGATTAAGCACCCTTGTAACCTAGGGTCTGGGGTTAACAACTTACTACTAACCTTTCAGACAATCATCTTTACCAGAGAGTGGAAAGGGAATAGGAAGAAAGTCTTGACTTACTCGATTACCGACGGTTGATCCAACCTTGATCTTCTCCCGCTCCTCTTCTCTCCAAAGATTCCAGGGATGCACCTCTTTCACCTGCAAAAAGAAAATCCTTCAATTAATACCTCATGCATGTATATATCATAAGTTAGATGAACAGTATATCAAAAATATAATCAAATATATTCATTAACCATAATACATGAAATAGACTCAACACAAGGTTGGAAGAAGAATTCTCTTTATTAACAATCAGCGAATGAGATAAGAGTACCACCAAGCTTCTGAGACAAGGATTCCTCTACAACCAAAGGACTCTGAGTTCTGCTGCTCCAATATTTCTGAAGATATACCACTAGCATAACTTTTCTCTCCAATATTCATTGATTAATACCCACCCCAAAGCCTCTATTTATACTTTGGGAAATAGAGTGGTTTCGAAGGCTCAGGTGGTTGAAGCAGTTGGGATAATTATGGATTAAGTTCCAACTAATCTCATATAATCGTGTTTTATATTTTTTAAATCCAAACTAAGATGTGCGTGACTGTTAATATAGGCAACCCAAGTATGACACGCAGGTTGCTCGAAGAAAACCCGCGTATGCTGGTGTACGTGAGTTGAAATGCAAATAGTCACGTACAGTACGCGAGTTGCAATTAAGATAGTTGCATACGCAACTCAACACTTAGAAAAAATATATAGCAAGCTGGTTTAAGGGTAAATGCATCCCAAGTCATTCCCATCTATAGTTCTTTGGCAAACTTCAATCCTAATTTGTCCTTTTGTGTACCAACATAAAGAATCTCAGCACTCGGACGGAGAAGTGCCATTTGGGCTGATAACAGTAAATATCATATAATTATTGTTTTGTTTCATCTACTTGGTAGTTACAATATATGGAATGGTCTCTCCTAGTTACAAGATATGGAATGGCATGGATATTGAAAGCATTTGAAATTTTCCTTCAAAATGATTAAAAATAAAATTTTTAATTTTAAAATTATTTTGTTTAGTTTTTTTTTCATGTACGATGGAATGGTAAGTGTATTGTAAGCATTTAATATTTTCTTTGAAAAATAATTCAAAAGGATAACATTGTATTAAAAAATACTTGCATTCATAGCATTATAGCTATGCAAAGGCGAAACCCAACTAAATGGAAATAATTGTTTGAATGGGGCCTTGCTTGAAATTTATATAGCAAGCCTTTTCTTGAGCCTTCAATAACTCCACTTCATTTTTACTAAAATAAAGGGCCCTTATTTGAATTTTGTTAAAACATAGTTGTCATTGATTTTGTTTTACTTTATTTGAAAACATGATTTGATGTTTACCTTTTCTAGATCCTTGATCTTATGTGCTTGTTTTTATTAGTTCTTTGAGTTTATCAAGTTCATGAAATAAGGATTTGGTGATTTGGTTCATATCTGTGGTTTGAATCTTTGGGCTTCTTGGTTTTTTAACAAAGCTTGCATACTCAAATATGAGATTGTTTGAGTTGATTTCATGCATTAATTTGTTTAAGTTTTATGAGCATAATGCTTAGGCACACTTGCCAAGTTTTGTGTTTATGTGCATTAATGAATTAGTTAAACAAATTTTGTCTTTCGATGTATTAATGAATTAGTTGAGCATCTTGATAAATCCATTAAAAGATTAATTTTAAATATTTAGATCTCCTTCTAAGAATAGCATAAATCAAAGAGTGGAGATAAGATAATAGTTTTGAGATTTTCTTCAAGTTATTTTTAAAAGTCTAAAACTTTTGCTGAAAATAATGTATCTTGTATAATCTTTTACTCTTTAATAATATAAAATGTACTCAATTTAGAATTATTGGTATACATTTAATTCATAACTTAAAAGAATGTATATTAAAGTTTGTATATTAAGTTGAGTTGTTCTAATGGTTAAGAGCATGTGTTTCTTCCTAATAGGTCACATATTCAAATCTAGAAATGGGGATAGGTTATGTACACCTCTGTAGACTTTAGCAGCTAAATCACTACGCAGAGGGGGGTCCCTTGTCCCACAAACAAGGGGGCCTCATACAACAAATTGGTGCCTTTCTTGGTGGTGACCTTAAAAAAATATTATTATTATTATTAAAATATGATGTAGATTAAAAGATTACCAAGCACAAAACAATAGTTCCATGACTGTAAACATTCCATGAGCTACCATGGATATGCATCAAAATAATTCCATATTTTTGTTGTAGAGATCACTCTAGATCATTGAAGAAAGAGACCAGACGTCACAATAAGTAAAGGCTACCAAATCACTACCAAGGAAAACAAATCATTGCTAGGACAACACACAAAGCTAGTGTTTGTTGTCACATTTTTTGTTATTATTGCAACACTAGCATGATCCAGGGAAAATTGCAACAATTAATACTTGTTTGATATGAATTGTATGACATTACCATGGATAGACCTTTAAGAGACTTTTACTCTTACAAACGTTTACTTTGATACGCTTATAATAATGTGAAAAATACTTTTCACCTTTCTGTAAGTTGAGATAAACTATGACCTAACTCCACTTCGAAATGTCCACACTTCAAGGAAATTTATAATAAAATATATTTTTGTTAATTAATTATGACGTGAAAAACACTTTTCACCACTCTTGAATTTTTCACTTTTATAGAACTTGACTTCTCTAACACTTCTTAGAATTTTTCTTTTTCTCCCTTCTTTTACTTTGTTCTGCTCTATTTTTCACTAACTTTGTTTCATCCATTTTTTTATCTACATTTACAAAGACTAAATTTTTCTTCTCTTGGACGCTATCCACTAACATTAAAGACTATAAATTAACTCATGAGTGTAAATCTACCTAATAGCTTGACTTGTAGAGTACTACATGGCTAAATAAATATGCAGAGTCTTGAGCCTGATCCCTACTCTCTGACATACTCTTACATACTAAGTGAGCTCAGATGTGATATGCATCAACTTGTAATCAATTTCTCCAACACTTCCCCTTCATTATGAACAAGTGGGGATCATTAACCAAAATTTTACAAAATGTTTTAGAGATGGAACTTGCTCTATGCATGAGAGAATTCAATATGCAAAATTTGCCACTCCTAAACAACTTCACAGATATTGGAATGTGTCACTTGCCAATGGTTTTGTAAAAATGCCATCCAGCTGATCTTCAGACCTGCAAAATTCTAAAAAAAATTCTTTTGTATTCACTAGTCTCTTATGAAATGACATCTTGTGTCAATATGCTTGGTTATCTTGTGGAAATCATGGTTGTTTGATAGTGTAATGGATGAATTTTTGTCACAATAAATGGTTGTGGGTTATTGCTAGTTCTACAACAAATCCCTTAGCATCCTCTACATCCAAACAACTTGACATGCAACACTTGTAGTTGTGACATAATATTCTTTTGTTGAAGACATAGTCACAATGGGTTGCTTCTTTAAATTCTGTGACACAACACCTATTTCAAAATGAAATGTATAACCAAAGTTGCTTTGCATGTAATCTATGTTTCCTCCACTGTCGTTGTCAGTGTATCCAATAAGTTTGAAATTTTCTGAGGTTTAATACAAAATGCTAAAGTCCTTTGTGCCACTTACATACCTCATAATTATTTTAACTTCATGTCAATGAGATTCTTTTGTTGACTCCATAAACCTTTAAATAATACTAACTCCATACATGATGTCTTTCCTTGTAGCAGTAATATAAGGTTTCCAACCAACCTTTTAAATAGTGTAGGATCTACATTTGATCCATCATCATCCTTGCTTAATTTTAATCATGTTCTCACTGGTGTTGGGGATGCCTTACTATTAATCATTTTAAATATTTTAAATATTTCATTTACACACCTTGATTGTGATATAAGTATACCACTTTCATATTTTTTGACTTCAATACCTAGAAAAAACTTCATAATCGCCAAATTAGTCATTTCAAATTCACTTTCCATGATTGATCTAAAATCCTCTATGCAAGAATCCCTAGTAAATATTAAATCATCTATTTACAGGAAAATAGTTAACATGTTTCCTTGCTTCTTGAATTTGATGTACATAGTTGGTCCACATTCACTTCTGTGAAATCCATTTTGGATGAGGTAAGAGTCAATGCACATGTACCAAGCTCTAGGAGCTTGCTTCAAATCATAAAGTCCCTTTTTCATTCTCTGCACTTTTCCTTCTTGTCGTGGAACTTCAAAGTGTTGTGCTTGTTCCACTTACTCTTCCTCCTCTAGATATCCATTTAAGAAAAATATATAACATCTATTTAATACAAACAGGACATTTTTTATGTGCAACAATGGCCAAAATTGTTCTAACCATGTTCATTCGTGCAAGAGGTGAAGCATTTTCATTGAGGCCTATGTCGGAATGTCGTGTGAACCCTCTTCCAACCAATATTTCCTTGTGATTCTGCATGTTTCCATCAGCATCTTGCTTGTTCTTATAAATCCATTTAACACTAATTGAATTCTCATCTTTTGGTGCATCTACTAGATCCCATCATTGATTCTTCTCAATGCATTTTATTTATTCATCCATTGCTTGTTCCCATACTTCATCTTCAACATCTTCCTAATGTTAGAGGGTTGACTATTTGAGAAAATAATAAAAAAACTAAGAATGAATTTGGTGTATGAGCCTCATATATTTCACGCATATTTCTTGTCTTTATTGGATATGATGATGTCAAACTCCCGGAACTACTTGATGGAGTTTGGTGCGCTCTCAGTGTGTTTTCCAGTGTAGCTTGAGATGCAACTTGTGTCAAAGTACCTTCTGGTGAATATGTTGTGTTATCCTCGGGGTGGATGGTGCTATGACATTTTGATTGACATTTGGTGTTTGAAACAATTCCTATGCCATGTCATCATGCTCGATAGATGACACAATTTTAACATTCTTCTCTATGATTCCGTCCCATGCTTCATTTTCAATAAATTGAACATCACGACTAATAATTAATTTTCTTGTGACAATGTCATACAACTTTTATGCTTTGGTATCTTTTGAGTAACCAACAAAATTACGTTTTTGTCCCTTATTGTCTAATTTATTTCTCATCTCATCTGGAACATGTGCATATGTGACACAACAAAAACAAATTAAATGAGAAACATTATGTTTCATACATGTACAGGATTCTTCAGGGACTTTGTTCTTCACACTCTTCGCCAGACACCGGTTCATGATGTATACAGTAGTTTCCACTACCTCAACCCAATATTCATATGACAAAGGCTTGGATGAAATCATGTTACGAGCCATCTACATAACGGTTGTGTTCTTTCTCTCTGCGAAACCATTCCGCTCAGGTGTATACTTCCCACTGAATTGCTTTTGTATGCCATGAGTCGTGATAAAAAATTAGAAAATCATTTGAGACATATTCACTGCCTATTTCTGGCCTTAAGATATTGATGATGTACCCACTTCGAATTTCCACAAGTTCCTTGAACTACTAAAAACAACCAAATCCGTTAGATTTATGTTTTAGAAAATAGACCCATCTTTTTCTTGTGAAGTCATCAATAATATTGAGAAGATAATTTCATCCTCCTATGGATGGTGTTTTCATTTCCCCATAAATGCCAAAGTGCACAATTTTAAGTGGTACATGTGCTCTATATGACTTTCCAACTGGAAAAGTCTCTTTATGTTTCTTGTCAAAAATGTAGCCTTCACAAATTATCTCTGGTTTTTTTATCAATGGAAAACCTTTCACCGTATTCTTCATGTGCAGTAGCTTCATCCCACCAAAATTTAGATGTCCAAATATGAAATTACACATCCATGACTCATCCTAAACATCTAATTGAAATGTTTCTTGTATTTTTGTATAGTGTTTTTATTCCTTTCCGCGGTGCTTGTATGCTTCTTTTCTTTTTTCCTTACATGCAGCTCCTGAATTTTCACTATGTCCTTCATGGAAAACTTGAGTTGTCTTTCCCTTCATATCTCTCACTACCCTCAAGGTAAATAAGTGATTTTTTGTCATCTACACCTTATATATCAGTTGTTTGCTTGGTTGTATGTCCATAATAATACAATGGTTGTCTTCCATGTAAACTTGGTAACCCTTTTGTAGTAGCTATCCAATACTCATCATATTATGCTTTAAACCTTAAAGATAATAAACATCATGCTTTTTTTTCTCCCCCTATTTGGTTAGAATACCAAGAGTACATTTTACCAAAACAATGACTTGGATATTGTTTCCAAGTGTGACATCAATATCAACTTATTTATCTAGACTAGAAAACAAATTTAAATTACTAACCATATGATTACTACAACTCTAATATCAATACCATACATCACATGGGTTTTCTTGGGAAACATTGAATTCAATTGGGCATACATATGCCAAAAGCATTGTGCTGGTCGAAGTGATGGTGTTGCTTGATTGGTTTTGTCCTTGCTTTCCTTGGTCATATTGTTTCTTCCTACATTCATATGCAAAATGTCCAAATTTTGTTCAATAATGACATTGATTTTTTATTTATCAAACCTTTTACGTCTTGGTTATCTGGGGTTCTAATTTTGATCTATAATACTGACATTTGTAGGGTTTCTGCTGCATACTCCTTTGGAAAAACTTATTCGTATGCCTCTAGAATTAAATCTCCCCTTATCTCTTCCATGACTTCTGGATGATTGTGTTACAAATTCACCTCCTAATGATGTATTTCATCTACCGATTCTATGTTCATGATTGATGAATGAGGTTTGAAACTCATCAATAGTAAATTGGGACAAGTCTTTTTTTTCTTCCAAGATCACAAAAAGCCTATTCAAAATTTGGGGGAATGATTCTAGGAACTTTTTCAACAACCCTTATGTCATCTATGGCTTCTCCAAGGGATTCATTTGATTGATCAGACCAATAAATTGAGTATAAAATGATTCTACTAACTCTGTATCTTTCATGAATAGATATTCAAATTATATTCCAAGGATTTTCAATTTAGTAGTATTTATCTTGTCTAAACCTTGATAGGAAGTTTCCATTATATCCCATGCTTCCTTAGTTGACTTTGTTGTAGCTACTCTTGGGAGTATGCTTTCATGCATTGTTAATGTATCTAGAAAAAAATCTTTCCATCTTTCTTCCTATGTTCCCTCAAGGAATCCTTCTCATATTGTGTAAGAGAATTATATGTTGCCTGATATGTTGGTTATGTATAGCCATTTTGAACTATCTCCCACACATATTAACCTATGAACATAGCCTTCATGGTTAGAGACCAATATTCATAATTCTTGCATGAAAAAATTGGTGTCTGCAGACTTGACATTTGTGCACCAAAAGTGGAAGTCATTTTTTTTAAATTTTAATTTTCTTAAAATTGCTTGTCCCTTTTTAATAGAGTTTCTACTCTTCCTAAACCTTCTCTCATACCAAATCTAGGGAAAAATTGAAATAGTTAATATTTTATTGACATGAAGTGTGCAGTAAACATTTAGTTTTCTTTTGTTTTTGAACTTTGACACACTTATTTTTGGAAACCCCACCTTTACTTCAACGAGTTCACTTTGACACAAATTTTCATTTCAAAAATATTTTCCTTTGATGGGATTTTACTGCGACAGACTTTACTTCAAAAAAAATAACTTTGACAAATCTTCACACGTGACTCTGACAAAATTTAACTTCGACAAACCTTTAACATACTTTTACCCTGGCAAACTTTTAGTTTGAAAAGAACCCACTTCAAGAAGCTTATACTATTAAAAGGTAAATTTTTGTTATATACAATATATCATTGACTTCGACATGAAATACACTTTTCATCGCTCGGTAAGTTCAGATAAACTGCGATGTGACTCCACTTCGACAAGTCCACACGTAAATGAACTTTATAATAAAGTATATTTCTTTGTTTATTAACTATGGCATGAACAATACTTTTCCCCACTCTATAAGTTGGAATGAACTTCAACACAACTGTATTATGACAAACCCAAAATATCAAATAATCAGAATATTAAATGAGACTTGTGTCGAAGTTACTCTATGGTTAAAACACAACTTTTACATGCTTAAATTTGGGATATTCTTGATTTGTTTTACAAACAGTAAATGTTAACAATATTCACATAAGTAATTCTGGAGAAGATGTACAGCATAAATAAAACATGTAACCAACAAAATAGAGCAACTACAGCTGCATACACACACTTGAAACTTTACTTGAATTTTTCACTTTTACAGAGATTGTGCTATGAATAATTTCTAAAGGTAACGAGCTTAAGCTATCAAACACTTCTTAGAATTTTTCTTCTTGTCCCTACTCTTACTCCGTTCTACTATGTTCTTAACTAACTCTGTTTTTCTTCCATTCTTTATCTACATATACAAATACTAAAATTTGCTTCTCTTGGAAGCTACTGACTAACATTAAAGACTATAAATTAGTTCATGACTATAAATTTACCTAACCTACTACTACATGGGTAAATAAATATGTAAAGTATTGAGCCATACTCTCTAACATACTGGCTAACAAACCTTTACTTCTACGGACTCTGATTGAGCCAGTTGAGATGTGATATACATCAACTCGTAATTAATTTCTCCAGCAAAGGAGACTCCAGTTCCATTTAATGTCGGGCTATCAAAAAGACATCATTAGATGCATTAAGCCGCTAAAATTAAAAGAAGATGATTATCAAGGAAAATCAATTTATTAGATCACAATAGGGAACAACATGATAAAAGGAGAAATATAAGTCTTCTTTGCCACGTGGATGTTGCACAACAAAAACATTAACATGCCGTGCTTTCTTGAAAGATTCATCCCTATTAAATCAATGATGGATTAAATTGCATAAATATCATTGAAATATAGTGTTCCAGTGAAAGGAATATGTGTCACAAGTTATGCTTCAAATCGCTACTAGAATCTGCCACTATCTCATCGAGAGCATGAAGAAGTTGTTTGATATAACTATGTCTATAGTGGACCGATTTCTTACACTAGATATAAGCTTGTAGTAAGTGATAACATGTTACCAAATCATAGAGGTTGTGTTGTCGCCTTTCACACCCCTGGTGGGGGGACGTGGCTAAAATCTTCAAGCCACTAGGTGTGTCCTTGGGGGCAAGTCTCGAGTCAAGGCTGTCACCTTATTCTTGACTCCTCTATTTAGGANCACCTGGTGGGGGGACGTGGCTAAAATCTTCAAGCCACTAGGTGTGTCCTTGGGGGCAAGTCTCGAGTCAAGGCTGTCACCTTATTCTTGACTCCTCTATTTAGGATCAACTCCTAATGAAGCCAAGGGGCGTAGACCCTATTAAGTTACTAAGGAAAATAACTTTAGTATGATGATGTTAAATTGAGATAGTTTCTTAGGAGTTTGAAATTAACCATAAATAACCATAGATGACAAGATGAAAAATAAGCACAATAAAGCACAATGCTGAGACACAATATATATATCAAAAGATTTAAACACAAAACCAGTGCCTTAAAAATGAAGTCATAAAATAATCAAAGTACTTGCATGTGCTTGGAGTAAATGTTTTTTGATTGCCTCTTGGTACGTTTTAAGTTAATGTGAAATATGAGTGGATTAAAATGAGGCGAGGGGGGACGCCAGATATACCCGAGGGGTACTTGGAGTATGTCCAAAAATAAACCTTCACGACTACCTACAAGGAATGTGTGGACTGAATGGAGTCTCTAAGACTGTGTTCATAATACACACAAAGGTGTAATAGATATCGGTGCCCCGAAGTCACTATCCAGGAGTTCCCACTTTCTTTTGGTATTTTGTCACCGTTTACGGTTTGATAGAGGCATTGGATTTTTTCCTGATGGTGGTTAATTATGGAAGGTGAAGACTAATTAATCTAGTCACTCATGTTTCTTTTAATGCAGCTTGACTGATTGGATGAACAGCAGCCAAGTGTAGAGAATACACACTGGATTCTTGTCAATTTTAGTAAATTTTAAAGGATGCGTTTGTTAGAAAGAAAAACCTTCCAGGAACCTCTTTCAGTCCGAGTGGACCTCAATTGGGGAATCAAGGAAGGGGTTGATTTTAAAATATTCTTTTCATATATTAATAATAATCAGTAAAAGGGAAGAAAACCACAAGTTTTCTAATTAGTCCTACCACGCATCTCTTTCCCCTTTCGAGTCAATCGAGAAGTCGTGGGGTAAGTATTAAAGTTACTTTGATATTGTAATATGGAATATATGATAAATTAATCAAATCATGTTATTTTGCATCAATAAAACTAATCTAGAGCAAGAAAAAATAAGAAATTGCAAAAACGACAAAAAAGGCACGAATCCCCTTAGGGGGGATGGCGAATGGGCTTGAAAGAGCCCATTTGGAGAATTTTTTTATTATTTTTCATTACAATATTAGTAAAATTATCTGAATCCTCTTGTTCCATATATAGGATGAAACCAAGATCTTACAAATTGCCCAAAATTAAAATTACAGTCAAAAGGGAGACCCGTAGGGGGATTCGGATGATCCAAAAGCCACTTTCAAACAAAAGCTTCTCTTTTTTCTGTTATTACTACTAAAATAAAGTGAGATTAATAAAATTAAATATTCCCAAAATCACTTTGAAAGTACCTTTGGGTCATCCTACTTTAAACAAAAAAAACTAAGTTAAAACTAGTTAAAACGGTACAAAAGAACCAAGGAAAGCAAGCTTTTGTTGGGATCTAGGCTTGCTGTTTGAGTAGCCAATAAGATGTGCATTTATTACTGGATTTTATCTTTTAAAACCAGAAATATAAATCTAATGCATGCAAACTATGGATTCTCTTTAAATTGCCATGCAAAACAGACGATTTCCCTAAACTAGATCTAGAATGCTTTATGAAACTTTTTAGGAATGAGATCTAGATTATGAGATTTGAAATAATATATCTATGTAATATTTACTTTAATATAATATATATGAATAATTACAAATCTTGTAAACAAACTAACTAGGTAAAAAATTTGATTTTTGAAGGAGGAAGAGAGAGAAAGAGTGCTGGAAGCCTAGGAATGTTGGGCTTTGGAGTCTGCTTTGGTGGAACACCAAGGGACTATGTCCTCCAAAATATATTGAAGATGAGGAATATGCAAGCCATATCAACCCCTTCTACAAGTGAGATCACCTGCAACATAGATATCCTTACACAAACAGATGGTTAAAACATAGGTACTGCTGGAAAAAGATAATTGGAAAGCATGCAATTAAACTTAAAATACATGTAACTCCAAGAGATCTGAAACAAGCAAACAGTAAGACCATAAATCAAACTAGAATGATCTCTTACCCCAACAAGAGAGATTTCTCTCCTTCAAGGCCAACAATTAACCGACAAAAAAGCAAAGATAAATAACACAGATTATACCTCATAAGCACTTGACAATCACCATCCACACATGAAGAGCGTTACACCATAGATCTTGCCTCCAAAGCTTATTTATTCCAAAATAGTAAACAATACAATACAATAGAAACATCTTCTCAATCCGGCTCTAACTAGCTTGAAAGAGGAAAATAGAGCTTTATTTATAGCAAAAACAGGAAATCTAGTCCACAAGGGTGCAATTCCCAAGGAAAGAGAGACTATAGCTGCATGTGGAGTCAATATCAGCTTGATCTGTATCTAATTGAGCCTGATTTGACTCTCATTGAGTGCAACTATCAATCAAAGATTTTATCTGACTAACACCTTAACCTGCTAACTGAAGCATCCACTAAAACTCATCCAGATGAGCCCACACATGTGGAGGAGAGAGAGAGGGCGCAATTCCCAATATTGAATGCAATAATGTACTCTTTGTTTAGCCTAGATCAGCTCCTTCTGTCAAGGAATGGTTAGAACCAGTCAATCCCAAGTCGATGAGACTGATTTCAATCAAATCGGATCAAATCCCAATGATTTAAGATTTTGAATTTTCTCCTTATTTTATTAATTTATCAATTAAATAATCAATATTTGATTTTTAGGGATTTTTGACCTGAGTGATGGAAAAATCGCTCAAAACTTATAAAAAATGGGACTATGAATTTACATGGCGCTTTGAGCTTGAAAATGAGCACCCCCATGACTAAAACTGATTTCCGAGACCACTTTTATTACAAAACCAATTTTTTCAATTAGACTATTAAAAAATAGCCTAAGTTTTGTGAAACAATTAAAATTAAAAAAAATTAAAAATTAAAAAAAAATAAAAAATAAAAAAATAAAAAACCTAGGGGAACTTAGACATGTTCATATGACTCAACCATAATGCCTAGCATGTTTATACATTGACACATACACTCTAATAACCTCAATAGGCCTAAATGCCAAGCTGACTACCCCAACGTTTGAGGTATTGAGTGAAAAACTAAGAAATTATCAATCGTTTATTCAACAACCAATAATAACCAAGGGAAAAAACACCCTTGGATTATCAGATTGACAAATAAAGTCTAAGAGACCGATTCTTTTACAAACACTATCATGCTAGAACATTTTATTACAACTCCCCTATGGGGTATGAACATGTGATATAGTACAACAATCACTTCCCAGAAGCAATTCTCAAGGTCTTCTGAAGTCTGAACAAATCATCTTTGTCTGGTTCACCAGGCTCACTTGATAAAAAACCACTAAGTACAACTTAGGTGGTAACATTTGGCTCCAATTGCGGGATGTGTGCTCGATTTGGTCTTTTAAGGCAAGGAGAGGATACGAGAACACTAGAATCTCTTGCTTATACACCCTATAAAAACATCTCAACTTGACAAGAAAACCTTAGTAGCACATGCTTTATATAAAATACAAATGAACCATTAAGCTGATTTATTCAAACAAAATAAATGTAGCTAACTAATGAAAGAAAAGTTTTGTTATAGCTAAACACAAAATAGAAATGCAAAAAGTAAATGCTCTCTTTCAAGGAGCTTATTTTCCTACTCTAAGCATGATAAAAAAAGGTTAAGTGTAATCAGAAATCCAATATAACCACCTAAACATTTTATTAACATAAAAAACAAAATCCTTGTCTTTGGTTACCAGCCAAAGTAAGGATACTTTATTCAGAAAATGCAAACCTGTGTGATGATATGGAATGGGTGGGTTGGATTGGAAATCATAGACATGAATAAAGTCATTAAAGTTCTTCCCAAATTGGTATGTGCTCATGCAGGTGCTTCTATCCATGGCTGTATAGGACTGATATACCAATAAAAAAGATGAGGTAGACTGATCACATCATCATACTGATCACTAGGGCTTATCAAATGATAACTCGTTGCATAAGCCCCAAATCATAAGGAACCTCTACATGTGAGGAAGATGGTTGAGACTGATATTCCACTGACTACATCACATCTAACTTGTCACAACACTTCTTCTCATTATATTCATTACTGTTAACTTTGTGCATCATTGCATGATATGACTCTGAATGATCATGTGAGAATTTTGAATGCATCTCTTCCATACTAAGATTTTCCCATGTATCCATACTTCCCTCTATGGACGTATCGTAGATTGGACTTCCACAAATTTTTGAATAGACACTGCCCTTGCTGGACACACCATGGATGGGATTCTCAATAAGATTTTCACAAGTTGGATTATCTATGAAATTCCAATAGTCATCACTCCCATCCATGTCATATGTGAGAGATTATTCCTTGTTGGTATCACATCTTAAGATATAGCTACCCTCCTCCCATTCATAATAATCATCCTTCAGAGTTTTGGTTTCAAAGATATTACAAGAAGTTAAACTTTCCAAAACTTCATCCCTAAGTGATGAACATAGAGGAGTGTCGATCTCTGTAATGGTTTCCTCATGAGGGATTTCTGGACAAATATTAGCATTGCAAACAATCTTGAGAAAATCTCAAACCTTCAATGTTTTCAGCTATGGTGACATGAGGAGAGTCTTCAAGAATGTGTTCAATCATGGGTTCCTTGTGATGCTCTTCAACATGATTGTCATGGATGTTCCCATCTTCAGAATCTTGTTGTGTATTGAGAGATACCTCATATTCTTTACTAAGTTTCTTAATTGCTTCCTTTCTTAAATAACTACTAGGACATTCTTTGATGGGAGTATCATGGATCCCCTCTTCACTTAAATGTTCAAGAAGTGATTCCAAGTCTTCAATACTTTGTATCATGGAAAAAGGTCCATCATATGTTTCCATGTGATACTCTATCCCAGATAGGTAGAAGGTAAACGTATTTTCAAGGAACTTTTTCAAAACATTCATACTACCCCTACCATCATGCCATTGCTTTAAAAACATCAAAAGGAAGCTTGGAAATGAGGTTATACATTTATTAGGAAGGCCTTCATAAAACCAACAAAAGGTCTCACCCTGAAAAGTACTAGCAAACATTTCCATCATAATGTCTTCATAAAGCACATTTGAGTCAGCCATCAACTAAAGGAAATATTTGACATGCTAGATGGCCGAATCACCATAATTTCCATGAAAGACTCGAAGCCATTTATATACATCCCCCACATCATGACCAAAGTTAGGAAAACCTGGGATGTTTGAGAAATCGATAGGCTGAAAAAGTCTGGTTATCTGGGCACCACAATGCTCCCTCACTTCATCCATATCAAAAATTAATAGTATGCATTTGATATAACCATTAAACCTTGTACTGAATAGGTGGAGCTATCAACTGATGAGATTGAAAGGTTTTAATATGTCACATGGGCTCATCTACACACAATAAAACTTCACAAGTTTATGAGATAACAAGCTTTTATCCCTGCAATGGAGTCACCATGTGAGAATTAAAATATACATTTAAGAACTCTCACAAAAATTATTTTTTGGTTTTCTTTGTAAAAATAACAAAAAGTCAGTGGAGTCGCCAAATGAAAATTAAAGATATACTCTAAGAATTCATCAAACAAAGCAAAAACAAAAAGGAAGAAAACAAAAGTCGTACTACGAGAATAAAAAGATGTATCATTGGCAACGGCACCAAAAAGTGTTGCCGCCTTTCACACACCTTGGGGGGGGGAGGACATGGCAGAAATCTTCAAGCTACTAGGTGTGTCCTTGGGGGAAAGTCACGAGCCAAGGCTGTCACTTTTTTCTTGACTCCTCCGTTTAGGCCCAACTCCTAACGAAGCCAAGGGGGGTAGACCCTATTAAGTTACTAAGGCAAATTGAGATAGTTACTTAGGAGTTTGAAATTAACCATAAATAACCATAGATGACAAGATGAAAAATAAGCACAATAAAGCACAATGCTGAGACACAATATATATATATCAAAAGATTTAAACACAGAACCAGTGGCTTAAAAATGGAGTCATAAAATAATCAAATTACTTGCATGTGCTTGGAGTGAATGTTTTGCGATTGCCTCTTGGTACGTTTTAAGTTAATGTGAAATATGAGTGGATTGAAATTAGGTGAGGAAGGACTCTAGATATACCCGAGGAGTACTTGCAGTATGTCCAAAAATAAACCTTCATGGCTACCGGCAATGAATGTGTGGGATAAATGGAGTCTCTGAGACTGTGTTAATAATATACTTGAAGGTGTAACAGAGATTGGTGCCCCAAGGTCACTGTCCAAGAGTTCCCACTTTCTTTGGGTATTTTTCCCCCGTTTACGATTTGATCGAGGCGTTGGATTTTCTCCTTGTGGTGGTTAATTAGGGAAGGTGAAGACTGATTAATCTAGTCACTCACTTTGCTTTTGATTCAGTTTGACTGATCGGATGAAGCGTAGCCAAGTGCAGAGCATACACACCGGAGTCTTGTCAATTTTAGTAAATTTTAAAGGATGAGTTTGTTAGAAAGAAAAACCTTCTAGGAACCTCTTTCGGTCCAAGTGGACCTCAATCGGGGAATCAAGGAAGGGGTTGATTTTAAAATATTATTTGCATAGATTAATAATAAGCAACAAAAGGGAAGAAAACCACAAGTTTTTTAATTAGTCCTACCACGCATCTATTTCCCCTTTCGGGTCAATCGGGAAGTCGTGGGGTAACTATTACAGTTACTTTGATACTGTAATATGGAATATACAATAAAATAACCAAATCATTTTATTCTGCATCAATGAAACTAATCTAGAGTAAGAAAAAATAAGAAATTGCAAAAAACGACAAAAAGGCACGAATTCCCCTAGGGGGGATGGGGAATGGGCTCGAAAGAGCCTATTCGGAGAAAATTTTATTATCTGTTGTTACAATATCAGTCAACTTATCTGAATCCTCTTGGTTCTTATATAGAATGAAACCAATATCTTACAAATTGCCCAAAATTAAAATTACAGTCAAAAGAGAGACCACTAGGGGGATTCGGATGATCCAAAATCCACTTTAGAATAGTAGCTTCTCCTCTTTCTATTATTCCTGCTAAAATATAGCAAGATTATTAGAATGAAATATGCCCAAAATCTCTACGAAAGTGCCTTTGGGTTATCCTACTTTAAACAAAAAAAACTAAGTTAAAACGGTAAAAATGAACCAAGGAAAGCAAGCTTTCCTTGGGATCTTGGCTTGATGTTTGGGAAGCCAGTAAAATGTGCACTGATTGCTGGATTTTATCTTTTAAAAATAGAAACATAAATCTAATGCATGCAAACTATGGATTCTCTTTAAATTGCCATGCAAAACGGATGATTTCCCTAAATTAGATCTAGAATGATTTATGAAACTTTCTAGGGATGAGATCTAGATTATGAGCCTTGACATAATATATCTATGTAATTTTTACTTTAAGATAATAGATTTGAGTAATGGAAAAACTTGTAAACAAAGTAACTAGGTAAAAATTTTGATTTTTGAAGGAGGAAGAGAGAGAAAGAGTGCTGGAAGCCTGGAAATGTTGGGCTTTGGAGTCTACTTGGTGGAACATCGAGGGACTATGTCCTCCAAAAGATCTTGAAGATGAGGAATATGCAAGCCAAATCAACCCCTTCTACAAGTGAGATCACCTGCAACATAGATATCATTGCACAAACAAATGGTTAAAACATAGGTGCTGTTGGAAAAAGATAATTGAAAAGCATGCAATTAAACTTAAAATACATGCAACTCTAAGAGATACAAAACAAGCAAACAATTAAAGCATAAATCAAACTAGAATGATCTCTTACCCCAGGAGGAGAGAGCTCTCTCCTTCAAGGCCACCAATTAACCAGCAAAAAAACAAACATAAATAACACAGATTATACCTCATAAGCACTTGACAATCACCATCCACACATGAAGAGCATTACACCATAGATATTGCCTCCAAAGCTTCTTTATTCCAAAATAGTAAACAATACAATACAATAGCAACAACTTCTCAATCCTGCTCTAACTAGCTTGGAAGAGGAAAATTGAGCTTTATTTATAGCAAAAACAAAAAATCTGGCCTAGGGGGGACGTAATTCTCAAGGAGAGAGAGACTGTAACTGCATGTGGAGTCAATCTGGGCTTGATCTGTATCTAACTGAGCCTAAACTGAGTCTCACTGAGTGCAACTATCAATCGGAGAGCTAATGTGATTGACACCTCAACTTGCTAACTGGAGCATCCACCAAAACTCATCTAAATGAGCCCACACATGTGGAGGAGAGAGAGAGGGTGCAATCCCCAAGATTGCATGCAATAATGTACTCTCTTTTCAGCCCAGATCAGCTCCTTTTGTCAAAGAATGGTCGGATCCAGTCAATCCCAATCCTATGAGACTGATTTCAGTCAAATAAGAGCAAATCCCAATTATTTAGGATTTTGAATTTTCTCCATTATTTAAGTAATTTATCAATTAAATAATCAATATTTTATTTTTAGAGATTTTTGACCTAAGTGATGGACAAATCACTCAAAACTTAGAAAAAATGGGTTCATGGATTTACATGGCGCTCTAAGCTTGAAAATGAGCACCCCCATGACTGAAACTGATTTCTGAGCCCACTTTTATTACAAAACCAATTTTTTCAATTAGACTATTAAAAAATAGCCTAAGTTTTGTGAAAAAAATTAAAAACCTAGGGGGACCTTGACATGTTCCTATGACTCGACCATAATCCCTAGCATGTTTATACATTGACACATAGACTCTAATAACCTCAATAGGCCTAAATGCCAAGCCGACCACCCCAACTTTGGAGGTATTGAGTGAAAAACTCAGAAATTATCAGCTGTTTATTCAACAACCAATAATAACCAAGGAAAAAAACACCTTGGGTTGATTGAATTGACAAATAAAGTCTAAGAGACCGAGTCTTTTACAGACACTATCATGCTAGAACATTTTATTACAACTCCCCTATGGGATATGAACATGTGATATAGTATAGCAATCACTTCCCAGAAGCAATTCTGTAGGTCTTCTGAAGTCTGAACAAATCATCTTTGTCCGGTTCACCAGGATCACTTGATAAAAACCACTAAATACAACTTAGGTGGTAACAGGTTGGATGCCAAATTTCCAAGTTTTGAGTTGTTGCATCACAAGATCAATGTCCATGATACCACAAAAGATCCCAATAGAAGATTATGGAGGTACCATCATCGAGAAGTCGAGATTATTGCACAAACTCTTCCCCAAAGAAATCATATGATAATGCACATGTTTGCTGAAAAGCGTCACCGTTCTGCAAAGCCTTGGTGAAAATCCATGAAATCAGTGAAGAATCTGCCAAACCAATTTGGCCAATGACATAATGATCTAAGGGTAAAATTATTTTTACTTTTTATTTGGTTTTTTATTTTTCCTTATTTGTGTGAAGGTTTTATGAAGAATGGATCGAGAGGCAACAAAAGGAGTTATATACTTAGACTATAAGCCACCAAACCATTGAATAACAGGGAAAAATCACAAGTTGTTGATATCATTTCATCAGCCTACAGAAAAGCAAGAGGAGACAGATGCTTTCAATAGTTGGCATGGGAGTTATGAAAGGAAATATTTCCATGCATGGAGAATGGAGAATTACACACGTCAAATCGAAATAATAGCATTTAATCGTAAAATCCCAGGCTATGTAAATTATATAAATTCGTTTCGAGCCACTCACTACCGAACCACATTAAATCTTGAAGAATTATGGCACTAAAATCATTCGTTTTCCACAAATGCACATCTAGATTGGGATATTTTATGAACAGAGGCATGGAATTGCCTATATAAACTTTAGAAATTAGACTTCCGAAAGGGTGGGGATCTCCATAGAGATTAAGGAAATTATTTTTAGATATTGATACTTGTTAAATCCGTTATAGTAAATCAATAATTTGTTTATTCCCATAGGCATAAGATTCATATTCAATCATGCCCTGGGCATAAGATAGATTAAATAGTTGTGAAAGAGTATTTTTGTAGCTACTAAATTGTATTGATATTAGATTGCATTTTTCACTTATATTAGCTTGCATTTTTTAATTTGCACTTAGTATTTAGGAAATATTACACCAAAGTATCCTTTCGAGGAGGAACATTATTTTACTGGAAACGGTGCCAGCATACCTATCAAAAGCAACTACACCAAATGAATTAGGGCCTTCTTTAAGGACCTTGTATTGGGTTTCTTCTCTTACGTTGATGATAGATTAATTATACTTGTCAACAAATGTCGCTAAAAGGAGGGCCTCCATCAATAGGCTACCCAAAATAAGAGATGCATTTTAATTTTTGCATTTGTATATTGCTTTTATGGCTCTTTAGTAAATCCATGCGTTGGAGTCAAATACCACACTTAGTCTACAAAGGCGTCTGCATAAAATCCCAAGAAAGGCAGTAGATATTTTTTCAAATTCAATGGTGGAAGAAATGTTTCATCTATTGATCATATTAGAAAATATGAGCATGTATTATTATTGCTAAATTTTATTCATGAAAAATGTAGTTTGCAGGTTATTTCCTTTAACCTTCAAAGGTAAGGTTTTATCTTGGTTTAATGTTTTTCCTATTAGTACAATTAATAACTGGTCACAGTCCAAAAATATTTTTAAAACTGATTTTAATGAAATTATAATATGGTTGAAATTTATCAAGAGCTTAGTCAAAGGTTGGTGGACACTAGAGAATTCATTTGTGATTTTAACACCCATTTTCAGCAAGTATATTATCGCTTTCAGGGAAATCATACACTCTCAACTAAAGTTATTTTCACTGGTATTTACAATCTCTTCCTAAAACCATTACTATGTTCATTCTATAAAAAGGGGAAAATATATTTTGAAGAAGCATGGGAGGATGCCCAAATTCTTGAGAAAGACTTGAAGATGTACCCCTGGGAACTTTTTACTTTTTCTCCTTCATATGATGTAAAGTGTGTTGAAAAAGAACCAAAGATTTCAGAATTTTATTAACTAGAGAAGCAAGTTAGGGTTTTAAATAATGAAGTTATGATTTTACAAGGAAGAAACACTCGGAGAATTAGTGGCATAACACAAACATAAAACTTGTTTCAAATTTTGATTATAATTTCTTTTTCCTGAATGAATGTAGGTATAGTGAATGCATCACTTATACCTTTCATTGTCAGAAGTTTGAACCTAAAATCTTAGAAGAAAATCCTATGCCAAATGCTTCTAATTTGTGAAATGAAGACTTTGCATTATCTGATTCTAAAAACCTGTCATTTTATGAAGTTGATACTCACAATCTAGTTTCAAATGAGAATAGAGTTCAAAGTGAAGGAGATACATTGTCTATTTAAAATAGCTTAGAAAATCACCTTTTAAAAACTAAAAAAACATAAATATAATCACTCTATTCCCTTTATTTGATCAATGAATCGTGGTGTCGATCAGTATCTAGGAATCTCTAATGAAATCGATCAAGAAGTTAGGTGAATTCAGATTTCAAAATACATAAGATAGGAACTAACTATTTTAATAAATGTGACTTAATGGGACCTTTGCTTTATTATCCTTTTTCCTCATCTCCTAATCTAGTTTCCATAAACAACGTGATAAAGATAAATTCTCAAAGGTAGAATTGGCCAAGATTGAAAATAATTCTTAGGACATTTGTTCTAAATACAATTTATTAAAATCATATTATGAGAGAAAAGTTAATGCAATTGAACAGTCTAAAAATGAAGTAAATCCATGCCATGTAGGTTCAAAGAATGAAAATAAGAGACTGAAGAATAAGGAAGAGGATAAAAATATATTAATCTTTATTCTCTACAAAATACATAATTATCATAATGAAAACATTGATCTCGTTGATGCACAACACTGTAGGATTGAAGCAAAATGTGATATCTATGATAGTCCAGTATGCATTTGTTGTGTAAAAATGACAGGTTTTGGACAATCTAGTATTTTAGGAAATACGGTTGATAACGTTGACATTTATTTAAAGAAAATATCCTTCATTAAACCTGTTTTTGAATCTTCAAATTATTTTCCTGATAAGCTTCTATTTTATCATGATCTCAATGAATTGTCTATTATATCTATTGAATATTTGTGATCATAAAATGACTTCTAATATGATCCAATTTATGCATGGTTGGAAAAATCCTATTTGAGGAATTTTCTATATCATTTTATGTTTCATTTTAAATAGGAAATCTTCTTTAATTCTTCCCATCTTTAGACATAAAGTATTATAATTTCCAAATTTAAATCTTCTTTAATTATTCCCATATTTAGACATAAAGTATTATAATTTCCAAATTTAAATCTTCTTTAATTATTCCCATCTTTAGACATAAAGTATTATAATTTCCAAATTTAAATCTTCTTTAATTCTTCCCATCTTTAGACATAAAGTATTACAATTTCCAAATTTAATTCTTAACATGTTGATTTTGCAAAATTGGAAATGCTTCGATGGCTTCATTGGTTGTTTGAATTTACATGATTTTTGTAAATATTTAGTTTAAGATAGGAGTAGGATAGAGTACTTCCTTTTTTGTTTTAGTTTATTTTTAAAACAGTTTGATGAATAAATCAACATGATGAATGATCTTTTATCCTCAATTCTGTTTTACTGTTTATTTTGCAGGCAGAAGTAGTAAACGCAGAGCATGTATATGGTTCAAAATATGTTCATTTCCATAAATAGGTTTTCTTCTTTTTTGTTGTGAATAGACTAGCGTCTTCTTGATTTTTTCTAGAAAAAGGATTGTCACAATCATGCCATTCACTGAGGGAATTCCACACTTACCTTATTTTATTTCAGAATTATGCTTTCAATTATCTTATTTAAATTTTAGATTCTCTGAAAATTTTGAAAATGAATTTTCTTTTCTTGAAATTGGAATACTCGCTGTAAGTAGTCATGAAACTAAAATTTAATTGAATGATAATGAATTTATTTCCTGAGATTGATCATAAGGTTACATTTCATAGTTTTGGAATTATGTGATGATGACATTAACTGTTTAATTAAAATCATAACTTTTGCATTAAGATGCATATGGGAAAAAATTAAAAATTGTGAGATGTATAGATTAGCCTTTATGATCTCTCTTCCTTTTCATTAAAAATTTTAATCAATAATGTGACTTCTCACTTAAATTTATGAGTTTATTAAGTTTGATTCCTTGAAGGAGTCTATTCAAGCCTAGATTATGAAAATGTTCATAGTTTTGGCACACAAACATGAAGAATAAATAGGATGGGTATTTGAATAATTCCAGTGATAAGAATTCATCCAATTGCTCCTTCATCTGTGGGGATATAAAGTTGCAAACATCAATTTTTGTGGTTCACACTCCTAATATAGGCATTAATCTTAATATCAAACCTAGGATAGAATCATATACTACTTGACCATCTTCATACCTAAGGGTTGTACATATTAGGGACTTGGCCTTCCTGGAACTCTCAGAAAACAATACAGCGTCATATGGTGTAGTAGTCTTTGGCATGACAACTCCTAGCTCTAAATTGTTAGATAGGAACAAATTTTTGTCATATGGGCTTCAGTTCTGGTAGGATATAATCACAATTCTTTCATCAATTATTGTCATTATTGCATGGTTTGGGCTTCAATATTGCAGAGGATTTTAGAGCCATCAGAGGATACTATGGACTTGTCTATGGGTGAGTAATGAGAGACACACCAAGTGATGAATTTAGGAAAGTATATAGAGAAAGGATAGACTCGCTTGGGATAAATTAGACTCCCATAAGTGACAGGAGCCTTGGTATTCCATTGATAAGGCATGAGCTTCTCTAAGGGTTCTTTTCAGGTCCGCATTTGTTATCATGATGTCAAAAATACCTGCGTGGTGATCATACACAGGCTCAACTCTAGCAAACTTGGAAGTGAGAAGCTTAAATTTAGGTTTTTTGGACATTTTGGCTTGTTAATTTTAATTGGTTGGAGAATTTTTTTTAAGGGGGGTTAACATAGGTTAAGAGACCATTTTATATGGAGGTGAAAAGGACAAACTAATTAGACAACATAAAATACATGGTGGATTTGGTGGTTGCATGCTAGACCATCAGTGTAGACGTTGACTGGATGGGGTCTAGGAGGTATGGAGGTTCAGATTCTCTGCTTCAACTATGACAAATGATTTGAATGGGATTATTTCCCTCCTTTTAATGGTTATTACAATTTTAAATTGACACTTGGTTGGTATTAATTTTGTTGGGATGGGTGACGCTGAAAAAGGATAATGAGGACCACTTTACGGTTGTACCAGGTGGCTATTTTATGTGGAGAAAAACATTACAAACTTTACCATTTTTACCTTGGGCATAAACCCATATGGTTCATATTCTGTGTGTGCGATCAACAATGACCGTCAATTTGTTGCCTCACATTTTTATTAGCACATTTCCTAATTTCATTAAAATACTATCGCTTTATCGACACGCTAAGAATTTCTATTATAGATATGATTTTGATCTTACAGGTGCCCACTCGTTCTCTTAGTGCATGTTTTGTTTTACCTAGGTCACTCGCTCATGGCCCTATGACTCAACACTAACTTTAAATAAGAGTTCTTTAGCTCCTAGAAGCTTGAAAATTTCAATATAGTAACCATTTCTTGTCTTTTTGGGGGGGAATTCAAGTTCCCAAAGAATACTGTTGCTAGTAATATGTTCACATACTTATGCTCGATATTTGATAGTTTGTTCCATTAAACAATGGAGCTATATTTGTGGATAAATGTTCTTGACCGACCATGTGTGTTGTTGTGATCTACCTTTTTGTGGTTAGACTGTTTCTAAATGAACCTAGCTCTCATACTAATTGTTGAGTGCACACGTATACTTGGAGGGGGGAGTGAATCAATATAACAAAATTTTATTTACTTTTTGAAACATTCATCAACCATAAGAACATAATCACACGTGGAATGTATTAATTGCAAATCATAGAACACAATATTTATATAGAAACCAATTTAGGAGAAAATTTCTCTATATAGGGTGTTCCCATGAATATGGGTAACACTTACTGGAAAGTAGAGGGCATGAGTATGTTAAAAATGGTCTTCATTGAGCATTTATTTATCCCTTGATCGATATTTTAAAAGCCCAATCAAGGGATTTATAAAGTGATTGATCGAATTTTTTAATAAGATTGATCGGGGATTTAAGAAACCTTCGATTGAAATATGAAGCTTGATAAAGGATTTATTAAACCCTTGATCAAGAACCTAAGCTTGATGTAGGTAACATGCTTACTCAAGATTAAAATCTCGATCAAGAGATTGTGAGTCCATGAAATGTACAAAATTAAAGGTTGCATCTTAGTAGATGCCCATCCAATTTGAAAACTTGATAGAGATATGACGCTCATTTGAACTTTATAAATATTAGTCAAGATATTGACTTGAAATAGGTATACGAATGAGAAAACAATAGAACTCGGCTTATTTCAGTGCACTTGTTGCATAGGAGCTGGAACACGGACTATAGAGAAACTATGTCAATTTGATCAGGCACTACACTTGACACCAACCACCACTTCTCACTACCATGGCCTACACACCTAGAGGTAGGCAACTAAAAACCCCCCAAAAGTAGTTCTTCTATGCGTTGATTGAAAGTGTTGTTGTTTTTTAGTAATTTAACTAAAATTTTCGTGAAATTTGTTCAAAACCCTAAAAACTCTGTTCTTCTATGCATTGATTTAAAGTGTTGTTTTTAATGGAATTTTGTGAAATTTGTTCAAAACCCTTAAAATCTATTATATGTATTGATTATTTTTTTCTTTTTGTAATTTTTACCAAAAAATTGTAATGTTAGTTATTTTTATTGTACATGTATTACAAACACTAGTTGAAAATAAACCAACATAGATCCATCTTAAACTTGAATCTATCAAGCACCAAGAGGGATCCAATTTCTTGAGGTGTAATTTTTTATTTTTTATTTTTTAGGAGGATGTGGAATTTTTAAATTACCTTTCCTAATTTTTTATGTTATGAGTGGACATTAATTTTTATTTTATTTTATGTGTTGACATGTGTATTTTTAATTTTTTCAAATTGTTTATAATGAATGTTAAATATTACATTACATTATGTTACATTATTAAGAGCATATATTGGTAGGGAATTTCATGTATAGTTTGAGCTTCCTTAGAGCCTTTATTGTATTAAAAGGATAACATATTTATGACTTATCATCATTATTTCACCCATATTGTTCTCCAAAGTGGGGTTCTATCCTCCTCAAATTGCATTCATCAAGAGGATTTGGTGTTGTGAAACCCCCCACATGTTGCCAGCATAGTTGCCATGTGAACTATTTACATATAGTTTTTTTTATAGTGTTAATTAAATAAGTGAATTATTGTATACCTGTAAGTCAATTATCAATTGTTGTTTGTTTCTACTTTCATAAGAACCCCAGTATCTAGGTTGGTTGGTGATCGTGCATTTAGGAGTATCGTGGCTATTGTCGCACACGATGGTCGTGACACATTGACCTCTCTAGAGCATGATAAGGAAGTTCTTCATCAATGCAAGTATATTAAATTCGTATTTATATATTTTTTAACTACCAATATATTTATTTTGTATCAGTATTATGTACTTTGACTGATATAAATTCTTTATATGTTTATTAGGTTTTGATTATACCTCCCCGCTTCCTTGGGAGGATTAAATCAGGAGGATCATGATCGAGGATATCGCATTGCAGTGTGATTATATGCACACCGAATTACAGGGCATGCACCCTGATTTTCCATCAAATATTTGATAATGAGAGCAACAAGTTTGATCAAGTTCTATAGAGTTGAGGAGCACATCCAGTCTCCTATCCCTCTCTGAAGAAGAGCTTGTCTAGCTTACAAGATTTTCTCCTAGTTTGTTTTGTAGGTTGCAGAGATTTTATTCTTGAGCAAATCAATTCAGCAATATGGATTCTTCATCAGCTATCATTATTACTTCCTTCAACTACCACGGATGGAAATACAAAATCTCCATTCTTTTGCACAGTAGAGGATTATACAGAGTTACACTAGCTTTGGAGAATGAGCCCAATGCTATGATTAAGAAAGCTAAGTGGCATAATAGGTTGGATGAATCCTATGGATTGCTTTGCCTCTCTATCTCTCCTGATCTACTCTTTCATCTAGATGGTTTGACCACTCCAAACCAAGTATGGACTCAATTGGAATCTCTCTTTGGAGTTCAAGATGAGCTAAGAGCGCATCAATTGGAGATTGAGTTATTCTCACTAAGTCCAATCAATTTTGAATCTCTTGAGGGTTTCTTCACCAAGTTTAAGTCACTTGTCCTAATTCTCAAGCAATGTGGGATTGAGAAAGAAGACCATCAATTAATCCTTTCCATTCTTTCAAAACTGGGTCCTGATTACTCAGTTTTTGTGTCTACTTTTCATGCAACTAGGCTTGTTGTTCCTAAGTGGAAAATGCCTTCTTTAAATTCTTTTCTTGATTCTCTAACAAAGGATCAAAATAAATTGATCCATATGGGTGTCGTTAATTCTTCAAAGGGCAAGGATCATGCTCTCTTGGTTCAAGGAAGCAAGAAACTCAAATCAAAAGAGAAGCAAATTGTGAAGAAGCCAAAGTGAGAAATTGAAGATGAAGATTCATATGAAGATTTAATGAAGAAAGTTAAGAAGAAAGGGAGCACATCCAAGTGTTCTTATTGCAGCAAGGGTTTTAATTCAGAGAAGAAGTATTTCAAGAAGAATATTGAAATCATGTATCAGCTTCTTGAGAAGCACAAGATCAAAGTTCCAGATGAACTAGAGAATCCTGCTCATTCCTCAGAACAATGTCATACTGCGCAGTTCCAAGGTGATATAACTTATGCTTTGCGTGCTATAGTTCTCTCCTTTTCTCATATCTCTGATATAGATTTATTCTATGATATATCAGAATCAGAAATATCAGAACCTTTCTTTGATGATCCTCCTCTTAGTCTACTAGATTCATCTCCCAAAAATTATGATTTTTCACTAGATATTGACTTACCTTTGAGCAGCTCTTCCTCACAAGCTTGTGTATCTGATTTAGAAGATTGTTTGTAGGATGATATGCATGGCATGACACATATAATACCACCATCCATACCATCTACCATACCTATGAATAATCCAAATACTATACAAATCCCAAGATCACTAGTTGATTCCTCATTGGTCTCTTATGCAATGATATTTATCTTACGTGGTTTGAAGTATTTCCTATATTTCATTGGATGGTTATCCATGTCCTTAGTATTTTTTGGACTTATATTAAACATGTTTAGATATGTTCTAAACACTTATGGTTCAGATCTTAATCCCATCCATCATTCAGATTTTTACACTTATCAGTTTTCCCTAGTTGTTCATAATTTTCCTAGTCTAGCCCTATATCCTCATGGAGCCACTGAAGCCTTTGTATTTTCTGTTCCATATGATAATGTTTTTGATATATCAGAGTTTTATCAGCTTCATATCAGATATATACAGGTGCTACAGAATATTGGAAGATTGACATGTGATTCACATCACAATTTTGCAGCTATTCAGGAAATTGGGTGTGAAATAAATTGTCTTAACTTTTGTACTTTTTGGGAAGGAGTATGCACAAATATCTTTTCCATTTCATATTATGTTTGCAGATAAGAGTTTGACATCAGAAATAATCATTCAGATAATGCTCCTACTTCATCAGATGATGAGATACAAGGAGTCTCTCCTCTTCCTTCTTGCAGGTTCTACACTCTAGCACATGATCATGGAGTTCATGATTTCTTCAACAAGTCTTCCATCCAAAATTAGTTCACTCAGCTGATTCAAGTGAAGATAAGGATATGTTGAACACATATTATTTCAAAAAAAAATTCCTTGTCCTTTCTTGAGGGAGGATTTTCCCCATGTGGTTTTGCCTCTTTCCTCACTTTTCTGGACATAATAATTGTTAAAGGGTGACCATAGCCTTGTTGTTGGGACCTATATGCATCTATATGCATCTATATTTTTTGTCATACCATCATAAATTCAGAATTATAGGGGGGGTGTTACAATATATTGAACCCACTCACAACTTAGGATAAAATGATTAATCATTATTTGATTAATTATTCACCCATTAGCTTAATTAGTTGGCATCCACTTGCACCTTAAAGTCAATACATGCCATCTATATCCTAGGAATGATTTATTTCCAATTCTGGGTTGATCTTGACCACCTTTTGACCATCCATAATTAGTATACATGACTTCACATCAGATTCTGCTTTATTCTTCTTTTTCTGCTTTTCTTGCTTTTCTATGGATAAGATAAAAGCTAGTCAACTAGGAAACTGGGAGCTTTTGTTTCCAACCCATACTCCATTAGTTTTATCCATTTTCTACAATTAACATGTTTTTTCCATCTCCTTGACAACTCACTCATGATTTCTTCAACTCGTGAGGTCCTTCATATATTTGGGAAGTGCTTTAGCCACATATGGGGGTTTGCTATATTTTTGTAAGTCAGCCTTTTTGAGCTTTATGAGTTGTTTCCATACAATTATATTTTCCTATGAGGGATGTACTATTTATTTACACTATTATTCATCATTATTCAATGGAAGGATACACACCAATATTCATCTCTTCATTCATGTGATTCAGTCTCTTTTCTTCTTTCTATTTTTTCCTGTGTATGCTTGTGAGAATTCGTAGTAGCAAGATGTATTTCCTGTGCTTCTTCTTAGCATCATTTATCATAGAATTGATCTATTATTTGTAGAAATAAAAAATCAATGCTATGAGAAATGATGCTAAGAAGAAGCACAAGAATAAGATCTTGCTATTAAGAATTCTCACAAGCATACACAGGAAAAAATAGAGAAGAAAAGAGACCGAATCACATGAATGAAGAGATGAATATTGGTGTGTATCCTTCCATTGAATAATGATGAATAATAGTGTACATAAATATTACATCCCTCATAGGAAAATAGAAATGTATGGAAACAACTTATAAAGCTAAAAAATCCTTGACTTACCAAAATATAGTAAACCCCCATATGTGGATAAAGCACTTACTGAATCTATCAAGGACCTCACGAGTTGGAAAATACATGAGTACGTTGTAAAGGAGATGGAAAAAACATGCTAATCCTAGAAAATGGAGAAAAATTAATGGAGGATGGGTTGGAAACAAAAGCTCCCAGTTTCCTAGATGACTAGCTTTTATTTTATCCATAGAAAAGCAAGAAAAGCAGAAAAAGCAGAATAAAGCAGAATCTGATGTAAAGTCCTGTATACTAATTCTGGATGGTCAAAAGGTGGTCAAGATAAACCCAAAATTAGAAATAAATCATTCCTAGGATATATATGGCATGTATTGACTTTAAGGTGCAAGTAGATGGAAACTAATTAAGCTAGTGGGTGAATAATTAATCAAATAATGATTAATTATTTTATCCTAAGTTATGAGTGGGTTTAATATATTCCAACACCCCCCTATAATTCTAACTTTATGATGGTATGACAAAAAATATGGATGCATATGGGGCCCCACAACAAGCATATGGTCACCCTTTAACAATTATTATGTCTAGGAAAGTGAGGAAAGAGGCAAAACCACATGGGGAAAATCCTCCCTCAAGATAGGACAAGGAACAAAATTTGAAATATGTCTTCAAAATATATTAATTTTCACTTTAATTAGCTGAATGAACTGCTTTTGGATGGAGGACTTGCTGAATAAATCATGAATTCCATGATCATGCACTAGAGTGTAGAACCTGCAAGAAGGAAGAGGAGAGACTCCTTGTATCTTATCAACTTATGAAGTAGGAGCATTATCTGAATGCTTCTTTCTACTGTAAAAATCTGATCTACAAAGAAAATCTGAAATGGAAATGAGATCTGTGCATACTCCTTTCCAAAGAGTACAAAAAATAAGGCAATTTATTTCACACCCAATTCCTTGAATAGCTGCAAAATTGTGATGTGAATCACATGTCAATCTTCCAATCTGATGTAGCACCTATATAGATCTGATATGAGGTTAATAAAACTCTTATATATCATAAATATTAACATATTGAACAGCAAGGACAAAGGCTTCAATGGCTCCATGAGGATATAGGGCTAGACTAGGAAAATTATGAGCAACTGGGGAAAACAGATAGGTATAAAAATCTGAATGATGGATGGGAACAAGATCTGAACCATAAGTGTTTAGAATAGATACAAACATGTTTAATATCAGTCCATATATGACTAAGTTCATGGATAACCAGCCACTGAAAGTTAGGAAAGACTTCAAATCATGCAAGATAAATATCATTGCATAAGAGACCAATGAGGAATCAATTAGTGAACTAGGGATTTGTATAGCCTTAGGATTATTCAAAGATATGGTATATGGTATGGATGATGGTATGATATGTATATCGACCTGCAAATATGCTTCTAAATCAAGATCCAAAGGATCACATATAAGCATATCAATAGACTCATGGGAATACACCGGTAATGAATCCTCTGTATGAAAGGAGGAAATAAGGAGATGTTCAAAATATTCAAGAAGACTCTAAGTATTGATGCCAAGAACAAAGGAGGATATGTTGAAGCACATGAAATTAAGTAAGGTAAGTGGTATGACAGAAAGAAGGCTTGATGTGGCTAAGCAAACATCCTGGAAGTCACTCGGTTGCGCACCATCAATGAGAGAGGTATGCAAAAGGTGTGAAGAATATGGCACATAGATATTAGAATCTAAGATAGGATATTTAAAGAACAATGAATGGGTTATAGGATCATAATCAATATCAGCAGTAGCTCCATATGTTACTTCTTTTTCATCAATAGTATCACAAGAAGAAAAATCACCTTCAAGAGACACAAAAAAAGATGGCTCTTCAATATTTGCTTCTTCATTGAAGGAGGAAGCATTTGATTCAAAGAGGGAAGAAAAAACATGAACTATATCAGAAAATTATTCATCATGATCAACTTCATCAGAGAATTTAGAGGCCAAGAAATCTTGAGAGAGATAACAAGAGGAGATGATGGGTTCGCTCCATGCTTCATCTTCAATTTCCTGCAAAACCAAAAGCTTTGTCCAAAATTTTCCAATGCTCAAATGGAAACTCAATAGAATCTATGAGATGATATATATTTGGAAACATTACCAAAGATATAATTCCATAATCTCTATCACAATTATTTATCCAATCAATCTTCTCTTGATAAGACTCAGGTTCACTCAATGCACCAATGGAGACATAAAAGAGACATTGCCTCTTGAAGTATTCACTCATCTTTGGATTCCAGTTAGCATAGTTGAAAGGATATAGTATAGGAAATTTTGAATCCATATTGAAGTTCTTAATATGCTCAAGTAGATACTCTCTGCAACCTGCAAAACAAACTAGGAGAAAATCTTGTAAGCTAGACAAGCTCTTCTTCAGAGAGGGATAGGAGACTGGAAGCACTCCTCAACTCTGTATAAATTGATAAACCTTGTAGCTCTAATACCATGTAGAAATAATAGATCAATTCTATGAGAAATGATGCTAATAAGAAGCACAGGAAATAGATCTTGCTACTAAGAATTCTCACAAGCATACACAGGAAAAATAGAGAGAAGAAAAGAGACTGAATCACATGAATGAAGAGATGAATATTGGTGTATAATTCCTATGAATAATGATGAATAATAGTGTACATAAATATTAAATTCTCATAGGAAAATCGAATTGTATGGAAACAACTCATAAAGCTCAAAAAGGCTGACTTACCAAAATATAGCAAACCCCCATAGGTGGCTAAAGCACTTACCAAATATATCAAGGACCTCACGAGTTGGAAAAAGCATGAGTGAGTTGTCAAGGATATGGAAAAAACATGCTAATCCTAGAAAATGGAGAAAAACTAATGGAGGATGGGTTGGAAACAAAAGCTCCTAGTTTCCTAGTTGACTAGCTTTTATCTTATCCATAGAAAAGCAAGAAAAGCAGAAAAAGCAAAATAAAGAAGAATCTGCTGTAAAGTCCTGTATACTAATTATGGATGGTCAAAAGGTGGTCAATATCAACCCAGAATTAGAAATAAATAATTCCTAGGATATAGATGGAATGTATTGACTTTAAGGTGCAAGTGGATGCCAACTAATTAAGCTAGTGGGTGAATAATTAATAAAATAATGATTAATTATTTTATCCTAAGTTATGAGTGGGTTTAATATATTCCAAAACTTGGGAGGATTAAATCAAGAGGATCATCATCGGATACCTCATTGCAGTGTTATTATATGCACACCCAATTAGGGGGCATGCACCCTAATTTTCCATCAGATAGTTTATAATCATGATGATCGATGTAGTGGATGGATTGTTGGAGGTCCACTGGAAGGTGGGGTCTCTTAGTGCCATTTGACAAACTGATTTCCAAAAGAGGAGAAACCAGGTATGAGGTTTTGAGAAATGGGAGGCAGTAAAATCCACAACAAGAGGAAAGGATGTCATGGGAACTTTGTTTGACATCCCTCGTATTCATGCTCCTCGATAAGCGCTTTGATTATGAGATGTTAGTATTGAGTTCGGTGCACCTCATGTTTATGTTAGATTTATTGGAGCATGGGTCATATTCCTCCACTATGACCAAGTCCCATTATATTTTCCCAATCATGTGTATGCATAGTTTCTGCTACACATGGATCCTGATTACACATGTATGTCTTCATCCTTTTATGATGATGGGAGGAGATGCATTTATGAGTGTCCTGGGGTCATATCGAACATGTTGTTTCACCACCACCTCCTTAACTAGTCCATTTTCCTAGTCAAAGTGTTATTCAGTTGGATGATGTTGTTGATTCATCGTAGCTCAGAGTTGAGATATAGGATTTGATGGTAGGTTCCATACATTGCATTGAGCAGTGTTATTGTTTCCATGCACAAGGATAGGTATGGACCACACCCTGTAGTTGAAAATCTTGAGTTACCGTGGGTGGACAAGTCAATTATTTGGGTTCTTGACAATAAGACTCAACTTACATATGATATGACTAGTCGGGATGCATATTATCATCTGTATAAGGGATGCAGGACATTGTTGATAGATCAGATATATTTATGTACTTAATTTTTTTTCATTATACGTTATTAAACAATCATATTCAATACATGTACATAAAAACTAATTAATTAATTGAGAAACATTCATTTTTTTCTCGTTGCCCCATAAAAAAGGACCTCCTTTATGTATTTCCTTAATGGCACATCCCCATGAATTGAGCATCCAACCTTTGTCCCAGGTGATGTACTAATGGTACACATGATAGTTCCCTCATGTTAACTTTGTTAGTTACATACATGTGTATGTAACTGCCAAAGTTACATATGCATGTCTCATAAATTTGTTCTCGACCCTTGCTCAAATTGTATAGGGTATACCTAATGAGATTGCACAAGATAAATAGATGCATTCTCCCTCGAGTTTTGACCATCAACCACTAGTCAATGAGGTACTGTAACTTATGTTGCAATGCAATAAATAATTCAAGTGGATTTTTAATTTATAATGTTAACTTAGTATCCTTTTATTGATTACATGCATGATGTCACCATATAGATGCTCAAGTACAACTGGTAATTGATACTACATTAATTCTAACATATAAGTGGGAAAGGTTGACTCTACATCATCCTAGTGAGGACCCATCGACTCAACATCATCCTATAGCTACCACACAACATGATTTGGAAAATCTCACGATGGAATCAAGTCAAAAAAATTAATCTATCCACTTAAATTTTTAAGTATATGTCATCTACCTAATTTCAACTACTAATATCTAACTAACTTATAGAGTTCACAGTTTTAATTTTTGTAGTCCCCATCTTTAGACATGTTTTTCTAACATGTGTTACCCTATCACCAGGTGCTTGGTGTAGGTAGTACTAGCAGTGGGGATGACCATAGAGCCCACTAGGAACCTGGTCCACATATTTGATGATATTTTTTCAAGTTTCACTATTTCAATTGTTATATGTATAGATATATACTTGTTTTTTATGTATAAATTTATAGAAATGTACTTTTTATATACTTGAAGGACTATTTATTATCATATTTTTATGTGTGGATATACAATGTGTGTATGTTATTTCCGTTTATGGGAATTTACATTTATCAAGTATGTTTATGTTTATGCACGTAAATGTTAACTTTAGCTTGTGTTCATGTTTATGTCGATGATTGTATAATTTACAATTTTACAATTATAAGTTATAAGTCTAGGAATGTATGTTAGAATTATAAGTTACAAGTTAAAAATTATTTTTTAGAAGTTATGGGTTTATATTATGATCATGTTTAATGTTTATGTTATTTATCTTCTGTTCATTTGTCATTTACAATTTAGAATGTTCGACACAATTTACAAGTCACACTTATGATTACAAATTATAGTCTAATTATTTTTGCAAATTAATGAAGCTAGTTTCAAGTAACAGTAACAATCTAATAACATTTATTATATTTACAAATTTTAATAACAATAAGAAATTACAATTCATGGTGCTATTTTTAATTAACAATAACAATATACTAACATTGATTAGATGTACATATTACTGCCTACAATAAGAAATTACAATTGATAATGCTAGTTTGAATTAACAATAACAATTACATATACAATTTATGATTTACAATCTATAGTTATAATTACAATTGCATATTACAAAACACAATTGAACAAATTACAAATTAAAACATCTACAAGTTATGATTATAGTTGCATTTTACAATATACAAGCTACCATTGTAATTTCAATTATTTATTACAAAATATACATATTACAATTGTGTAATTACTCTTTAACAAATTACTACTTAGACATGCGCACTTTACAATTGTACAATCTATAATATTTAAGAAATTGTTAATTAGACATGTACAAATTCCAACTTACAACTTACAATCTCTTTTACAATTAAAATAAGATAAATAATAGGGTGATTCATACCATGTGAAATATTGATATAAAATCAAATAATCTGAAATCGTTCTTTTGGACAATGCATTATAGGAATGCAAGTATCCATAATATGGTCATGATCAACATTTTCCATATTCCATATTTTCGGTTTACCACTCTTCACCTTGATTGTTGTGAGATGTATCCGAGCTGCAAACACCAATTGATTGTACTAGAAATATTTATACTCGGGCATATATTCTTGGTAAATAATATAATTGCTTTGTTTTTTTTAATTTTTGGGAAAAGTGGCCCATGACATAGAGGTCACCAATTTGGCTTGTGAATCACCATCTTGATATGGTTGTACAAAAATTCTTTTAATTTCGGTACATAGCATTAAATAATATGTGACATTCTCTTCATTTCCTAGGGATGTAGTGCCAAAAAATACATCACCTACCATAAAAGTTAAATTGTGTTAATCACACACACACACACACACATATATTCACATGTACCATTTTGTAAGTTTGACCATTCAATTGAAGATTCCAAATAAAAGCATTTGATGTATATAATGAGTAATCTATAGGTAATGTTAAGTTGTGTACCTTCCCTAATCACATCAAAAACCTAATGATCATCTAAATATACCACAGCATTGATCAAGGTAATAACCATCTATATCAATGCAGAACTCACAAAAGCACACATATTTTCTCATTTCTATCGAAAATATGTCAGCCATGTCCTTACAATGAACCGAGGGTAATTCCTTAATCCCAAATATTGTCTCAAAATACCATGGAATGGATTTATTCACATCACTAATGGGAACATTCCAAAAGAACCTGTAATGAAATAAATTTACAATAAATTATATAATTATTTTTAACTAGGATGATGTTTCAAAGAACATTAAAAATTTGAGCTTCAACTACACATTATATTATCTTACCTTCACACCAGGATTTCATATTCATGGCCTGTGTGTTTTAAATGCAACGTGCACCAATCAACTACTTTTTCATATGATTTGAGTCGAGTTGCACCATGACTGATATGGTATCTTCTAAGTGCTACTTTAACATATGCACCTGCACCATCATGCTTTCCCTATGCATGCCCTATTTCAAAAAAAACTCCAAGTATGTTGGACTCTTATAAATTTATGAAGGTGACTCAATAAATAAAAATAGCACGTTGATTTCAATTTCCTTGCACACCCATCTGACCAAATCCAATGTTCTATAAATGGCACTCCATTCTTTCTGAATGAGTTGTAAATCAACTCAAAAAAGTGTTGAATGAAAAATGTGTCATGTTCATGACCACCACTCACATAAAAATGGTACTCTTTAACCATATTACATGAATGGTGATGGTTATCTCTTCCATCATTTCTCACCTAAGCATGGATGTACAAAACTTGTATGAATATTGACACTTGGTCAGAGTGATAATAATCACTCTATATCTCAGTTTGGGGAGAAAATGTGTAGTTGTATGTGAGGTATACCAGTGATATAATTGTTCCCGACTCAAACACCTCACAAGAATGCTTGAATTCAACAACTTTCCACCTATATTTATGAGAGTATTTGATATATTTATACATTTGATTTTAGAAATTTCTCCATGAACTTTGTAATAGGAATTTTTTCCTCAAGCAATTCGATCATTTTAGTTGGTGCAGTTGAAGAAGGCAATGCACCAATGGTAACATACTCATATCTCTTCCATGTAACTATGATATCTGAAATTCTAGACTGTTCTAGACTTAATGCAAAATGTCTATGGAACAATATCAAATTAACACATTCAGGGCATCTTCTTTCACCTGTGACATATTTTGTTGAAGAAAAAATCCTCAGGATTCCTTTTGCGTAATGTAGTAGAAACAAAAGCTTGCATTGTGAGAGGAGCTAGATAACCCTACTACTGCCTTTTGCAAAATTCTATAAATGTGTCATAATAGAGTTGAAATTCAACATGGCATTGACAACAACATGTGTAGCAAATTGTGTTCAGCCTAGTATACCATGGTTTTAACTTTTCAAGCATGCTAACTGATATTTCAAGACTGGGATTGTCCTATTGAAATTTTGCAAACAATGCAACTCCTTTCATCTCCATAACATGCTTACAATGCTCAATATAAATCCCTCTAAATAAATGTTTCCATAAGGCATGATGTCGATCCTCTATAACACACAAGTGCTTATCCAAAAACTCTACCACCTTCTCTTTACTGCCTTGAGAAATCCTATCATGATAGGGTTTCCTACAAATAAGATCCCAACAACAAACTTCATTGTTTTCATTATTTGGACCCTGAATTTAGTATATATGTGAATTTGTTTTTGAAACATGGAGAAATTTTTACATTTTTTCCACCATTCGATTTCTTGAGTTTATGAGTGCCATACCAATAGTTGTAATTTCCCTATGAACAACTTAGATATCATTTTTTTTCAAACAAATATAATGTGTTTGTGACATTTTCTGCTAAGGTGTCATGTGCCATTTTACCTTTATCATCTTCAAAACCCAGTAGGTTTATGGCATATTTTAGTATTTATGTTTTAGCAATCCATGTAGGATTTGAGCTTGTATGATAACTATGTGTTGTTCAAAATGTGAGTTGATAATGTTTCTAAAAGACTATCTAACTCTCTGAACAGGACTTGAGTTCCCACACTCTTCTCCTACGATAAAATCCATAAGGTATTCTAAACTATATCTACCTCTTACAAACCCATGATAATTGCCAATCACCCTTAAAGTTGTGTGAGAGGGAACATGGTCCTGTGATGGCTAATCAAGATCTATCCTTACATATAGGTCACCACCAAAATTTTGAAATTTCATCTCTAACCAAATAAGAGAATCTTTTTTTAATTAAGAAAAAAATAGAAATTAAGTAAGATGCATTCAAATACTATGGTCTCACCCATGAATAAATTTCAAATGCATTCAAACGCCAGAAGCACATTTAATTTTTGAAAGTTCAACTCTAACCAAATGAGGGACTTTTGTTCAAATTAAGAAAAAAAATAGAGCTGAACTAAGAAGAATTCAAATACTATGGTCTCACCCATGACTATTTCAAATTCTTTCAAAAATCACAATCAAATTAAATTTTTGCAAGTTCATCTTTGACCAAATAAAAGAATTTTGTTCAAAATAAGAGAAAAAAAGAATCAAAGTAAGAAGCATTCAAACACTACATGGTCTCACCCATTATTGTTTCAAATCCATTCAAACATTACAAGAGAACTAAATTTTTTAAAGTTAAACCTTTACCAAATAAGGGACTTTTGTTCGAGCCCGATGAGCTAGCTCAAGTGGTTGAGTGTTTTGAAGTTGTGAGGAGAAGGTCTCGGGGTAAAATACCTGGGTAACTACGAATTTCTATTTAAGGACTCACTTGATATGCCCATTGAGTTAGTTTTATAATTAAAGAGAATGGGGTGTGTCCCCTTCGGGTGGGGCCCCTATAATTTCTTCCTATGGACATAGCAACCACACTAGGGGTTTGTGAACCACAACATAAAAAATGATTTTTGTTCGAATTAAGAAAAGACAATAGAATTGAAGTAAGAAGTATTCAAACACTATAGTATCACCCATGAATATATTGAATCCATTAAAACATCACAAGCAAATTAAATTTTTGGAAGATTAACTCTGACCAAATAAGGGAATTTTATTCAAATTACGAAAAAATTAGATTTTAAGTAAGAAGCCTTGAAATAATACATGCTCTCACCCATGAATAATTCAAATGCATTCAAACATCAAAAGAAAATTAAAATTTTGAAAGTTCAACTTTGACCAAATAAGGTATTTTTGTTTGAATTAAGAAAAATAGAATCAAAGTAAAAGAATTCAAAGAATACGGTATCACCCAATGACTATTTCAAATACATTCAATCATCACAAGCTATATAATTTTTTTTAAGTGCAACCCTGACCAAATGTTAGGAAACCAAATCCCAGATATAGCATAAAAAGAGAAGAAATAGACAATAGGAGAGTAATCCACGCCTAAAAGATGAATAGCAGAGATAAATATCAATCCTCTTCGAGGGAGGAACCTCCTTACACAATGTAGAAGACAATACAAGATGATATGATGCTAAAATTAGAATATCTCCTTCCTATATATAGGAGATACTGGTGTACAATAACAACTAATAAACCCACTATTAGACCCCAAGCCTACATAACTAATATGTAATGCCCCACAATATAGGGGGTAATGTGCCACACTATATGGTGTAATGTGTCATCAATAAGGGCTTAACATGCCCCTGCCCTTCAAAAAGTGGTGTCCTCAACGTTGAAGTAGTTCTTGATGATGTTGTATAAAGGACTCATCTTCCCATGTTGAATCTTTTGTGAGTAAGTTCTTCCATTTAATGAGATACTCTTAAATTGATCGATTTTGAAGCTGTCTAGTTCGTATTTCAATAATTTCTACAGGATACGTGATGAATTTTCATTCCTCATCAATATCTAGTAACATCGTTTGAATTGGTAGCTTGTCACCGATTACCTTGTTTAAACAAGAAACATGGAAAACTGGATGGACTCGTGAAGATGTAGGTAGTTCCAATTTGTAGGCCATACTAGAAATATTTTGTAACACCTTGTACGGACTGTAGTATTTAGGTGATAATTTATTGTCCTTATTGGTGTTCTTTAGGGACATCTATTTGTATGGTTGTTGTCTTGAAAACACCCAATCCCCAACATTAAATCTCTATTCACTACGGTGTTGATCTGCTTGTTGTTTCATTTGATTTTGTACCAGATTCAGGTTTTCCTTTAAGAGCTGAAGAGATTGTTGTTGAAGATCCATGTGGTCTTCCACTACTTGAACCTTATAGTCTCTTAGTGAAGATGTGATGGAATGTGGATGGTTGCAATACAGTTCCATAAATGGGTTCATTTTGGATGATGTATGGAAGGAAGTATTATACCACCATTCTGAAAATGGTAACCACTTGACCCATTCTGTTTTTTTATCAGCTGCAAAACATCGAAGATACCCTTTCAAAAATTTGTTTACTATCTCTTTCTATCCATCAGATTGAGGGTGATAAGATGAGCTATGAGCCAGTTGAGTACCCAAACAAGAAAATAGTTCGGTCCAAAAATTTCCAGTGAAAATGGGATCCCTATCACTTACTATAATATTTGGAGTACCATGTAGTTTTTGTACTATCTCCATAAAATATTTGTTGACCATGCTTACTTTGAAGGGGTGAGATAATGCACATAAGTGTGCATATTTAGTAATTCTATCAACAACCACCATGATCACACTCTTTTCTTCAAACTTTGGTAAACTTGTGATAAAATCCATCGAGACCTCTGTCCACCTTTGGCTTGGAATGGAAAGCGGTTGTAGGACACCATGGGTCTTAATTGTTTCCATTTTATTTTGTTGACAAACCTATTAGATTTTTAACATTAAGCTAGCATTATTAGGATCTTTTAACTAAGAGAATAACAAGCATAGCAATCAAACACAAGAGAAAATGAACACAGTGTTTTTCCTCGAGGAAACCATAAATGGAGAAAACCCTGCAACTTCCTCAGAGATAGAATCAACACCAAATAAAAAATCCAAAAATAGTAAGATGATCTCCCAATAGCAGTAACCTCTTTCTTCCTAGCCCAATTGTCTTCTCCTTCCTTAGCTATGCGCTACAACTGAGTGTGAGTGAGCATGTGATAAATAGAGAGGTCACCTCTCTATTTATACTGATTCCTAACATGGATAAAACCCTACTAGGGCTGAATTCACTAGGTGAGTCTAATAACCCTAGTGCCTTGGAACTGCGGGGAATTTAACCCTTATACAATAGGAGGGTTAGCCAGAATGACTTGACATGATTTGTTTACATTATATATCCTCCCGATTGGAACATAGGGGCATGGAATCATGACTCAATTACACTACAGACAGATCCTAAAATAAACATCGGGGTGCAAGACATAAGATACATAGGTGAATACATTCTGAAGTTACAAATACATCCACACTCCCTCTTAACTAGGAAGGTATTCTTTCGACACAATTTTCAGCACTGGTATTCTTCTCTGTATCGATTGGGTCATCTCGTTATCTTCATATTCAAGTATTCTTAGTATTCAAGTCTTCTTCGTCTTCAAGTCATCTTCTTCTTCAATTCTTCTTCATCACGGAATCTGCATCTGCATCATCACGACTACTAGATCATCATTGTTGGATCATCATCACATATGGATCATCACTTGAACTGGATTGTCATCAATTCTGGATCATCATCATATCTAGATCATCACTTGATTTGGATCATCATCAAGTCTGGATCATCATCACATGCTATCTCAGAATGGTGCTATCTCGATTCTTCTCATCACAGGAAGTTCTACATAGTCAATCCTGTAGGCCAACCCTTCATGTAGGTCTTCATCGATGCTTATAGCTGACACTTAAGTTAGAATGGCCCACCCAGCTCTTAGATATGATCTCATCTTGTCAGAAAGGCACACCCAGCACTCACATTTGACCTCATCTTGTCAGAAATACCCAGCACTCACATCTGACCATGTGTAAACACATTGCGCCAAAATGGCTCATCACTTATATCCGATCATGTGTAATCACATCACATCGGAATGGATCTACACTTACATCCAACCCCATCTTGTTAGAAAGGCACAGCACTCACATCTGACCATGTGTAAACACATCGCACCAGAATGGCTCAACACGTATATCTGACCTCATCCTGTCAAAAAGGCTCTACACTTACATTCGACCATGTGTAAACACATGACATCGAAAGGGCTCTTAGTCCTAGACTGAGGATTCTTGGTAACTAACTAGGTGCCTCCATTCTCTTGGAGAATGGCAGTTGCCCTTACATCTAACCTACTCGTCAGAATGGCTAGCACTCACATCTGACATGGTAGGAACCTAATCCTTTAACCATTACAGAATGGCTCAGCCCTTACATCTGATCAAGTGGGAACACATCCCTCTATCACATCAGAATGGCTCTCATTCCTAGACTAAGTTTTCCTGGTAACTGATCAGGCACCTCCATTCCAAGAATGGAAATAGCCCTTATATCTGATCATGTAGGAACCAATCCTACAGTCATATCAAAATGGCTCAGCGCTCATATCTGACATGGAAGGAACCTAAATCCTCTCACCATAATAGAATGAATCAACCCTTACATATGACCATGGAAGGAACTTAATACTCTCCCATGTCAGAATGGCTCACAGACTCATCACTTCCCTTTAGAGGGACATTGATCTAGAGAACACCAAGCTTCTCCTTAAAGTACTCAAACTTCACCCTAGCCAATGGCTTCATCAACACATCAGCTATCTGATCATCCATCGCAACATACTGGAGCTTCCCTGCTCCCATCTGTACCATGTCCCTGATATAGTGATACTTGATCTCAATATGCTTTAACTTGTCTTGGAACATCGGGTTCTACGACAATTTCACACAACTCTGGTTGTCGCAATATATATAAGTAGAATCCAACTGGAGATCAAATAAATCAGATAGTAGCTTTCTCAACCATACTACCTCATAACTAGCTGAACAAGTTGGGACATACTCTACTTCAGCTGTACTCAGTGCCACATAGGATTGCTTCCTGCTAAACCAAGAGATCACACCTGATCCCATACTAAAGAAACACCCTGAAGTGCTTTTCCTATAGATGGCACTACCTGCCCAATCCGAATCAACATAACCCTCCAAGTTAATCTTTTGATTCAACTCATACTTGAGACCATAATCAACTGTACCCCTTAGGTACCTCAGAATATGCTTTGCAGCAATCAAGTGAACATTTCTCGGATCTGTCAAGAACTAGCTCAAGTTGTTCACAGCAAAGCAAATGTTTGGTCTCGTGTTCGTCAGGTACATCAAGGACCCAATCATCTGACAATACATCGTAACATCAACCGACTCTGATGAAGCATCACTTAATAGCTTCAGGTTCAATGCCATAGGTGTGGCCATAGCCTTGCAGTTCATCATCCCAAACCTCTTCAGGATCTGTACTGCATACATCCCTTGTCTAAGGGAGATTCCATCTGTATTTTGCCACACCTCCATGCCTAAAAAATAATGCATCATACCCAAGTCCTTCATTTCAAATTAAGCAGGAAGATCTCTCTTTGTATTAGCAATCAACCCATCCATACCTATTACAAACAGATCATCTACATATAGTAGAAGCATCATTGGTTTGCCAACTTCAAGCTTGTAGTAAAGTTTGGAATCTGCTTTACTCTTGGTAAAGCCCAAACTAGATGGAAAGCTGTCAATTCTACCATACCGTGTCCTGGGTGCCTGTTTCAAACCATACAGGGCTTTCTTCAATCTACACACATGAGACTCCCTGTCATGTGTCTCAAAACCGAGTGGTTGTTCTACATACACTTCCTCTTCCACTACACCATTCAGAAAAGCAGTCTTGACATCCATTTGGTGTATCTTCCATTTCATTACTGTAGCCAAGGAAAGTACTGATCTGATTGAAGTGTATTTGGCTACAGGTGAAAAGGTTTCTTCATAATTTATTCCTTCTTTCTACTAGAAACCATGAGCCACAAATATTGCCTTATATTTTTCAATGCTACCGTCTGCAGCATGCTTGATTGTGTAGATCCATTTGGAAGTTACAAATGACTTCCCTTTTGGTCTTGGGACAACATCCAAAACATCATTCTTCATGATCGATTGATACTCTTTGATCATAGCATCCTTCCATTCTTTTTGTTCTTCTGCTTCTTAATAATTGGAAGGTTCTTTATCAATGAAATCACATAGTAATGCTACATACTCGGAGCAGGATCTGGTCCTCTTTCTTTCTCTGTGATTCTCTTCTAGAGCCCCATATCTTTCTGCACCTTGGATAATTTCATGTGCCCAATTAGCTTTCCTCTTATGAGGATTCTTCTCCAGAGGTGGATCTATAGGTCTTTTTGGTTCTTCAAATTCTGGATCTTCTCCTTCAGTTTCTTCCTCCATGGTTGTATCATGAATTCTGGGTGCTTTTGTTTCTTCAGGTTCTTCAGCAGGTTTCTTTCTAGATTTGTTGTAAGCTATGTCTTCATCAAATGTCACATCCATGCTGATGTCAATATTCTTGTATCCTGGGAAATAGATTCTGTAAGCCTTCGAGCTTTCAGAGTATCCCACAAATATACCCTTCTTTCCTGAAGGATCTAATTTTGTCCACTTCTCTTTTGGAATGTGTATGTACACAGGGCAGCCAAATATTCTGAGATGGCTGACTTCTGGTTTCTTGCCAGAGAAGACTTCTTCAGGAGTCTTGTTCTCGAGTACTCTGTGTGGAGTATAGTTCTGTACATACACCACTCTTCTGGCAGCTTCTGCTCAAATATGCATAGGTAGATATTGATCATGAAGCATAGATCTTGTGGCTTCCATGATAGTTATGTTATTCCATTATGGAATCCCATTCTGTTGTGGATTATAAGGAGTGGACAACTCCCTATCAATCCCTAAGTATTTGTGTAAATTTGAGCATATAGATCTATAGACAAAAACAAAACTCACAAAGAAGATCTCACAATTTACTCAGCAATTGAAGAATGAAACAGTGCAAAAGGCTTGCAGCTGTGAATGCTTTCATTAATCAAAAATTAATTCAGATAATAATTACAATGATGTAAAATGGCTTTAATAGCCACAAGTAATTCGAATCCACATGAGGAAGTTCGAATTGATGACTCTACTTGACTGTAGGTAACCAAGACTTGTCTAAATCACAATTGGAGTTCTAAAACACAACCAACTGTTACATTTAGTATTAAATAATGGTTAACTGACTGTGGTAGGTGAGAAAAACGCCCCACATGTGTGAAATTAATTAAACCGTTATTTAACTAAATGTAGAGAGATAGAATTGAATGTAACTCGCTCCTAACTTGGCTTGACTAGTCATCAACTGAAGTTAACTAACTTTGGTTGGTTTCGGTACTTCCAGTTGCTTCCTAAATTGTAGGGATTGATCTAGGAGACTCCTAAACTTATGCAATCAAGTGTAATAAGTGGCAGTGAGCCTCAATTAGTGTTCCCCACACTTTGGTAACTGAAACATGTGCCCCAATTAGGTCAAGTTTAACCAATGGTGCTAATGACTATAAATAGACTGGATGGACTCCCGATTTAGACATGACTCCTGATTTAGACATATGACCAAATTTGTACAAGTGAGGATTAATAATCCTAACACCCCCCCTGAATGCTAACTTGGACAAACTGTGGGCCCTGGTAACTAAGACCATAGGTCACCCATTACATCAAGTAAAATAAAGTAACTGCTTAATATAAGTAACTAGGGAAAAAACCAGATGGGAAAAAAGCCCTCCTTCTATCTAAGCAGGTAGAATCAGGTCTCAAGTTTGAAAAACTTGAAAATATGTTGTTGCAATCTTCATCTCTGTGAGGTAGTGAAGCAGCATGCATGGTGTGCTGTTCACAGGTATTCTGGGGCCTGGCATGTAGACTTCTCCTTCTTCTCCGAAAAGGATGATGAGAGGAAGGAGGAATGTAACCTTTGTCTCTTGCTGAATGAAGAGGTGTATGATCATATCCATTCTTCTGAATGTAGGAAGACTGAGCCCTTTCCATATTGCATCTTACAGGAAGTCTATTGCATCTCTCTGAAGGAGGCAAAACAGTATGACATAGCGCAAGAGTCTTTTCTTTTTGAGTGTCAGGTGAGTTTCCAGTCATCTTCCTAGCTTCCAGTTTGGAAGTAGGGACTGAATCTAGATCTGAGTCACCCTGAATCTTAATGTCATAAACTAATATAGATGGATCTGCAATACTAGTATAAGCTGTAAAAGAAGTAGATGCAATGTTTTTACCTTCCCTTGCTGGTGGCTGCTGAGAGTGCACTGGTTCTGAAAGAGGCATGAAATGTGAGAACTCATATGCTCTTGAAGCATGATTCACAATACCCTTTGCTATGATGCTCCCAGCAGAGATATCTGTGATCTCCACTGAGTCAGGACCAAAGATCACTCACTTTGGAGATCCAGTATGGGTCATCTGATAGACAGATAACATATTTGAAGCTAGTGAGGGAACAAACAACACATCTTTGAACCTTCCATGTTCAAGTTGGATAGAGCCCTTCCCTTTGGTTTGTACTTTACTCTTATTGCCCATCTGAATACTAGGACCATCAAAAGACTGAAAAGAAGAGAATGATTCTATGGATGCAGCCATATGGTTAGAAGCTCCAGAATCAATGAGGAAGGCAGGTGTTGATGTACAGCAAGCTTTCAGTGCATGTCCTTTCCTTGGGTATTCTTCTTCTTCTTCTTCAGAGTCTTCCTTCCTTGCACTAGCAGGTACAGAAATGTTGTGCCTTTTCAAAAGAAGAGCCATTTCATCAAGTTGTCTTCTCATACAGGAGCTTTCTGAATGGAAGCCCCTTCCACAATAAGGGCAGAGGATCTTGCCTTTGCTATTCTTCTTGCTTCTCTTTGAACTTGAAGGTTCTTTTGACTGTTCAGACTCATCTCTTTGCTTCCCTCTGTCATTCACTACCTTATCTCCTCTTGCAATAAGAGCTAGATCTTTGGGAGATCGAATGATCCCCATTTTCATCAATTTATCATTTTCAGAAATAAGAGATTGAATGAAATCATTAAGAGTGGGCATCTTCCAATTTGGAGTAGTGAGCCTTACCATTTGGAAGGTGGATA
>LPNX010045216.1:142055-177264 GCA_001517045.1 Pseudotsuga menziesii
TAAAACAAACAAATTGATCCGGCTGGAGATCTGAGGAGGAGAGGAGTCTTGTCCACCGAGGCTCTGATACCATGTAAATTTGAGCATATAGATCTGTAGACAAAAACAAAACTCACAAAGAAGATCTCACAATTTACTCAGCAATTGAAGAATGAAACAGTGCAAAAGGCTTGCAGCTGTGAATGCTTTCATTAATAAAAAAAGTAATTCAGATAATAATTACAATGATGTAAAATGGCTTTAATAGCCACAAGCAATTTGAATCCACATGAGGAAGTTCGAATTGATGACTCTACTTGACTGTAGGTAACCAAGACTTGTCTAAATCACAATTGGAGTTCTAAAACACAACCAACTGTTACATTTAGTATTAAATAATGGTTAACTGACTGTGGTAGGTGAGAAAAGCGCCGTACATGTGTGCAATTAATTAAACCATTATTTAACTGAATGTAACTGACTCCTAACTTGGCTTGACTAGTCATCAACTGAAGTTAAGGACCCAGTAGTTAACTATCCTTGTCTAAATCATAACCGGAGTTCTAAAACACAACCAACTGTTACATTTAGTATTAAATAATGGTTAACTGACTGTGGTAGGTGAGAAAAACACCCCACATGTGTGCAATTAATTAAACCATTATTTAACTGAATGTAGAGAGCTAGAACTGAATGTAACTCACTCCTAACTTGGCTTGACTAGTCATCAACTGAAGTTAACTAACTTTGGTTGGTTTCGGTACTTCTAGTTGCTTCCTAAATTGTAGGGATTGATCTAGGAGACTCCTAAACTTATGCAATCAAGTGCAATAAGTGGCAGTGAGCCTCAATTAGTGTTCCCCACACTTTGGTACCTGAAACATGTGCCCCAATTAGGTCAAGTTTAACCAATGGTGCTAATGACTATAAATAGACTGGATGGACTCCCGATTTAGACATGACTCCTGATTTAGACATATGACCAAATTTGTACAAGGGAGGATTAATAATCCTAACACTTTGCATAACTCTTTGAATTCATTTGACGTGAATTCTCCGCCATTATATGATCGAAAGGTATTAATCTTCTTTTTAGTGTGATTCTTGATCAAGGCTTTGAATTCCTTGAATTTGCTGAATACTTCATATTTGTTCTTCATGAACTAGATCCACGTCTTCCTAGAAAAGTCATCAATGAAAGAAACATAGTATACATACCCGCTTAGTGAACTTGATGACATTGGACCACATACATCGGAGTGGATGATTTCCAAGATTCATTTTGCTTTGCTCTCTCTACTTGGAAATGTCTTCTTTGTGTTCTTTCCTTTTGCACATCCTTTGGAGACCCCATCATGTTTTTCTTGTATTTATGGAAGACCTTGAACATCTCTGCTTGCAAGAGGTAGTGCTCTGTAATGCACATGTGCAAGCCTTCTATGCCAAAGTTCATTTGGTTCTACTATGTCATTGACCAAGGCTTGTTCTGGATGGACCTTCAATTTGTACAAACCTCCTTATTCCCCAATCACTATTGCATCATCAATAGTCTTTCTTTTTAGCCACATGATGACTTGACCATCTATGAATGTAACCCTCATTTCCTTTTGCATCTAATGCAGATATGGAGAGCAGGTTCTTCTTGAGTCCTGGTACAAACAATACTTCCTTCATTGTCATAGAATTTCCAGAGTCTAGATTATAGGAGGATTCCCCACTACCTTTTATTGGATACTTGTAGTCATCTCCTAATTTCACCTTGTGAGGTGATTCATGTTCTGAAAGTTTCACAAAGGATTCCTTGAATCTAGTCATGTGCTCGGAAGCACCACTGTCTATAAGCCAATCATTGCTTCCATGATTAATGTTTCCTGTGAGAACGGAAATCAAAACATATTCTTCCTCACTTGAAGAATATTCACTTTCATATCTGGTTCTCTTTGATGAAGGTTCTGCAGCATGAGCATGATGTCTTCTCTTGTTTCCCTTCTTCTTATGAAAGCTGCTTTTGTTCTTAGGACAATCTCTAGCAAAGTGTCCTCTCTCATCGCATGTATAGCAAATAAACTTAGACTTATCTCTAGGATTTCTGAAGTTATTGCTTAGATTAGAAAACTTACTTCTGTGATGGTTAGATTTGGATTTCTTGGATTGTATTGTGAGAGCTTGATCTTCACTTCCCATCTTCTCTTCTCGAGCTACTATTCGATCTTATTCTTAAGAACAATCTTCCCATAGTATACTAAACTTGAGTAACTTCTTCCTGGAACAGATCCCTTGCATGAAGGAGTCCCATTTCCTAGGGAGACCATTCAAGGTGGTCATCACAATCTCTGCATTTTCCACTTCTTCATCTACTGCTTCCAATTGTTCCTTGATCCGAGAAACCCTTGTGAAGTAATACTGGATGGTTTCTACATTCTGGATCTTCAAATTCTTCAATTGGTTCCTCAAGGTCATCTTCCGGTTTATGTTCTTTCCTTCAAACAATTTGGTTAGGGCATCAAACATAGCTTTAGGTGTCTTGATGGAGGACACTTGTGGTATAAGGTAATCCGTGATAGAATCAGCAATGATGCTATTTTCCATAACCAACTTCTTCTTATGTAAGGCTTGATCCTCATCTCCCTCTGGAACTAGAACCTCCTCATTGATGTAGGAGTCCAACTCATTCTCTTCCAGAACTAGGGAGATCCTATACTTCCAGGATCGGAAGTTATTAGCTCCCTCAAGCTTTTCATCAAGCTTGGTATGATGATACATATTAACTGAGAACCTCAAATAGAAATACAAAAGATTTAGATATTATCAGGTCAAGATGTTGGATCTGGATTTGGAGCTAAAATCCTGCAGTGCTGGTTTAGGAGAATATTAGGGTTTTGCTTTTTCAGAGTTCTGTCCAACAAAATGCTTTGAAATTGATCCCTAACTTCTATTTTGGGGAGGAGATCAATACAAGCCTGGGATCACTAAAAAATTCCTCTTTTCTGAAAGGCCCTAATTGCCGGTAGTAGTGTCGGGTCCAAAACTGAAAAACCTCAAAATTGGATTCTGCTTTGACAGAAAGATGCAACCTAAGGAGGATATTTAATCCAACCTTCTTTTGCTAAAAATCTATGGAGGAAGATCCAAAAAGTAGCAAGACCTAGTTCCCACAGCTGCACAGTGTCTTCTTCTCAGGTTAGCTCTGATACCATGTTATATTTTTAACATTAAGCTAGCATTATTAGTATCTTTTAACTAAGAGAATAACAAGCACAACAATCAAACACAAGAGACATGACTTGACATGACTTGTTTACATTATAGCTCCTCCTGATCAGAACATCGGGGCATGACATCATGACATTATATACACATCCTGGAATAAACATCAGGGTATAAGACATAAGATACATAGGTGAATACATTCCAAAGTTACAAATACATCAACAAAACCAAACGTTCTGCCACAAATTTTTGAATGTCAATTTTAAGACCATCCCCCCCACCAAAAAAAATCCTTACCCTGTGGTAGGTTTTTAAGAAACCTGAGTTCCCTCCTATCGGTGAAGAGTGGAATTCAAAAAGTACATTTTTCTTGAGCTAGGAACTCTTACCAAGATATAAGTGATCGTTGTACCATAGCAAGCCATCTTTCCACCTAGAAGTATTAGAGTCACTGGGATCCTGTTGTAGCTTTTGAATAAATGTCCATATTTTTTCGTCATTTTTCCATTTTTCATTTGCTTCAGCTATCCAATCTGGTTGGATGATCGAAATAACATAAATTAATGCTTCAACGTCCTCATCTTTCTTGGAGAGTGCATCTACGACAAAATTTTTAATCCCCTATTTGTAGATGATTTCAAAGTCATATCCCAACATCTTCGTTACCCATTTTTGTTGCTCTTCTGAAAAAAGCCTTTGTTCCAAGAAGAATTTAAGGCTATCATGATCATTTTTAACCTTGAAATGTCTCCCTATAAGGTAGGGGCACCATTGCTTCAAGTCATGTAGTATTGCCAACATTTCCTTCTCATAAATGGGTTTTCTTAAGTTCTTTCCCTTGATTGGATGACTAGTGAAGGAAATAGAGTGTCGTTGCATTAGTACAACACCATTTCCATTTCTTGAAGCATCACATTCCACAATAAAGGTTTTTGTAAAGTCTGGTGTCACCAAAATAGGAGCTTTACACATGGCCTCTTTGAGTTGTTGAAAGGCTTGAGTTTCCTCTGGAGTCCAAGAAAATGCATCTTTATTCAGTAACGATGTTAGAGGAGATGCTATTCTTCCATAGTTCCGAACAAACTTGCAGTAGTACCCTGTCAGACCTAAGAATCCTCGAAGATTCTTTAGGGTTTTGGGAATTGGACAGTCCATCATGGATTTAATTTTTTTAAGGACTACCTTGAGACCTTCATGAGATACATTATGTCCCAAATACTCTACCTCCTTTCTCCCAAAGAAACATTTTGAGGGTTTTGCATACAGTTTGTTCTCATTTAGTAGTTTTAGTACCATGTCAACATGTTGAACATGTTATTCCCAAGACTTGATAAAGATTAGTATATCATTAAAGAATACCAGCAAAAATTTTCTAAGGAGAGGCTTGAAAATAGAATTCATCAAACTTTTGAAATGTGGAAGGTGCATTTTTTAGACCAAATGGCATGACCAAAAATTCATAGTGACATGCATGAGTTTTGAATGTTGTTTTGGGGTTGTCTTCATCCTTCATTTGAATCTGCTGATACCCAGAACGAATATCTAACTTTGTGAAAACAACTGCTCCACGTAATTCCTCTAACAATACATCAATGACAGGAATGGGAAAATTATCTTTAATGGTGATCTTGTTGAGCTCTCTATAATCAGGACACATACTCCATGATCCATCTAGCTTGTGTACCATTACCACTGGTGCAGAGTAAGAACTTTGGCTAGGCCTAATTATGCCAGCCTCTAATATTTCATCCACCATATGCTCAATTTCACTCTTTTGGGTATAGGGATATTAGTAAGGTCTAATGTTGGGAGGAACACTTCCTATAATTAAGTGGATAGCATGATCAAGGTAATGAATAGGTGGAATACCTTTGGGAATATCTTCAAATACCTTGGAAATACTATTAATGACCCTTTGTAGATCTGGGGAGATAGGTACTTTTGAGGTTTGAACATCTAATGAGCATAATTATGCAACTATACCTTGATTTCCCTTTTTTAACAACTTTGTCATACCATTAGATCTTATCACCTTGCTTGGTTTTCCTGTGATACCATTTAACTCACATTCTTTACCTTCCCATGAAAATTTCATTAAAAGTTTTTGAAAATTAAAAGCCATTATTCCCAATGATTGTAACCATTGGACACCCAAGAAAACATCAGCACCGCCCATTGGGATAGCAATCATTGGACTATTCAATACATATTCCCCCATATCTAGATTGATATTATGGAATTTACCTCAGCAATTTATAGTTCCTCCATCTGCAATCATTACTTGAAATTTTGGTGCTAGATAAACAAAGCAATTAAGAACTTTGGCTAATTTACAGTGAATGAAATTACGAGTGCTACCAGAATCAATCAACACTGTTACCTTCTTCTTTTTGATGTATCCTTCTATCCTGAGAGTTTGAGGACTGCTAATTCCAGCCAATGCATGACAAAATGTGGTGGGAGCAATTTCTTCTGAAGTATCCTCTTCTATTTCTTTTGAAGTCACCTCTTCTTGAGATGGTTCCTCTTCTTTTGGTTCTTCCTCTTCACAATCTATGTAGAATAATTTCTTCTCATTTCACTTATGTCCCTTACTATACTTGTTGTCACAATTAAAGCGTAATCCTTTTTCTCTTCTTTCAACTAGTTGTTGGGGTGCCAACCTTTGTGGTAGCTTAGAAGAAGGAACATTATTTTCTCTATATTTGTTGGAGAAGTCCTTTCTAGTATTCATTGCCATATTTTTATTTTCATCCTTCCTTGAAATCATGAAAGCCTTCTCTAGCGATGATATTTCAAAGAGACACACCTCATGTTGAATGTTATCTTTCAAGGTTCCCAATAAAGAGATCTAACAAATTATCTTCTGAAATATTCTTCACTCTGAGACTTAGCTGCTGAAATTGCTTGATGTGATTTGTAACTGAACCTTTTTTCTTGAGATTTACTAATTGACTGAAGAAGGTGTTGCTATTTATATCCCCATAATGTGCAATCAATTCTTTGGTGAATATAGACCAAGAGATAATAGACTCCTTTTTATGGTCACAAAGCCATTAATACCATAAAAACTGATTAGGTTCTAAATACAAGGATGCAATAGTTACCTTTTGCATAGTGGGCATCTGGTGTAGATCAAGAATTGCTCCATCTGAAAAATCCATGTGATTGGATCCTTGCCATCAAACGTTCGCAAGTCAATCTTGGGGATAAATTAGTTTCTTGGACCTAAATTGAACCTATGATGTTGTAGTGAATCATCAACTTTTTAGGACTCCAAATTCCTACTCTGCAATTGTTTTTCAATTGCCTCCAAATGTGACTGGAACAAGTCATCTTGTTCTACCTTATCCTCTTCTTGAGTAGATAGTTGAGGAACAAAGTTATGTTTGATATCCTTAACAAACTCCTTCAAGTCTTGGAGATATTCTTTACTATCCATCCCTTTGATATCCTCTTTATTAGCCATCTTCTTTTCTAATTTATCAAAGTCATAAATTTTCACACTGTCTTTAATCATATCTTCCAACTTGGACACTCTAAATGAAATGTCTTCCATTTCCTCGTAGGTTGGGGATGAACCCTCTAGGTGTTTGAGTGGAGTGTTACTCTTTACACTTCCTTTTGGTGGAATTTTTAACAATATCACACCATATGTTTTACCAAAAATATATCCTTCTACTAAAAGTTATTCAAATGCAAAATGGCATACCTTTTTCAATCATCGTTTGGGATGTTGTTTTAAGGCCGACTTGTAACTAAATTAAAATTTGAATTGTGACTCCTCTGAGTCTAAAAATTCGTCATGTAGTACCTTGACATTTCTTCTTTCCAATTCCGTAGATCTGACCTAATTTGAATGAGCCAACAAAAATTTATTGCAATTATACCAAAAGCTCTTATTTTGTTCCTATCCAGAAGAGAGACCTTGTACTGTATGCCACATGTCCAGTGTTTTTATTTTTTTTGTATATGAAAATTTTACCGTATATATTCTGATCTATTGTATTTCATATGCAACTGGTCTCACTCCATTTGGATCTTGGATTCCTCATATATGACCTTTTTCCCAAGAACACCTTTTTTAGACTAGTTGGAGGACTAGTAAACAACCCTCACTTCCTCCACAATTATATCTGAAACTGTAATGGATCAAGCTCTGATCTTTTGACTGGAGATAGTTCAGCCTATTTTGGAAGTGGGGTTTTAACCTTGATCTCTGATTCCTTGTAGAAAACAATTTGTAGAGAAAGTTCCAATATAACTCATTTTGCAAAAGCTAGTCCCGAGGAGAGAGCTCTGATACCAAATGTTATGCAACCAAATCCCATATATAGACTAAAAATAGAAGAAATAGAGAATAGGAGAGTAATCCATTCCTAAAAGATGAATAGCATAGATAAATATCAATCTTCTTCGAGGGAGGAATCTCCTTACACAATGTAGAAGACAATACAAGATGATATGATGCTAAAATGAGAATATTTTCTTCCTATATATAGGAGATACTGGTGTACAATAACAACTAATAAACCCACTATCAGACCCCAAGCCTACAGAACTAATATATAATTCCCCACAATATAGGGGTAATGTGCCACACTATATGGTGTAACGTGTCATCAATAAGGGCTTAACACCAAATAAAGGGATTTTGTTCAAAGTAAGAAAAAAAATATAGAATGAAAGTAGGAAGCCTTCAAAGACAACATTGTCTCGGCCATAACTATTTTAAATGCATTTAAACATTACAAGAAAATTAAAATTTTGAAAGTTGAACTCTGACCAAATTAGGGAATTTTGTTTGAATTAAGAAAAGAAATAGAATTGAAGTAAGAAGCATTCAAAGACTATGGTCTCACCCATGACTAAATTTCAAATGCATTCAAACATCACAAGAAAATTAAATTTATTAAAGTTCAGCAAATAGTGGACTTTTGTTCAAATTAAGAAATAAAATAGAACCAAAGTAAGAAGTGCTCAAATACTATGGTGTCACCCATGACTATTTCAAATGCATTCGAACATCACAAGCAAATTAAAGTTTTGAAGGTTCAACTCTAACCAAATAAGCGATTTTGTTTGAATTAAAAAAATAGAATCGAGGTAAGAGACATTCAAAGACTATGGTCTCACCTATGTCTATTTCAAATGCATTCAAACGTCACAAGAAAATGTATGAAAATTTCTAGTGGTATTTAAATAAGGTTGAATGGGCTCTTATGACTACATGGCTTCCATCAACATGTCTCCTTCATATCTATTGTCGTGTCATAAATTCATAATTGTATTTTTTGTCTAGATGTGCATACACTTATATTTCAAAAATGTATCATATAATGTATCCACAAAATAAATTGTAAATAGGGCCCTATGACCTAGTGTTCTTCAACTCAACTTGTAACTAGGCCTTCCAAATGCTCTCGTGCCGATGGTTCTTAACATGTCATAGAAGTCATCCTAGGAAGGAAACAAATGATCTATTATAAATATGGGCACTGGTAGTGGTACAAAATTCCAACAAAATCCAATATTAGTACTTTTAGCATCCCATGACAATAACCTATAGTGTAGAAATCCTATGTTTTTGGCCACTGAGAACCTTCATCAAGTGGGAGGGGAATTTATCTCTCAAAGAATATTATGTCACCTTATTTAAACAAGTGGTGGGTATCCCACCTGAGAGAACAAAAACATATTACCTCGGGTTTTACCTCCTCTAAAACGACGCTTCTTTCCATGGGAATTATTTTCCACTTAATGATGAAGGGGTTTTAAAGATTCCTTATTGACGAAAATTATGTTTTATATTAAAAGTGATTGAGGGGAATTATTTGGATGCCTAACCCAATAATTCTACCTTATACTAACAAATTATTTTGTTCCCTTCGCTTGAGAAATTATGTTGGTTGGATTACATTGTTGTTGTTTATTTTTATTGGATCTCTTCACTTTGTGTAGCAGGAATGAGCTTCATCATTACTATAAAATAATCCATCCAATTTAAATTATATCTATTATGTACATGTACATGTTAAACAATAACTATTGATACATACATTTTTAAAGCAAATTTCAAAAGACTGACTAAGCATATTTATTTAATACATGCACACTTTCAATTTAAGATTTTGTGATAACATTTAAAGAGACTTTCAATCTAATAATTTATGAACATACATGATAATACAAATTCATACTTTTTTAAATGTAAAATAATAAAATTTAGTGCTCTACATTAAATGAAGTTCTTAATGATGCTAACTATGCTTTGAATTTTAAATATGCTTAATTATGTATCCTTGGTAGTTTTTAAAGGGAGGTTTGTGCCATTATATATTTAATATTTAACCATTTCTGCACATGGAGTATCACACTTTTAAAATTCAAGTGAACTTTTCAAGGTTCTATAAAATGAAAAGTGAATATCTTTTCAAGGTTTACATATGTATTCACAAACCTATGTACTAAGTAAATTCCAATTATTTATTTTTAAATATATGTACTAATTTTTTTCTCTATTCCAACATCCATTCCAAGGAAGTAATTTACAATACTTGTCTCATAAGATATCATTTTTTATGTGTGAAACTGCATGCACATTTGTATATATATATATATATATATTTTTTTTAGGGATAAATCATATGCATAAATAAACATGAACCATATACATAAATAAACATACCTTTACTTTAAGGATTTTATTTTTACTCTAACAATAAATAATGCATGGATAAGAACATCTCACTACATTATTTTGTATATAAAATTATTTGTGACTAATAAAAATCATATAAAATCTTGAAATACAATGACTGAATCAATCCACATGATAATTTTGTAACTAATGTTACATGGTAATTACCTAATTAATTTTGAAGCATGCTAACTTAGAGAATGAGTTAACAAGTAATAATTAAGGAAAATTTGTTTGAAGTAATTATCATTTGAAGAATGAAATAAGAAAAATATCGATATCGTCCTCAATTGGAGATGGATCCACCAAACGTTGATCTTCATCATGTTCGTGTTTCTCTCTCAATGTTTCTCGATGTAACGCCATCCTTTCTTTCGTATTTTCTTGTATTTCTTCTTCATTATTTTCACCACAATCATGTTTCCTACATCAACATTTCTTGTTTCCCATATTGATTGGTTAATAAGAAATGAAAATGCACAATTTCCTTTGAAATCCTTAGAAAAAGATACACTTTGAGAGACTCAAAATGATGTTACAATTCCTAAATTTAAGCTTATGTGTGTTTTATAAATTTGTTTAAATGATATACTTCATTAAATGTGAAACGTGGGTAGGTAGTTCACAGTTTTGGTTAGAGCAAAGGAAGTACGATGAAATGAATGGTATATTTGGTGAACACTAGCTCGATCAAGTTTTTGGTTAACCATACTTTAACCATCGATCAAGATGTTTCAAAAACTTACACAAATTCTCAATTAAGCTTTTTAAAAAACCCAATCAAGCGGGTTTTAGTATTCTTGATCAATTTATTTTTAGTATTCTCGGTTGATCTTTTAAAAGATCGCTCTAGATTTCGGTTAACTGCAATCTGCCCCTTGACCAAGATGTTTAAAAATTTTGCACAAATTCCCAATCTAGATTTTAAAAACCTCTATCTAACTAATAGCTCAATCGAGTGCTTTAAAATAGACTTGTATCCTTCTTTTTCACTTCTTCTGCTCTTTTTTCCTATACTTAAACCCTATCCTATGATACATTTTCTATGGTGGACATCATACCAATGGATCCATCAATGAATTGTCTATTCATTGGCACATAATTTGCAAGTTTCTAAATTCATATAATATTTTTTGTTATTTTCTTCTGAAACTTATACTTACAAAACCATGTCCAAAACTTCTAATCAGTGTAAAGGTAAATCAACAACATAAAATAGTACACAACAAAAAAAATTCAAAAATAACATACACCCAAAACCAACGCATCCTCTTCAAAAGGGTATTTTTTAATTTTAGATTTTTGTAACCAACAAATAATTTTTTTACATGCACACACATGTGTATGAAATGCAATTAAAATTTTCAATGGTTAGTTTCGAAATATATATATATATTTCCATCATAAATTAAAAACAAATATGTGTTTCTGGGTGCATTTTGTGTAGATTATGTTAATATAATTTTTCTTTCAAAATTATGCATTTATCACTAAATTATTCTATGTGCTCACAAGCCACTTGTAAACGTTTTCTGAAATCTACAAGAACAAACCTATAATTAAATGCAATTTCAACATATTAAATAATTTTTTAATTAAACAAAAATATAGGTGGAAATATGACACAATTCCCTACAATTTGTTGTTTTGTTGTATGTCGGAATTCAAAATTATATATGATTTTTAAGGAATTTTATTTAATGAATGAGTAAGAATTTAAATTTTTATTGTCACTTTTGGCCAAATAGTGTTACTCATCTTCATGGATTCACTATATAATTCTTTATAGGCACCAACCTACTATTACAAATATTTCTAGGCACCAATCTACTATTAAAAACATTTATATACATTAACCTACTAGAGATACCATCCCCACATATACAAAGCCTTGTATGCACCAACCTACTCTTATATATCTTCATAGAAACAAATCCACTGGAGACACCAATCCCTAGCGCTAAGAATGAACTTAGAAATAAACATCAATCTCTTTGTTTTAGTAGCACCAACCTTTAAGCTACACTTTATTATTTAGTACATATAGTTTCTTCAAAATATAATAAAAATCAGATCATCTTTACTAATTCTACTTGCTACTTCTTCCTTCACTAGGTTTAACCAAAATTTGAATTTTCAATTCAGATTTATGGTAGTTATTTTACAACTTATTGTTTTTTTCCCATTTAGAAGAACAAATTTATACAACATGCCACATATCTATGTTCTTAAATATGATTATGAAATTTTACTTGAGTTATTTCGATATGTCTTCTTAGATTTTTGAAAATTTCATAGTCTAAAAATTGCCAGAAAAGAAGTTATACAGAAAATGTCAATATGACATTTTTTAAACTGATTTTAAGAAAATTTTGAAGCCTTAAATTCCGCAAGGAATATCTCAGAAAGTATGGACAACTGATATTTGGTATTTTGACCAAATGTACTTAGAGATCTTTCATCCCTCTCCTTAAAATTTCATGGCCTGAAACATCACCAAAACAAAGTTATAGTGAAAATGCCAAAATGACTTGTTTGAAGTTGATTTCAAGACCATTCACAATCCATAACATCCATAGGGAATGTGTGAGAAAGTATGGTAGAATAACATCTAAAATATTTACCACATGTACTTAGAGATCTTTCCTCTCTCTCCTCAAAATTTCATGATTTGAAACATTCAAGAAAATCATTTATGGCAAAAATTATATATTGACCTTAAATTTATTTCACAACTCTTCCTTTTGGAATGATATTCAATCTTTTCTCAACCTCTTCTTCAAATGTTACTACATTTTTATCACACACTTTCTCTTTATACTTTATCACCACATTTCATGAAGGAACATGTTCATTCAAAAATACAAGGCACACATTAATTAAATAACTAATTCTCTTTTTTTGTCCCACTTTTCCAAATGCGATGGGCTTCCAAACCATGTGTTTGAAACCATTGTTTCACATTTTAATTTTTCACGTGTACCCCCATGTGTGTGTGTATGTGTGCTCTTCCTTGAAAATTCTTTGGAAAAATATTAATAACAACATGTTCAATGCAATGTATTAATATGACATCAATGACAATAATTTCAGCAAAGGGTCATGTTCTTCTTCATTTGTGGGATTTCGTTTCAAGATAAGGATATCCCTTTTGACTTTAATTGCTTCATCAAATTTTATGTTGAGTGTATTCTTCTCATTCTTTTGCTGAACGCCATGGTAGAGATCGTAAAACAATGGTGTATCACTCAATCGTTACACCCATTGATTACTTAGAGATGTTGGGAATATTATTTAGCAAAGTCAACAATATTTGATCGAAGTATTTAATATTTTCTTTTAGTTCCATTTTGATCTTAGAAAATTCCAAGACTAATATAGCATGGCTCTTACCTTGACCAAATTTATTTAGGAATTTCTTTTCAAAAATTACCCCAAATTTAAATGGATTGTTTTCTTAGAGAGAAATAACATATTGATGCTCTTATGAAAGTTTAGGGGAATATCCTACACACCACATCTTCATGTTGAATATTCATAAGCCTAACTTCCACCATAAACGTCTTGTTGTGATCATTGATGTTCAATCTTTCATGTGTAGGTAAAACTTAGGGATTAATTTTATAGGATGTTGCGGAAGTTCATGGACATATTTGGGTACCATGATCACATCTTGGATCATCCAAGGCTTATTAGCATTGTTGTTAGTACCGGACATGTTTCCCGATGATTTAGGGATTTATTTTGAATGGTTTTCTTAAAAACTTCCTTCATAGTGTTCTTCTTTAGAATATCCTTCTCCTAAACTTGTTCAAAGACATCAAATCATTGGAGAATCGAGAGAACTCGATGGTTCCCTTGCACCATTTTGGTTTTAAAAATCCTCCAACGTAGGGTTATGTAGTGTCAAATGGTGGTGAATAGGAATTGTTATAATTACAATGCCAACATTTAACATCGTACCCATTTGGCATTATCAATTACTAGAGGGGGGAGGATTTTTTTTTGTGAAAGTCCTAATTCCCTCCCCAAATCTTGGGTTATGACTTGTGAGGTCTAGAAAATTTAAGGGTTCCTTGGAGATCCCATCCACGATGAGGCATGAGTGGGAGTGTGTTGTTCAGATCTACCTCATCATTTGAGAAATTATATGACACCAATGACAATAATTTCAGCAAAGGGTCATGTTCTTCTTCATTTGTGGTATTTCCTTTCAAGATAAGGATATCCCTTTCGAATTTAATTTCTTCATCAAATTTTATGTTTAGTGTATTCTTCTCGTTCTAGCCATCATCTAATGAGCTTGTTGTAGATTATACGAAAAGCAGATAGTGTACTTGCACATAATAAACTTAATAAATACAATCCATGATTTAATAAACCTCTGAAAAAATTAACTCCACAGGCATTAACATCAGTCACATATACAACCAGCTCACTTTGTAATAAGCTTTGAAAAGGTAAAGATTTAATACCATAGCAGTAATTTTTGCTCTTGAGGGAATGCAACCTCTCCTAGGCTACTCCTATAGCCTCAAAAATATATATTTCAACTAAGAGTCCAAATTTCTCTTGCAATATAGAAAGAACCCTTTAAGCCTCAAATCACAGATTATATTAGGCAATAGAGTAGTATTTTTAGCCCTGCCAACTCTATGGCTCCCTCTCAACACCCCTGCTTCCTTATCTAGTGCCTCGCTACTGTCGTTGGCCAATAATAAATCTATTTACTGCTTCATGGTTCCCCCTTGATGACCACCTACTACATATGTGAGGGGCGTGCTTCATATGCCTCAATGCATGATACTTAGATGGAGGGCACAATAGAGAGGTGAAGACAATTGCGCAATATGTGTTTTTATAGTTGAATCAAAGTTTCCTCTTAAGCATATTATTAAACAATTAAATTAATTTAGCATTTTGTGTAATGTTACCTAACATGCGTTGTCCCATATTTCACATCTACTTATAGATGGTGGCTTTAGTTAGAAATAAGGACAAAACATTACAGATGCATTTGGAATTCCACACCTTTAAGAAAAACATAGTTAAAATGCAATATACATTGAAGCATGAATGATCCTACAGTTTATTATATGTAGCATTTTTGTTTCACCGTGATAGATCCAAAGTATTCTACATAATAAAAGTGAGGCAGAATGGAGAATAATAATGCCGAAGTCCTAGAGAATAACAATGTTGAGTAGTGCTAGATAATTAACTAGAATTTATATTAATATATAAAAATAAAGGGAAGATGCGGTCAAGGATAACTCCCTCCCATTTCGTATTAGGTTTGGCCTATAAACAGAAGGCAATTATCAATGTAGCTTCATGTTTTTGGTTATTAATATTAATTTCATTTTATTTTTAATTATCTCAATACATATCAATTGGTATGAGAGCCAGCTTTCGCAGCCATCACAAGGGATCCGCTTCCTTATTTGTCATGCTTCTGTACCCACTATCAAGAATCCACTCCCTCTTGTTTTATCTTTTTTTTTCATTCTATAGAAAAGGTGATATGAGGGCACAACCACTCTCTTTCTCCATTTCATGACAAAATCTCTACATACATACAGTCTCTCCACAGCTCTCTCGGCCAGCATGACACCTTCCAGAATCCATTCCACTACTTTCACTTGATCAATTGGTTTTTTAACTAGCTAGGATGCTACCTTTTCCTATGCTTGCTTTTAGACTGGAAGATTTGGAAATTCAATGAATGGATTTGGATCTTTATATAAAAATAGAACTAGAATTCAATCTCCATTTTCTACTGACGGCCTTGCAAATGGATCTGCTGATCCTCCCTTTTGATAGTGAGTATGAAACTTCCTATGCCTCTGCGGTCCTGTGACTAGATATACAATTTCATTTAGATCTGCACCAAGAGGACCCAATTTTGAAAAAAGAATTGGATTTCTTTAAGAGACTCATTACTCTAAATGGCCTTAGGAGCGTAGCAGATGAAACTTAAGGATCTGCTTCAAGCTCTCAACCTTAAACTCCTGATACTTTATCTCGTACACCAAGCTTAGTATAAAAATATTAATTTGGTAATGTGCCCGCTTTCGCACCTTCTCCTTTTACTTTTGCACATGTACGATTCCTATTGAGCTTAGTTATCCCCTTTGGGGCATTCGTATTGGGGCATGATAGAAGAATATCAATGGGGCGTGTACCTTCAGGGATAGAAGGGACTGAACAGATTATGGAAATTCCTGACCAGGACCCATTTTACCTAGCCTATAAGTGCATTCTCACATACAACCCTACCCCTTATCTTGAGGTCTCAGACTCGTAGAATTATAGTTACCAGCCCATCTATCCATCTTTGGGAAGGAAGAAGGCATAACCTTACCTTGAAAGTATTACCTTTAATGCTTACAGAATACTTGGTTCCAGCTCCCCATCCCCATTTGGTGCATCAATATGTGATGGAGGGAATCTTCTCATGAAGCCGCTTTAGATCGTGTCGGCAAGCCTTTCTATTTTCCTTTAGCTGAAAGGATTACTTTCAGTTGGACCTACAACAAAAACTAGTCATGTAATAGCTAGCCCTCTGGATTCATAATACCAGATCTTCTTCAAAGGTGAGATGAGGGCGAGCACTTAGACCATTCGTATTTACCTTGCCTACTTTAAAACTTTCTGTTGGACTGCTACCAACTTTTGTGAGATTGTTGGAACTCCCTTCTTGAATTGAGGAACTACTTCTAGAACTTATTAGATTATATGGGGTGGGCACTTAGACCAGTTTTTATAACTTTATATCTCTACTCTCCTTTACTTATTTGCATCGTATGGGTTGGAGTATTAACAAACTTTATAGAATTGAACAGATCCATAAACCAAACCAAACTGTAACCAAATACCTAACCTTCGAACCCAGATCAAGTTAAGATGGAATGGGGAATAGCACTAGAGTACAACACTATGAATGATCAAACCTTGATTTTGACACTCACCCACCTACCAGACATAGATTTGATGGAACAACCCTATATGGTTTGGAGGGACTGCTATCAAAACCTTCCCTTTCCCTTCACTTAATCACCTACCTAAAATACATTCTATGGAGCTTCCTATGGAGTTTCCCTATAACTTGAGGTAGGTATTCCTAGTTACCATATCAACATTCACAAATATGCAAAGTTTGTTAAGCACATTGCAATTTTGCATAAGTAATTTACATGCCCAATGTAAACCAAAACCCCAATTAACTCATAAAAAACAAATGAACTTCATTATTTTCGTATGTATATTCGCAAGCATCCTTGTGAATTCAAACCAAAATTAACAAATATGCAAAGTTTGTCAATTATATTGTAAGCTTGCATACAACTGGAAAAAAACAAGTAGAATTCATATCTTCCCTAAAATACATAAACAAACATGGTAAATCCCTTGCCTCTATACAAAATATCGAAGTTGGTTGTCCAAGAACATCAATAAACACCTTATATTTTTTATGAAACTTCCTAATCCAAGTGCTAAAAGAAGGTATAGAATCTTTCCATGCTTAACAAATATTTCCTCTTGACTGAATGGTACTTTTTGGTGAAGTTCAAGAATAGGCTCTACGAACATCAAGATACATAAGGGAGGTTGATGTGTTTGTTTACATGCCAATCACATACTATCATACATGATAGACATTAGAGGAAATTTCAACTCAAAATGGGCCTTTTAACTTTTATTCAAATTCCATGTCATCATGTGTTAGCCAATGAAATTGCTTTAAATTTGAATTACCGTATAGGTATTAAACACTTTTTTAATATAAATTTGGGGATAGGTATCATAAAAAAAACTATTTTTTTTGTTTGTATTTTTGACATATCTCCCCGTGTTTTTACTCAAATTTTGATTGGGAGAGCTCGTTGGATGCGGAATTAAATTCCACATCCAACAAGTACCCACTCGGCATACTTTTGACAGACCCCGCTACCCCAAAAACAAGAAATACCTGAAAAAATGTAATGATGATGTCATCATTTCATTTTTTCAGGTATTTCTTGTTTTTGGGGTAGCGAGGTCTGTCAAAAGTATGTCGATTGCGTACTCGTTGGATGCGGAATTTAATTCTGCATCCAACGAGCTCTCCTGATCGAAATTTTAGTAAAAACATGGGGAGATATGTCAAAAATACAAACAAAAAAGTATTTTTTTTCTTTTCTTCCTCCAAAATTAATAAATATTATTTTATTATTTTAACTATTATTTTATTAGTTCATTTTAGGAGGCCCATTTTGAGTTGAAATTTCCTCTAATGATCCAGTGGAAAACTTGCAACCATAAAAGCCACTATACACAATTATGCATTTAGTCTCTCATGGGTATATCAAAAGAGTGCATACAACTAAAATAACATTAAGTGGAATCCATACATGCCCAAATTACATATAAACAAAGATCTGTTAAATGGACTTTGGAGTCCAATAAACATCGTGCTACAACAAATAATTACATATCTAACAAAATCGTTTCCTATACTCGGATTTTATTCATCAATAGCACATTATGCCGCCTCTTCTAGGCTTTAGCCGTTGCCTCTACCCTCAATTTGGGAGATGGTCCTGCAAGGCCATTAGTCAGCACCTCATAATTTTAATGAAACTTCATAATCCAAGCCTTAAAATAATCTAGAGAAGCTTCCCAATCAACATATGCACTAGGACATTTAATGTACACATGCATATGGAAATTGGAATTAATACTTGAATTTAGGACATAAATCTAAAATGAAAAAAATGTTAAATGTTTATTCTTTACTATAAAATTCAAGATCAATTTTAAAATTTAAATAATAGATTTAGTTTATGTTGTTATTTGTCATACATTAGTTTTACACTTTTCATTTCTTAGAGATGTCATTATATAATGTGTTTATTTTGTTAATGATATTTTATTTGTATTTATAATTGCAATGGCTACTATGGACCACAATGTTGAGATATTGAGGGTTATTGGGAATCTTAGAGAGACTGGTTCTACCTGGAGGGGTGGAGATGAGCTCCATCGCTCATTGCTGACAATAGTTGATATCATCGCCAGATCGAACGATGCTTTATATAGCATTGCATCCTACAAGGAAATAAAAAGACAAGAATATGTTGATGGTTTTAGCTACAATTAGATAAAGAATCTAAAAATAACCAAAGATCACATATATACATTTTTTAGAGTGTTTGGGACAGATGGCATTCTAGAGAGCAACAGGACACATATTTAGATTGAGTGGTGCATCTTTCCACCCATTAGAGACCATTGGATGGATAGATTGTACATGGTTTTCAACATGCCCTTGCACAACAATAGGGAAGTACCGTTGTACTTTCTCTGGAAGTTGTATGCAGAGTTTGCGATGGGGAAACATGTAAACTATTTTGACATGTTGGGGTTCCTGGGCATTTGTAGGAGGGTGCCCCAAACCTGACCCAACGCTAGGCATAGAAATTCCAATCGATAGATACCTACACCTTGTGCCCAGCTACCAAGTCTATACATCCCTCCTGCACATGATATGGTTACCCAGACACATGAGGAATTTCTTACTCTAGCCAAGAAGGTTTCCCGACATACCACAACTATTGACCAGGAAAGGAGCTCTTTCTCTTTTTGGGTACAACCACCAACTTCCAGTGGTAGAGGGCCATTTATTGTTGGGGATAGATCGACATCCCATGTGCCTCAGAGCAAGCCACACGTGTGCACAATGTGTGGTCAATCATGTTATGGTCATGGAACAACACATGGTACCTCTACAATGACTAGTGGTCAGGTAAGGACAATCTTAAAACTCTATTGTTGTTCAATTTTTAATTTTTCCATATTGTACACATATTAAAATATTCGTAATATATGCAATTTTTACTCTTGCAGGAGATTGATGTGTCTGAGGGGGGTGGTATTGCACCCGTTGTGGTTGTATATGAGGCCCAAGCAACCAACACTGAGGCAATATTTCAACATGTTTCATTTGGTTAATACATATCATTTTGTTAATGCATGTGCTAGTATTGATTAATTTGTTAAATTCTCTAATATGTACAATTTTTGAAGTTGCAGGAGCCCCATTTAGAACCGGATGAGGGAGACATTGATCTCAACGAATTACTCCCAGGTGGAATTTATGATTACCTTAAGAATGTAAGTACATGGTTAATGGCTGAATCCTGTTCGAATTATTTAAATTTCTTACTGTACACTCCTTTATAGATTTGTAATATTTATAATTTTTAAACTTGCAGATGGTATCTGGATCTGAGGAGGCACAAGAAATTGCTGATAGCGGTCCCTCCCATGGGGGAGATTTGTCCCGAGAAGGGGTAAGTATATTACAACATGCTAGTTTTTCAGTACTTATTATTCCATCCATTCAAGTCCATGTCTAACTATGGTAACACTTTATGACTGCAGACATCATTGCAAATCCTTGCACCGTCTCTTTGGTTTGGATCTCCCCATAGTCCAAACGTAGATAAATGAGTTGTCTACACCAGAAGACCCTCTTTCTTAAAAAGAGAGGGTGTCCATTTCGATCAACCTACTCATCCCACAGTAATGTACACAGTTCCAATGGCTATTGTTAGTTAGCTTTGAATTCACTTCACAAGTAGTTTTTCTTAATGTTATGTTTGCAAGTTTACAGCATCAAGATGTAGAGTCATCTGTGTCAGACCATAGTGGGGTTGTTGATGTTGCATTCAATGCTGCATCTAAAATAGGGATAAGTCACACAAAGGTACATCTACTTAAATATTTGTAATTGTACAGTTCATTTGTATTTTCTATGGACACACATGATGTCTAACTATTTTATCATTTGGTGAATGTAGCCACACCTTGGTCCGTTAGTGGACATGACCAAGGTTGATGTTCAACCTACGGCTCCTCCTGATATAGGAGAAACCCCGTCTCATTCCCAAGAAAAAAAAATCAGTGATATGTTCATTTATTACATAATTGATTAGTACTTTCTCATTCATGTACATGTTGATAATTGTTGAGATAATTGACAATTTTTTTTATTTGGAGAGAACAATTGCAGAGAGACTCTCTGCAAGGAGGAGGACACCAGAGGCATCCATTCCCCAGACTGATGCAGTGAGTGTTTGTTTTATGTACAATTGAGTCGTATTTTAAATTTGCAAATTTTTTTATTGCTTGACTGTACTAGCTCAGTTACCTGATCAAGAAATATTGTCATTGATTTGCAGTCACCAGAGATGCACAGTGGTTGTGGATAGAGGAAACAAGCATCAGGGTCAGGAAAAAACAAGAGAAAGTTATATTTTTTATGTGTGTGTCCAGTACAAGTATGTATTTTTCTATACAATAGGAAGTTAGAGTATAGGGGTGTTATAGCTCAAAATGACACATCTCTGCTTATGATCCATTCCCCATGATTTCGTCGCATGTCGACACTTCCATGATGACACTTCATGAAACCCACTCAAAGTCACTGAAAAAACACCTAAATTGGAGGATCCATATATTGATTTTTGTAACCTTTTTTGACCTCATTTTTGCACCGTTGGAAAGATATTTTGGTTAGATCAAACTTTCTAGAAGACACCAAAGTCTGAAAATTCACAGAAGTACCCTTAAAATGAGTTTTTGATTTGTACGTGACTTTCCTTACGGAAACCCACGTACATACGCAAGTTGCTATATATAATAGTCATGTATGGCTTAAATACATGAATTTCTACATTGAAACCATCATACACCTTCTCGTGTACACGATTGTTGTTTCTGCAACCTGCATACGCCTCCTAAAAATGTCAAAAAAATACAAATTTTGAAATTCGGGTAGTTTGGGTACTTATGCAACTGAATCCTTCAATTGTAACTACTTTGTCTTCGACCTTAACTCTTCATTAAGCATATAAATAGAGGTAGGGAATTCCATGATAGGGGACTTGAATCTTTGCATTTTTATGCTGGAGGATTTGGAGCTCTCTTTCCCACACCTTTGCCCTAGAAGATTTATCCTTATGTTGCAGAGCTTGGAGGCTGAGTTCCTTGGAGAAGAGAAGCAGCAGAACCAGATCAAGGTTTCGTGAGGTGTTGAACTTGAAGAGAAGGTAAACTTGTACTTGTTTTCAAGATTAATAAAGATGTGATGTCCTTCTTCTTCCCAAATCATTTTTCAATGTATATTGAATCTTTGTTTATGATCATATTATGATGTTAATAAAATTATTATTTCATGTTTATTTGATTATCATTGCTTTATATGTGGTCATATTGCTTTGAGGAAGGTATAATTCATTTTGCAGGTCTCTTGGAGCAAGGGGAGTGAGAGGAGCAAGGAGAGGATTGAAGCGCTTCTTGGATCAACCTTCATTTGGCTAAGGTATGAACCATTCCAATCTTTGATCTTGCTTGTATTTACTTGCAAAACCATTTGCATCCACCTTTCAACCCCAGTATGTTGATGGCCTCTTAAACCCTAGCCATAGGAAACTTTCCTTTACAACAAGGGGTACAGTCTAGGACATATGTACTTTTGTTTGCATGTACATCAAAGATGTTTTTGATACATGTACATTGACAGGCCATATAAGGGCCTACTCTTTTTTTATTATAACTTTCATGATATAAAAAATATTTCATATCAAGCCTCTTGAGATCTTCATGGTTCAGTCTTTTAAGTGTGATTAAACACATGTGGCCAATAATGTTTCTATGTGTAATGTTCCCAATTTTTGATAGATTTTATGATTACATGGAGATATCAGTTATAAATTTGAGAACAATGTACAATTACAATATTACATAATGACAAAAATGTACATTTAAATTGTTTTTTACCACGATCCAATTGCATATACAATGTTAAATTGTATTCACAAAGATGGAACATACCTAAAACACATAATCACCCAGCACAACTAAGCAATTGATCCAACTAAGTGGAATACAAAAGCACCTTACCCACATAACAACCTAACAAACTTTTAAAGTATGCACGAAGTTGACACACCTAAGTGATGCACATATGTGGTCTACATAAATGAAATTAGTGTTTGGCACGATGTCTTTCATCTAACGAATATATGGGATACACATCAAACGTAAAAGTATCTGAGTATAAGGTTGATTAAAAATAATGGTTATGATTATATCCTGCACATTATTTTATGACTTTGTTAATGTACATGGCATTTAATGAATCGCCTTGAGAAACAACTTTGGAAGAGATTAAAATTATGTGTGATTTAATTATAGTTTAAATTGATTGGAGAACTACTATTCTGAATCTTGTTTTATAAATTTATATTTGTGGAGTATTATTCAAAACATTTGTAGTGTGATGATATATATTTTGTAATAATGGCATAATAGGTTGGCCACTTGTTTCTAAACATAAACATGTTCCATTACATGGTTACTGACGTAATGGAATTGTCTCCTATTGCATTTCATTGTACAAATGCTCATGTCTCTTGGATGACCAAGCTAAATTAATATGGAAAAAACCTTCTTTTGAATTTCCAGTCTCATGAAAGATATATGATCCTAAGATCAATTCATCTCCACATAGAGATTGAAAACTCCTTTTTTCTTAATGAAAACACAAACAAATATTTTTCTTTCTTAACAATAATAGGAAATAATTCAAGTTCAACACCTCACAATAGGTAAGGACATTCTCAACAACTATACATGGAATAATAGTTTGCAACAAGTATTTTTTCAAGAGGGGAAGATCTATACTCACCTTCAAACAGATATTAACTAATACTTCATTCCAATTCTATGTCGCACCCTATTGTGGGTATCCTTTCTTGTCTGTGATGCTGATCAAACATAAATCGCCTGCATATATGTTTAATCCCACCTCCTACAGGCTTTTAGGGACACCTATTGAATCCCTACCTCAGGCATAGAATGGAAACCATGCATCAAAATGAGGTTCCAATGTGTCATGCAAGAATGTTTAAGCAGGTTCCATGTGGGAACTCTAGCCACACATTCACGGTCGAGGAATATGCAAACTTGACCCCTATGTGCAAAAACTTTGCATTCCCTTACTGAGAAAAACCATAGTTTCCAAAATTGACCTAAAATAGGATCCCTTGTCCATGGAACCAAAGTAGAGGGCCACCCCTGGCACTATCCTGATATCTTGAATCCACCAGAATCAACGGTTTGTCGATTTGAGCCATGATCATCATTATATGGCACGTTGAATCCCACCTCCTACAGGCTTTCAAGGACACCTGTTGAATACCTATTTGGGGCATAAAATGGAAACTGTACATCAAAATAAGGTTCTGGTGGTTCATGTAAGTGTGTTTAGGTAGGTTCAATGTGGGAACACTAGCCACACATTCATAGTGGAGGAATTTGCAAAGCTGACCCCTATGGGAAAAAAATTTGCATTCCCTTACTAAGAAAAACCCTAGTTTTAAAAATTGACCTAAAACAGGATCCCTTGTCCATGGACCCAAAGTAGAGGGACATCCCTAGAACTATCCCACTATCTTGAATCCAACGAAGTCAACTGTTTGTCGATCTGACCCACGACAATCATTCTATGGCACGTTGAATCCCACCTCCTACACACTTTCATGGACACCTGTTGAATCCCTACCCAGGGCATAGAATGGAAATCATGCATCAAGATGAGGTTCCAGTGATTCATGCAAGTTCTTTTAGGAATTTTCCATGTGGAAACACTAGCCACATGTTCACGGTCAAGGAATATGCAAAGCTAACCCGTATGTGCAAAAAATTCACATTCCCTTACTCAGCAAAATCCTAGTTTCCAAAATTGACCTAAAATAGGATCCCTTGTCCATGGAACCAAAGTAGAGGGACACCCATAACACTATCCTGATGTCCTAAATCCAACAGAATCAATGGTTTGTCGATCTAAGCCACGGCCATCATTATATAGCACGTTGAATCCCACCTCGTACAGGCTTTTGGGGACGCCTGTTGAATCCCTATTCGGGGCATAAAATGGAAAATATGCATCAAAAAAAGGTTCTGGTGGTTCATGTAAGTTTTTTTAGGCACGTTCCATGCGGGAACACTAGTCACACATTCATAGTGGAGGAATTTGCAAATATGACCCCTATGGGAAAAAAAAGTTTGCATTCCCTTACTAAGCAAAACACTAGTTTTCAAAATTAACCTAAAACAGGATCCCTTGTCCATGGACCCAGAGTAGAGGGCCACCCCTAGAAATATCCCAATGTCCTAAATCCAACAAATTCAACGGTTTGTCTATCCAAGCCACGATAATCATTCTATGGCACATTGAATCCCACCTCCTACACACTTTCACGGGCACCTGTTGAATCCCTACCGGGGGCATAGAATGGAAATTGTGCTTCAAAACGAGGTTACAGTGGGTCATGCAAGTTTTTTTAGGAATTTTCCATATGGAAACACTAGCCACATGTTCATGATCAAGGAATATGCAAATTTGACCCCTATGTGCAAAAAAATCACATTCCCTTACTCAGAAAAATTCTACTTTCCAAACTTGACCCAAAATAGGATCCCTTGTCCATGGACCCAAAGTAGAGGGACACCGCTAGAACTATCCTAATGTCTTGAATCCAACAGAATTGACAGTTTGTCGATCTGAGCCACGACCACCATTATATGGCAAGTTGAATCCCACCTCCTACAGGCTTTTAGGGACACCTGTTGAATCCCTATTCGGGGCATAAAATGGAAACTCTGCATCAAAAAGAGGTTCTGGTGGTTCATGTAAGTGTGTTTAGGTAGGTTCCATGTGGGAACCCTAGCCACACATTCACAGTGGAGGAATTTGCAAAACTGACCACTATGGGAAAAAAGTTTTCATTCCCTTACTAAGCAAAACCCTAGTTATTGAAATTGACCTAAAACAGGATCCCTTGTCCATGGGCCCAAAGTAGTGGGACACCCCTAGAACTATCCCAATGTCTTGAATCCAACTGATTCGTTGGTTTTTTTATTTGAGCCACGACAATCATTCTAGGGCACATTGAATCCCACCTCCTACACACTTTCACGAACACCAGTTGAATCCCTACCCGGGGCATAGAATGGAAATCGTGAATCAAAACGAGGTTCCAGTGAATCATGAAAGTTGTTTTAGGAAGTTTCCATTTGGGAACGCTAGCCACATGTTCACGGTTAAGGAATATGCAAACCTGACCCCTATGTGCAAAAAATTCACATTCCCTTACTAAGCAAAATCCTAGTTTCCAAGCTTGACCTAAAATAGGATCTCTTATCCATGGACCCATAGTAGAGTGCCACCCTATCGCTGTCCCGATGTCATGAATCCAATGGATTCGATGGTTCATCAATCCGATCCATGTCCCTCATTCTATGACACATTGAATCCCACCTCCTATAGGTTTTCAGGGACACCTCTTGAATCCCTACCTGGGGCATAGAAAGGAAAACGTGCATTAAAATGAGGTTATGGTGGGTCATGTAAGTGTGCTTAGATAGGTTCCATGTGGGAACCCTAGACACACATTCACTGTCAAGGAACTTGCAAAGCTGGCCCCTATGTGCAAAAAATTTGCATTTCCTTATTGAGCAAAACCCTAGTTTCCAAAATTGACCTAAAACAGGGTCCCTTCTCCATGGACCCCGAGTAGAGGGTCATCCCTAGCACTATATTGATGTCCTAAATCCAATGGATTCAATAGATCATAGATCTAAGCCATGACCATCATTCTATGGCATGTTGAACCCTCCTAGAGGCTTTCAGGGACACCTATTGAATCCCTACCTGGGACATAGAATGGAAACTGTGTAGAAAAATGAGGTTTCGGTGGGTCATCCAAGGATGTTTAGGTAGGTTCCATGTGGTAATTCTAGCCACATGTTCACTGTCAAGGAATTCGCATAGCTGACCCCTATGTGCAAAAATTTTGCATTCCCTTATTGAGCAAAACCCTAGTTTCCAAAACTGACCTAAAACGGGATCCCTTGTCCATGGACCCATAGTAGAGGGCCACCCCTATCACTATCTTGAGGAATCCAATGGAGTGAACGATTCGTTAATCTGAGCCACATCCCTCATTCTATGGCACGTCATTAGAGGAAATTTGGGGTCTAAAATGGGCCTTATAAGAAAACGTGCCAAAATAAGTTTTTGTGAGTTGGAATTCAAGAACCAATAGAATTTCAATAAAATAAGTCAACCATAATGGTTGAATTGACATATTTGTCATTAAAAAAAACTACTTTTTTTGTTCATATTTTTGACATATCTCATTGTGTTTTTACTCAAATTTCAATTAGGAGAGCTCATTGGATGTGGAATTTGATTCCGCATCGAACGAGTACCCACACTACCCCAATTTCATGTATTACTATGACATCATCATCACATTTTTTCATGTATTTCTTGTTTTTGGGGTAGCGGCGTCTGTCAAACGTATGTAGTGTGGGTACTCGTTGGATGCGGAATCAAATTCCGCATCCAATGAGCTCTCCCGATCGAAATTTGAGTAAAAACACAGAGAGATATGTCGAAAATACGAACACAAAAAGTAGTTTTTTTCTTTCTTCCTCCAAAATTAATCAATATTATTTTATTATTTTAACTATTATTTTATTATTTTCCTTAGGAGGCCCATTTTAGACCCAAAAATTCCTCTAATGTGAATCCCACCTCCTACAGGCTTTGAGGGACACCTCTTGAATCCCTACCCGGGGCATAGAAAGGAAACTGTGCATCAAAATGAGGTTCTAGTGGGTCATGTAAGTGTGCTTAGGTAGGTTCCATGTGGGAACCCTAGCCACATGTTTACGGTTGAGGAATTTGCAAAGCTAACCCCTATGTGCAAAAATTTTGCATTCCCTTACTGAGCAAAACCCTAGTTTCCAAAATTGACTTAAAATAGGATCCCTTGTCCATGGACCTAGAGTAGAGGGCCATTCCTAGCACTTTCCTAATGTCCTAAATCCAATGGATTTGACGGATCATCGATCCGAGCCACGACCATCATTCTATGGAACATTGAATCCTCCTAGAGGCTTTCAGGGACACCTATTGAATCCCTACCTGGGACATAGAATGGATATACGAGGTTCTGATGGGTCATCCAAGCATGTTTAGGCAGGTTCCATGTGGTAATTCTAGCCACATGTTCACGGTTGAGGAATTCACATACCTAACCCCTATGTGCAAAAAAATTTCATTCCCTTATTGAGCAAAACCATAGTTTCCAAAACTGACTTAAAATAGTATCCCTTGTCCATGGACCCATAGTAGAGGGCCACCCCTATCATTATCCTGATGTCTTGAATCCAATGGAGTCAATATTTCGTCAATCCCATCCACGTCCCTCATTCTATGGCACATTGAATCCCACCTCCTACAGGCTTTTAGGGACACCTCTTGAATCCTTACCAGGGGCATAGAAAGGAAACTATGCATCAAAATGAGGGTCTGGTGGGTCATGTAAGTGTGCTTAGATAGGTTCCATGTGGGAACCCTAGCCACACATTCACGGTCGAGGAATTTGCAAAGCTGACCCCTATGTGCAAAAATTTTTCATTCCCTTATTAAGAAAAACCCTAGTTTCCAAAATTGACCTAAAACAGGATCCCTTGGCCATGAAGCCAGAGTATAGGGCCATCCCTAGCACTATCCTGATGTCCTAAATCCAATGGATTTGACAGTTCATTGATCCAAGCCACGACCATCATTCTATGGCACGTTGAATCCTCCTAGAGGCTTCCAGGGACACCTATTGAATCCTTACCTGGGGCATAGAATGGAAAATATGCTTCAAAATGAGGTTTCGATGGGTCATCCAAGCATGTTTAGGTAGGTTCCATGTGGGAATTTTAGCCACATGTTCACCGTCGAGGAATTCACATAGCTGACCCCTATGTGCAAAAATTTTGCATTCCCTTATTGAGAATAACCTTAGTTTCCAAAACTGACCTAAAACAGGATCCCTTGTCCATGGACCTAGAGTACAGGCCCAACCCTAGAACTATCATGATTTCCTAAATCCAACGGAGTTAACAGTTCATCGATACGATCAACGACCATCATTCTATGGCACGTTGAAGCCCACCTCTTGTAGGCTTTCAGGGGCACCTCTTGAATCTCTACCTAGGGCATAGAATGGAAACCGTGCATAAAAAAGAGGTTCCGGTGGGTCATCCAAGCCTATTTAGGTAGGTTTCATGTGGGAATTCTAGCCACATGTTCATGGTCGATGAATTTTCAAAGCTGATCCCTATGTGCAAAATTTCACATTCCCTTATTGAGAAAAACCCTAGTTTCCAAAATTAACCTAAAACAAGATCCCTTGACCATGGACCCAGAGTAGAGGGCCACCCCTAGCACTATCTTGATGTCATGAATCCAACAGAGTTGATTTTTTGTTGATACGAGCTAGTACCATCATTCTATGGCACATTGAAGCCCACCTCCTATAGGCTTTCAGGGACACCTATTGAATCCCTACCAGGGCCATAGAATGGAAACCATTCATCAAAATGAGGTTTCAGTAGGTCATGCAAGTATGTTTAGTTAGGTTCCATGTGGGAATGATAGCCACATGTTCACAATCGAGGAATATGCAAATTTGACACTCCCTTACTAAGCAAAACCCTAGTTTCCAAAATTGACCTAAAAATGATCCCTTGTCCATGGACCCAGAGTAGACGGCCACCCCTAGCACTATCATGATGTCCTAAATCTAGCAGATTTGACGGTTCGTCGATCTGAGCCACGACCCTATAGGCTTTCAAGGACACATGTTGAATCCCTACCCGGGGCATAGAATAGAAACCATGCATCAAAATGGGGTTTTGGTGGGTCATCCAAGTGTGTTTAGGGATATTCCATGTGGGAACACTAGCCACATGTTCACGGTCAAGGAATTTTCAAAATTGACCCCTGTGTGCAAAAATTCCACATTCCCTTACTTAGAAAAACCCTAGTTTCCAAAATTTACCTAAAATAAGATCCCTTGTCCATGGACCCATAGTAGAGGGCCACCCCTAGAAATATCCTAATGTCTTGAATCCAATGGATTCAACGGTTCATCGATCCGAGCCATGGCCATCATTCTATGGCAAGTTGAATCCCACCTCGTACAAGATTTGAGGGACATGTGTTGAATCCCTACCCGAGGCATAGAATTCCTACCACTAGGCTCCAAACCAAGGTTTCTATGGTTTAGAATGCAAACTATGGTTTACGGTGCAAACTAGAGTTACTAGGATTGGCTATAGGGCTTGTAAGCTAATATTGGTAATGGTTATTAGGCTAGGGTTACCACTCCTTAACTACATGGCTCCTGTGGAGAAACAAATTATCGGATTCAAGGAGATGTCTTTATAGGATCAACTTTGAGATTCAAGGAAAATGCAATAGATATATCCCATATAGAGTGATAGATATTGGTCTTGGGATAGATAGCATGAGTCATGTAAGTATGAATATAATAAAACAAATCCATGATGAATCTCAAGTGCAATTTATCAAGTTGTAGAAGTCTATTCAATTTATCAATCTATCAAGTGCTTAATCTATCAAGCTGCAAATAATCAATGAGACGATGAAACCAAAATATATGACTCCACATACCTGAATACCTACCTAAGGTCATTTGACTAGACCATAAGGATCACCTCTAATAGAAACAGTGTCCTTTAGCCTCTCATGCTCGGAGTAAGGCAACAAGTATCGTGACTTTGATGAGCTCTTGCTTGGCATTGTTTGCAGCTATAGGTTTGTGCCAATAACTAAGTTTGTATAATGGTATACAATTTGACCTGGTCTATAATATTCAAATCCATAACCTTTTTTATTTCGTGCATGGGAAACCTGTGTCAAATATTCTCCTTTGATAACCATCGACCCAATTGGAAAATCATTGTCCTCGAAGTTGCTTAATGATACAATGAGGGTCTACTTCCCATCCAAGCAACATGCCAGCTAGTAGTCAGTGTGCCATTTATTGCCTCTTGGGAAAATCACTGCATATATGTGACCCGCATAAAATAAAGTGCAAACCTAAGAGTCAGCTAACTAAACACAACTAGTCGTCAAACATTTCAAAGTTATCAACATATTAGTTGAACCTGGTTGTATGAGATCTGAAATGTGGTCATAGTCATGTGAAATAATCGACTGGCCCTCCTTCAACTGGGATAATTCTGCAGTTATTTTTCAACCAATGGGGAGTGATACACGACCCCAGCTGTCAACCCAATCTGTGGATTCATAGTTTTCCCATTCACCACTGTTGCATAATTAACAAAATTTAGAGAGTTTCCTTGTCCACATCTCAACTATAGCATTGTCTAACGTTATAACTGAATGGAATGCATGATTTCCTTGGAAAGTCTTGCACTCATATAGGTGTGATCGATCTACATCGACCACCTCCCCAAAATATCTATGTATATGTTCTTTTTGAGATGACTGGTCTTATTTCCATCTATCTCCCTACCCCATCACTAAAGAACACCATGCAACAATTGTCTTTGCATCTCGGATGAGAAAAATAGTTGTGAATTGCATCTCTTGCCTACGTAATGTAGTCTTGATGCATGCACCTACTCCATCATGTTCCCCTTTTCCGTGTCTGGTCTCAAAATAGTTCCAAATCTGTGGCACCTTGTTCCTCTTGTGGAGAATACACAACCATTGCAAGACACGAGAATTTTTTAATTGCCCCACACAACCATCAGACCAAATCTAATGTTGTTCCATTTGTATATTGTTATCCTCCAGGTGATTGTAGAACAATTGAAAGTTGTTTTGTACAAAATCCAAGTCATGACACCTATCATCACTTATGTAAAAGTGATACTCCTTCAATATAACCCTTTTCTCTTCAGTACTATGTTCCCCATGTATATAGGTGATATGGACCATTATGCTGACCTGGTATGAGTGATAATATTGACTATGAATCTCGTTCTATGGTTGAAGAGTGTAGTTTTCCACAAAATCGACCACTGATAATATAGTTCCAATAGGAAATGTATCCCTACATGTTATAAACTACTCATCTTGCCAATGATCCACATGTACATGCTTTACATATTGTTGTGTCTTTTCAAATAATTCCTCCATGAAGTTGCAAACCAGTACCTGGTATATCAACAATAAAGATGTATAGATCAATAGGTTGTTACATATATGAAGTAGAAATACATGAATAAAAAATTACTATTCAGGAACTCGTTGCTAACCTAAGAGGTGACCAATTGCATTTTTTTTCTTTCATTCCCTCCATTAATATCATACGTGACATATTTGAATGATTGCAAGTTCAATTCATGTCTACCAAGTTCATGCTCATCGGTTACATGTATGCATTTGTCGAAAAATTCCATTCCGCCACACCTTGGGCATGTCCCATCTACTCAAGGCCTTTGATAAAATGTGCAGCCTTCTGTCCTTCTACACAAAATGCTGTGGATAAATTCTCTAGATGATGTTGGTGGCAATGTAGTTGAGCATTCCTACACAAGAGTGTTATTCAATACACGCAATATATATATGTGTGTGTCATAATAATAATCGTACTCAATGTGATATCGACAACAACATGTGTTACGATTTGTGTTTATTTTAACATATCATGGTTTGCATTTCTTGAAGGATCTTTGGCCCAAGTTAAGTTCATTATGTTCTTTCCTAAATCTCTCATATACTTATGTTTGTGTCATGTCAAGAAAATATTTAATGTGGGGCTCACGATCCCTTGAACCCCTTCTCAATTTTAGTACATATTTTTGGTTGGATGAAGGTATAGTATTTTCACACCACAAATGTTGCACCACACCCTTTACTGCATCAATGAGATTCATATCGGAGTGTGACAAATTTCCAATGACGGACCAGACATCTGTTTGACGAGAGCCAATGTGTTCTCTTATAGAACAATACCTACGGAGTGCTTTGATATCCAATCCTACAATTTTGGATGTAGGCTTAAGAATTCAAAGGGCCTTGGTGCTTTTGTTCACGATTGATTGTGACAACACACGATGAGCTGCATTGTGATCCTTTGAAAATGTTTTCTTTCCAATAGTACTAAATGCATCTACTAAACTTTTGACAACATGAGAACTTGGTTAAGAACTATTTATCATCTTTATCTTTAATTTTTTCCTAACACCAATCATAGAACTAGATTTTAACAATGATATAAATAATCTACAATTATCTCCATCACATTTAGAATCAAAATAGTTGACAAGTATCTGTTGAGATTGATATGCAATACTATGTTTACACAGCGTACCTTCAAGTGAACTAATGAGACTTTCATTGATTTGTATACGTTTTGGAGTTCTTCAACTTGAAGTTTCTAATGGACGTAGGGAGGTTGGAAGTCCACCCTGTACCATATCACCCGGTCGGTCTGGAATTTGAACATGAGCTTCATGTCCTTCCGTCTCTTCCTGTTGGTCAAATGGTGGAAATTGGAAATCATCCTTGGTGGTATAAACAACATTGTCTTCTTCAATCATACATTTGGCATTCAACGTATCTCTAACTTCAACACTTGTATACCTACATCCAATTAAATATGAAAAGGTTTTAGGTGGCCTTGATGTGCACCTATGTTTTACTCCTTGATTAGTGCAATGCAGTGCTTGTTCTTTTACTAATATGGAGACCAAAGGCCCCCCGAGAAAATGCTTTTTTATTTCTTGATGTTGATTGGTAGAAAGAACTGTGGCATCCTCAACAACCAGAATTGGTTGAGTGTCCATAGAGAATCTTTGATTGGTCATGTCATTTCTTTTATTTTCTCTAATTTATTCAAGGATTTCATTGGGTATCCTCTTCCTTGCTGATTTTCTTGCTCGATTGCATGAGTTTCCCTTCACCACAATGATCAATGATCTATGGTGCTCCTCAATGGGATATTACCCAAACTTGGTTTCTTTCTTGCTCAATTGTGTCTAAATACTCAAATTAAGGGGAGGATTGGGAGGAATGTTGCCTTCACTAGCTCCTCAATGGTACTCTTCAATGAGAGACTCCCTAATCTTGGTTTCTTTCTTGCTCAATTGTGTCTGGATACTCAAGTTAGAGAGAATATTGGGAAGAATGTTTCCTTTGCTAGCTCCTCAATTGCGATAAAAACAATGGTAGAGATGCTCTATGGTGCTCCTCAATAGAGAATTCCCCAATATTGGTTTCTTTCTTACTCAATTGTGTCTACATACTCCACCACAATGACCAAGTTAATGTTTCCTTTGGTATCTCCTCAATTGCAAGAAAAACAATGTTGGAGATGATATATGGCGCTCCTCAATGGGAGATTCCCCAAGCTTGGTTTCTTTCTTGCTCAATTAATTCTTTATTTCTTGCTCCTCAATGTATACCATGCTCCAAATAATACTTAGACACTTGTGATGGATATGCTTGATGTCAAAACCAAAATTTTGAGTGATAATATGGTGAAGAAGAGAATGAATGCACTGTCTACAAATTCAAATTCCATGCAGACTATGAAACCTACGTGAAATATTGTAGTTTGTTTCTCAGAAAGGGACTATTGTTGTTTATACTAAGACAAAACAAGCGCGCGATATTGTTAACTAAAATGGGGGCGCATTTTAACCACATAAAATGAGTGCATGTTTTCCTCAAATAGTGTTTAGGATCATTTGAGAAGGTGACTCCGCGACTAAGGGATCATTCAATGTTTAGGGGGAATCAACAAGCACTCCCTAAGTCTTAGCACCTTAACACCCCCCCTATCTTCAACCGAACTATATTTTTTTTAAACCCAAGGGATGTGTGTGAGTGAAAGAGATAAGTTAGGGGGTGTTAGTGGTAAGGGGAGACATATGGATGTGTGTGTGAGAGAGAAAGAGATAGGCTAAGGGGTGTTAGTGGTAAGGGGAGAAATATGGATGTGTGTGTGAGAGAGAAAGAGATAGGCTAAGGGGTGTTAGTGGTAAGGGGAAACATAGGGATGTGTGTGTGTGTGTTAGAGAGATAGGTTAGGGGGTGTTAATGGTAAGGGGAGACATATATATGTGTGTGTGAGAGAGAGAGAGATAGGTTAGGGGGTGTCAGTGGGAAGGGTAGAAATAGGGATGTGTGTGTGTGTGTGAGAGAGAGAGAGAGAGATAGGATAGGGGGTGTTAGTTGTAAGGGGAGACATAGGGATGTGTTTGTGTGTGTCAGAAAGATAGCTTAGGGGGTGTTAGTGGTAAGGGGAGACATATGGATGTGTGTGTGTGAGAGAGAGAGATAGGTTAGGGGGTGTTAGTGGTAAGGGGAGACATAGGCATGTGTGTGTGTGTGTGAGAGAGAGAGAGAGAGAGACAAAGATGGAG
>LPNX010045216.1:181327-198016 GCA_001517045.1 Pseudotsuga menziesii
TAAAGCGTGTGCCCATTGTGCTTCAATAAAATGTGCTCCCATTGTGCTTCTATAAAACATGCCCCCATTTTGCTTCAATAACACGCGCACTTATTTTGTTTACATTCAAAAATGTATTCCCTCCAAATCATAAGGTCGAGCCTCCACCCATGCTGGCGTGGCATTCTTATGCCTATGTGTCTGCTTTGGAATTTTCTTCAGATTCAACATTCCTATGCCTTGGAGTATGATAAACCATGGCTAATTGAGCATTATATCCAAATTATCAATATGCTCATGTTTAGCCATTGGCTACAATATGTTGCACACCTCCATTTTTTATGAAATTTTAGAAACAGATATGGTTTTTTTTGCAGATTCCAAATATGTAATTTTTAACAAGAATATACAATTTTTTTCAATTTTGTTCTTATTTATATTCTATCATCACTCCTCAACTCAAAAACACAGTGTTAGTGTTTCGTCCATATCTCTTTCATTTCTCAAACATTCCAAAAACAAATTATATGGTACACTAAAGAACACCGACCTCTGCATGCTATAAAAAACCCATTTCCAAATAATTTCATTAAGACATTCAAACGCTACACCCATAATTGGCATACCATTTTTGAGGCTTGATCACCTAGATAATTAAAAAAAATTAAAAATTTTATTTTTATTATTGGAAAAATAGTCGTGCACTAGTACTATATGTTCTCTATATGTCTACCAATTTTCATAAGTTTATTTCATCATTTAGTCACTCAAAGGCTGCACCCACAAAAACATATACCTTATAATTTGTCCCAAAAATAAAAAGTGCTTGTTACAAAATATATAACTTTAGATAGATAAGAACATTTTCAATAGAAAAAATTATATATTTGGGAACGTCATTTGATTTCCTACATTTCTTGATTTTTACTCATCGCAAGATTCATTGTGTAAGTGTCTCAAAATATCCATGTAAGTTGATGGATTCCTATTTTTTCAGTTTTCTATTGCATCTAATGCATCGAAAGAGACCCTCATCAACTTGCGCACACCCTGCTCTAATATGAAAGTATAGGGGAATATCCTACACACCAAATCTTCATGTTCAAGATTCATAAGCCTAACTTCCACCATAAACGTCTTGTTTTGTTCATTGATGTTCAATCTTTCATGTGTAGGTAAAACTTAGGGATTAATTTTTTAGGATGTTCTGGAAGTTCATGGACATATTTGTGTACCATGGCCGCATCTTGGATCATCCAAGACTTATTAGCATTGGTGTTAGTACCGACCATGTTTCCTAATGATTTAGGGATTTATTCTGAATGGTTTTCTTAAGAACTTCCTTCGTAGTGTTCTTCTTTATAATATTCTTCTCCTGAACTAGTTCAATGAGATAAAATCATTAGAGAATCGAGATAAATCGATGGTTCCCTTACACCATTTTGGTTTTAAAAATACTCCAACGTAGGGTTATGTAGTGTCAAATGGTGGTGGCTAGGAGTTGTTATAATTACAATTCCAAAAGTTAACATCGTACCTATTTGACATTATCAATTGCAAGAGGGGGAGAGGATTTTTGGTTGGTGAAAGTCCTAATTCCCTTCCCAAAGCTTGGGTTATGACTTGAGAGGTCTAGAAAATTTAAGGGGTCCTTGGAGATCCCATCCACGATGAGGCATGAGTGGGAGTGTGTTGTTGAGATCTACCTCATGCTTTGAGAAATTGTATAGGGGTATGGGAATGTTTCTCTCATGGCTCAAAAGTTGGTTCAAATTCCAAGTTATAAGGATCTCATAAGCATGGAGATAATTGATATGAGGTAGAAGAGTAGGGGGGTGTGTGCAAGAAGTTGAGGGACCTTTTAGATGCAATGGTGGAGTGAAGTCAATCACTCTTAATCCAAAAAAAAGAAATCATCCCAAGCAATCCCGAACCTGCCAAGCCTAGTCCAAAGGCTAGAAATATGAATCCCAACTAGGATAGAAAGACAAATCACACCTCTATTTTAGTGAACAAAATATCGTGCGCGATTTCATTCACTAAAATGGAGGCGTGATTTGGAAATCCTTTTTTTTTTATAAATTGGCCAAGGCTTTCTTTTTCTCCTCACCGCGTGGCTATTGGACCAAGGATGAGCAAATCTTGACTGTGCAAATGCCATTTTGGGTGTGCCAAAGCCCTCCATCTCCACCTTTGGATAAACCTCCCCTTTGTGAGGTATTTTCCTCATTTCTTTTCATGTTTTTTTCTCTTTCTTCATCTATTTAGTTGCCCTAGATTGAAAAATTAAACCATATTAAATTAAATTATGGCCAATTGAAATAAAACCCCAATGGAGTTTCCCCATTGAAACAAAAACCCAATGGAATTGCCCAATTGAAACAAATACCCAATGGAATTGCCCAATTGAAACAAAAACCCAATGGAATTACCCAATGGAATTGGCCAATGGAAACAAGAACCCCAATGTAATTAGCCAATTGAAACCAATTCCCCAATTTAATGATAAAAATTAAATAATTTTGATTATTTAACAAAATTCATACCCAAAATTCCCATTCCCAATGGAAACCAAAACCCCAATTAACTCAAAAAACAAATAAATTTCACTATTTCCATATGCATATTCACAAGGATCCTTGTGAATCCATACCAAAATCCACAAATAAACACCTTATAATTTTGATGAAACTTCTCAAATTTGCTCTTCCAAGAACATCAATAAACACCTTATAGTTTTGATGAAAATTCCCAATCCAAGTGTCAAAATAAGGTATAGAAGCTTCCCATGCTTTTAACAAATATTTCGTCTTGAATGAATGGTACTTTTTGGTTAAGGTCAAGACAACAAAGTTCAATAATAGACTCTATGAACGTGAAGATACATAGGTAGGTTGATGTATAAGATTAAACATGGCAATCACATACTAGATCATACATGATATTTAATCCAGTAGAACCCTTGTGACCATAAAATCCATAAAGTTCTGCTAAATAGCCTTTGGAGTCCAAAAAACATCACACTACAAGAAAGAATTACATATCTAACAAAACAGTTGCCTATACTAGGATTGTCTTCACCAACAGCACATTATGCCACCTATTCTAGGGTCTAATTGTTGCCTCTACCCGCAATTTGGGAGCTGGTCCTAGAAAGGCAATAATCAGCACCTCACAATTTCAACGAAACTTCATAATCCAAGCCTTAAAATAAGCTAGGGGAGCTTCACAATCAACATATGCACTCAAGAAACTTTATGTACACATGCATGTACTTAAAAATTGGAATTAATACTTGAATTTAGGACATAAATATGAAATGAAAAAATGTTAATGTTTATTCTTTACTGTAAAATTCAAGATTAATTTTTAAATTTACATGATAGATTTAGTTTATATGTCATTAGTTATACAATTTTCAGTTCTTAGATATGTCATTATATCATGTGTTTATATTTCTAATGATATTTTATTTGTATTTGTGATTGCAGTGGCTACTATGGATCATCACAATGCGGAGATACTGAGGTTTATTGTCCATTTGGGAGATATTGGCTCGGCTTGGAGGGGTGGAGATGAGCTCCACCGCTCCTTGTCAGATTCATTGTTGTCTATTGTTTATACGATCACAATATTGAATGATGCTTTGTATAGAATCATATCTTACAGGGAGAGGAAAAGGCAACAATATGCTGATGGGTTGAGTTACAACAAGGTAAGGCTGAAAATAACAAAACAAGCCATCTATTCATTGTTTAGACTTCCTGGGACGGATGACATTCCGAAGATCAACAGGCCACATATTTATATTGAGTGGTGCACTTTTCCACCCATCAGAGACAATTGGATGGATAGGTGGTACATGGTTTTTGACATTCCCCCTCACAACAATAGGGAAGTACCGATGTACTTCCTCCGAAAATTGTATGCAGAGTTTGTGATGGGGAAACATGTCAACTATTTTGACATGTTGGGCTTCCAAGGAGTTGGTAGGGGGATGCCCCAACACCGACCCTGTGCTAGGCATAGAGATTCCAATCCACATATACCTGCACCCCATTCCTAGCTACCAAGGGCAGACATGCCTCCTGCACATGACATGGTTGCCAAGACACATGATGCATTTTTTACTCTAGCTGAGATGGTCTCTCAACACACGACCACTATTGACCAGAGAGCGCCCTCTTCCTCTGCTAGTGTACAACCACCAGCTTCTGGTGGTGGAGGGACATCTGTTGGTGGGGATAGACCAACATCCCATGTGCCTCAGAGCAAGCCACACATCTGCACATCGTGTGGGGGACCCTGTTATGGTCCTAGACCAAGGCATGGTACCACTACGATGACTGGTGGTCAGGTAAGGACATCGTTTTAAAACTTTGTTATTGTTCAATTTTTAATTGTTCCATACTATATCTAACATATTAAAATATTCGTAATATATATGCAATATTTACTCTTGCAGGAGATTGATGCCTCTCACAGGGGTGGTACTGCACCCAGTGTGGTTGTACCCGAGGCCTAAAGAACCACAATTGAGGTAATATTTAAACACTTGTCATTTTGTTATTACATATAATTTTTTTAATGCATGTGTTAGTTTTGATTAATTTATTAAAATGTCTAATATTTACAATTTTTGAAGTTGCAGGAACCCCACTTAGAACGTGATGCTGGAGACATTGATATCAACGACATAGTCCAAGGTGGAATTTACGACTACTTGAAGAATGTAAGTACATGGGTTATGATTGAATCTTGTTCTAATTATTTAAATTTCTTACTGTACACTCCTTTATAGATCGCTAATGTAAATATAATTTTTAAACTTGTAGATGCTAGAGGCGTCTGAAGAGGGGCAATAAATTGATGGAAGCGTTCACTCTCATGGTGGAGATATATCCCAGGAAGGGGTAAGTATATTACAACATGTTATTTTTTCAGTACATATTATTCCATCCATTCAAATCCATGTATAACTATGCTAACACTTTATGAATGCAAATGTCATCGCAAATCCCTCCACTGCCTCTTTGGTTTGGATCTCCCCATAGTCCAAACATAGATAAGGGGGTTGTTTACACCAGACGAGGTCCCTCTTCCTTGAACAGAGTGGGTGTGCATGAGGATCAACCTACTCATCCCATGTTAATGTACACACATCCAATGGAAGTTGTTGGTTAGCTATGTATTCACTTCACAAGTGGTTTTTATTAATGTTATTTTCGCATGTTTACAGCATCAGGATGTATATTCATCCATGCCAGACCTTAGTGGGATTGTTGATGCCACTGTCAATGCCACATCTACAATAGCGATAAGTCACAATGAGGTACATCTACGTGAATATTTGTAATTGTACATTTCATTTGTATTGTTTCTAGACATGCACGGTGTCTAACTATTTAATCATTTGGTGAATGTAGCCACACCCTAGTCCATTAGTGCATGCAACTAAGGTTGATGTTCAACCTACGGCTCCTCTTACTACTGAAGAGTACCAGCCTCATCCCCTAGTCCCCTAGAAATGGTTTTTTCAGTGAGATGTTCATTTTTTACATAATTGATTAGTACTTTCTCATTCATGTACATGTTGATAATTCTTGAGATAATTGAATTTTTTTTTATTCGCAGAGAAGCATGGCAGAGAGGCTCACTGCAAGGTGGAGGACAGCAGAGGCATCTACACCCTCAACACCACAAGAACCTATACCCCCGATGGATGCAGTGAGTCTTTGTTTTATTTATAATTGATTCATATTTTAAATTTTCAAACTTTGTTATTGATGGATAGTACTAATTTAGTTACATGATAAAGAAATATTGTCATTGATTTGCAGTCACCAGAGATGCATAGTGGTCGTAGATAGAGCCGAAGAGCATCAAGGTCCAGGAAAAACAAGAGAAAGTTATAATTTTGATGTGTTAGTCCAGGATAGATATTTGTTTTTATGTACAATCCGGAGTTACAGTATAGGGGCGCAGTCCAGAATAGATGTACTTTTGTTTGCACATGTCCATCAAATATGTTTTTGATACATGTACATTGACAGGCCATAGATAGGCCTTATATTTTTGTATTATAACTTTCATGGTATAAAAAATATTTCATATCAAGGCTCTTGAGATATTCATGGTTCAGTCTTTTAAGTGTGATTATACATGTGTGGAAAATAATTTTTCTATGTGTAATGTTCCCAATTTTTATAGATTTTACGATTGTATGGAGATATCAGTTATAAATTTGAGAACAATGCACAATTACAATAAATTACATAATGACAAAAATGTAAACTTTAATTGTTTTTTACCACGATCCAATTGCATATACAATGTTATATTAAAAATGTCAAATTGTATTAAAAAAGATGTAACATAGTTCTAATACACATTTAAGCACCCATCACAGCTAAGCAACTGATCCAACTTGGTGGAATACAAAAGCACCTTACCCACATAACAACCTAACAAACGTTTAAAGGATGCATGAAGTTGACACACTTAAATGATGCACCAATGTGGTCTACATAAATAAAATTATTTTTTGGCATGATGTCTTTCATCCAACGAATATATGGGATACACATCAAACCTAAAAGTATCCGAGTATTATAAGGTTGATTCAAAATAATGGTTATGACTATATCCTGCACATTATGTATGTCATGCACATTATTTCATCATTTTATTAATGTACATGGCATTTGATGAATGGCTTCAAGTAACAACTTTGAAAGAGATGAAAGTTATGTGTGATTAATGTACATGGCATTTTCAAAGCATTCGTAGCATGAAGATATATATATTTTGTAATAATGGCGTAATAGAATGGCCACTTGTTTCTAAACATAAACATGTTCCATTACATGGTTACTGATGTAATGGCATTGTCTCCTCCTACATTTCATCGTACAACTGCTCACATATCTTATATGAGGGGAAGATATACAATCGCCTTCAAGCTTACCTTTATGTGCAAAAATTTCACATTCACTTACTGAGCAAAACCCTAGTTTCCAAAATTGACAAAAAAAAATGATCCCTTGTCCATGGACCCATAGTAGAGGGTCACTTTAGCACTATCATGATGTACTGAATCCAATGGAGCTGACGGTTCATCGATTCGAGCAATGGTCATCAATATATGGAACGTTGAATCCCACCTCCCACAGGCTTTCAGGGACACTCGTTGAATCCCTAACTATGGCATAGAGTGGAAACCGTGCATCAAAAAGGGATTTCAATGGGTCATGCAAGCGTGTTTAGGCAGGTTCCATGTAGGAACACTAGCCACATGTTCATGGTCAAGGAATTTGCAAAGCCGACCCATATGTGCAGAAATTGGACATTCACTTACTGAGCAAAACCCTAGTTTCCAAAATTGACCAAAATAATGGTCTCTTATCCATGGAAGCAGATTAGAGGGCCACCCTAGCACTATCTCGATGTCCAAAATCCAATGGAGCTGACTGTTTGTCAATCTGAGCAACACTTAGGATTCTATGGCACGTTGAATCCCACCTCCTCTAGACTTTCAGGGACACCTATTGAATCCCTACCTGGGGCATAGAATGGAAACTGTGCATCAAAAAGAACTTTTAGTGGTTCGTGCAAGCTTGTTTAGGCATTTATTATGTGGGAATGCTAGCCACACCTTCACGGTCGAGTAATATGTGAATTTGACCCCTATGTTAAAAAATTTCACATTCACTTACTGAGCAAAACCCTAGTTTCTAAAATTGACCAAAATAATGGTCTCTTCTCCATGGAACCAGATTAGAGGGCCATCCTAGCACTATTTCAATCTCCTAAATCTAATGGAGCTGATGGTTCATTGATCCAAGCAACAATCATCATTCTGTGGAACGTTGATTCCCACCTCATACAGGCTTTTAGGGACACCTGTTGAATCCCTACCCGGGGCATAGAATGTAAACCATGCATAAAAAAGGGCTTTTGGTGGGTCGTGAAAGAGTGTTTAGGCATGTGTTATGTGGGAATGCTAGCCACACCTTCACGTTTGAGAAATATGCAAATTTTACCCCCATGTGAAAAAATTTCACATTCACTTACTGAGCAAACCCCTAGTTTCCAAAATTGACAAAAATAATGGTCTCTTCTCCATGGAACTAGATTAGAGGGCCACCTTAGCACTATCCTAATGTCTTGAATCCAACGAAGCCAATGGTTCATTGATCCGACCAATGGTCATGATTCTGTGGCACGTTGAATCCCACCTCCTATAGGCTTTCAGGGACACTTGTTGAATCCCTACCCGAGGCATAGAATGTAAACTGTGCATAAAAAAAGGATTCTAGTGGCTTGTAAAAGTGTTTTTAGGCACCTGTTATGTGGGAATGCTAGCCACACCTTCACAATCGAGAAATATGTGAATTTTATCCCCATGTGCAAAAATTTCACATTCACTTACTGAGCAAAACCCTAGTTTCCAAAATTGACCAAAATAATGGTCTCTTCTCCAGGGAACTAGATTAGAGGGCCACCCTAGCACTATACCAATTTCTTGAATCCAATGGATCCAACGGTTCATCGATCCGAGCAACATTCATGATTCTATGGCACATTGAATCCCACCTCCTACAGGCTTTCAGGGACACCTGTTGAATCCCTACTGAGGGAAAAGAATGGAAACCGTACATAAAGAAAGGCTTTTGGTGGGTCGTACAATCGTGTTTAGGAACCTGTTATGTGGGAACTCTAGCCACACCTTCACGGTCGAGCAATATGCAAATTTGACCCCCATGTGCAAAACTTTCACATTCACTTACTAAGCAAAACCCTAGTTTCCAAAATTGACCAAAATAATGGTCTCTTCTCCATGGAACTATATTAGAGGGCCACCCTAGCACTATCTCGATGTCCTAAATCCAACGGATCCAATGGTTTTTCGATCCGAGTAATGACCATGATCCTATGGCACGTTGAATCCCACCTCCTACAGGCTTTCAGGGACACCTGTTGAATCCCTACCCAGGGCATAGAATGGAAACTGTGCATAAAAAAGGGCTTCCAGTGTGTCATACAAGTGTGTTTAGGAACCTGCTATGTGGGAACGCTAGCCACACCTTCATGGTCAAGCAATATGCGAATTTGACCCCCATGTGCAAAAATTTCACATTCACTTATTGAGAAAAACCCTAGTTACCAAAATAATGGTCTCTTCTCCATGGAACCAGATTATAAGGACACCCTAGCACTATCTCGATGTCCTAAATCCAATGGAGTTAACGGTTCGTCGATCTGAGCGACGGTCATGATTCTGTGGCACGTTGAATCCCACCTCCTACAAGATTTCAGGGACACCTATTGAATCCCTACCAAGGGCATAGAATGGAAACCATGTGTTATAGCCCAAAATGACACATCTCTGCCTGTGACCACTTTCCCATGATTTCGTCGCATGTCGGCTCTTCCTGAAAGTCACTGAAAAAACACCTATCTTGGAGGATCCATATCTTGAGTTCTGTAACTCAGTTTGACCTCATTTCTACACTGTTGGAAAGGTATTTCAGTTAGCTAAAACTTTATAGAAGACACCAAAGTCTGAAAATTCCCAGAAATACCCTAAAAATTCGTTTTTTGTCCATTCACGATTTTCCTTAAGAAAAACCCACGAATGTGCCTCTTAGCATTTAAACATTAAAGCATGAGTTAATTGGAGATTAGTTAAGTCATTTAACTTAATTTGCTTAACTGCTGTAACTTCTCCAACCTTCAAAACTACCTTATTTCACCCATATAAATAGAGGTAGGGAGGTCCATGAGAGGGGACTTGGAATTTCTGCATTGTTATGCTGGAGGAATCGGGACTCTCTTTGCCCACACCTTTGCCCTGCAGGTCTTCCCCTTGTGTTGCAAAGCTTGGAGGCTGAGTTCTTTGGAGAAGAGAAACAGCAGAACCAGATCAAGGGTTCGTGAGGTGCCAACTTGAAGAGAAGGTATACTTGTACTTGTTTTCAATATTAATAAAGATGTGATGTCCTTCTTCTTCCCAAATCATTGTTCAATGTGTGATTGAATCTCTGTTTCTGATCATATGATGATGTTAATCAGATTATTATTTCAAATTTATTTGATTATCATTTGTTTATATGTGGTCATAATGGTTTGAGGAAGGTATAACTTGTTTTGCAGGTCTCTTGGAGCAAGAGGAGCAAGAAGAGGATTGAAGAGAAAGCTTGGACCATCCTTCAGTTAATCAGGTGTGGGGATTTCTTATCTTTGAAACTTGCTGTTATATGATTGCTGAACATTGTGCATCTCTCTTTCAACCCCAGTATGTTTATGGCCTCTTAAGCCCTAGCCATAGGATACTTTCCTTTACAACAGAACTGGCGACTCCGCTGGGGAGAGCCTTGTCTGTTTGGGGTTTTTCGCTTGATTTCTTTCAGCTTTTGCATTGTTTCAGGTCTTTCTTGCCACTTAGGAATAGTTTTAAGTCTGATTGCACCCTCTCCCCTGCCTTCCTAAGGCAGTTTTCTACCCTTGATTGTGATTTTTACACCTATTCGCGGGTTGTTCTTTTGGACAGTCGCGAATACAAGTTTGCATGCGCGGGTTGTTCTACTGAACAATTGCGTATCGTTCGCGACCTGCCCTTATAGACAGTCGCGTATATACCTGGAAGTTAGGATTTTTTAAGTCAAGTTTTTACTTGTTCCCTTCTTCAGGTAATCCCTGTTTGTGAGTGGTGTCTCTTTATGAATGCTGTGTAGCTTGTCTGAAGACTTTTGGTGATCACCCTACCTGCTTTTTCAAAAGCCTTTGAGTCTTTTTGCTTGGAGTAATTCTTGCTTGTTTGCTTTATTAGATCCAAGTTTACTCAAAGCACAGTGCATTTTAGGTGCATGGTGGGTTTGTTAAGGTCTTCTGCGGGTGCATGAATCCAGGGAGTTTGTGTCATTCTTTTTGTTGTTCTTTATCTATGTGGTAAGCCCCTTTATAGCATTAGGATTTACTCTTTGCTCTTTCACTTGTCTCCTTTACTTGGTTTGCTTTTTGGCCTTTTTTTTCTGATCAGCCTCTGTTAGTGGCCTTTGTTTGATTATAGAAGCTTGTGGATGTTGTTTTCCTCCTTTGGTTGGTCTACTTCACCTCGCCAAAATAGTTGTCTTGTCTCTTATACAAGCCTTTCTTTCAAGTAGGGTTTATGCTGACTTTAGTTGGTTCTAGAGTTTGTTGGGTGGTTGCATAGCAAATTTCCTTTTGCTTTGTTATTTTTATCTGCATGCTTTGTTTGTAGGTAGTTTTTCTTTTGCATTTTATAAAAGAAAATTAAAAAGAACTTTTATTTCTTGCTTTTCCCCCTACTTCTTTCTTTGGTTTGACCTTGTTGGACAAGGTGCTGAGCAGCCTTTGTTTGTAGGTTAGATTGATGCTTGGGACTTCTTGACCTTTGTTTATGTCAGTCTTTATGCTTAGTTTTTTCATTCCAAAGTGTTGGCTTGTTTACTTTTGTAAGCTTTCCTTTTAAAATAGGTTTATATTCAACTTTAGGGAAACCTAGGGTTTATTTTTTGGGGTATAAAGTAGTTGTCTATTTGCTTTGCTTTCAGTACTTGTTTGCATTAGTTTATAGGCTGATTTTTCTTTTTCATTTTATAAAAGAAAAAGACAAAAACATGTTTGCTTTATATGCATATAGATTAGGCTGTTAGTCTAGATTGCACAGCATAGCATTGTTTTTGAAAAAATTTAAAAATATAAAAAGATTTGATCTTTTTTGGCTTTCAAGTTATTTGAAAATATAAAGAGAATAGCTATTTTCTTCTTTGCATCTCATTTCTCTTTGCTTAGTCGTTTTTTTTTCATTTCTTGAGTCAAAACACCGCATCAGTTTCATGCCATTTACCCTCTGAGTAAAAACAGCCCATAAAATAAACGATATAATTTTAAAATTTACTAGTAAGTTTTATTTTATAGGGTCATACACCAACTAGCTTAGGCTAGACTTGTGGGCTAGGAAGTGTAAACTCCCCACAAGTGTTAAATTTCAGACGTATTTGGCCTATTGCTAGGTAAATCCTTGATTCTATCACTGTATCTGGGAAGCTCCTCTCAAACGGGAGTTAAGCACGAGGCCGCGTGGAGGCTTGGACAGAGTGGATAACCCCCCGAATCCTTGTCAAAATGTAACCCAAGACTTTTGCGCATATAGGGATTCTGTCTAGGCATAATTTCAGGCTCAGCTACCCTGCCCATGCGTACAAGTTCGGCTTGCGACTGTCCCCCCAGACAGTAGGTATTATCAAGGTAGCCTTTAGTCTCTTGTCTTTTAGGGCTCATACACAGGTAAACCGGAAGGTTATTTCTGGTTCACCTTGGATGGACTTGGAAGGTAACCCTTGTGGAAAGTGCAGGAGGGTGGTGGGTGATTCCTCCGCTTGTACCTGAGAACCCCTCAAGGATGCCAAGTAACTGTTCATCAGCCTTCTTCTGGAAGGTATATCTTTATAGCCTGTTTAGATTGCTTGAGACTCTAGGATCTTTTTAGTGAGTGCTGTGTGGTTTGTCTGTACTTAGTGGGCCTTTAGGTGTCTGCTTTGTAATTTTGGTTGCTTATCAACCTCAGACTTTGTCTCTTGTTTGAATCTATGGCTAACACTCCTTTGAAAACCAACCAAGAGATCCCCATGATGGGAGCTCCTTGTTCTATTCCTCTCACAGGGAATGTTGGTGTTCCCTTGATGGCCACCTTGAATCTTCCAGGATTCACCATAGGGCTACCGGTGTGGTTGTTTTCCACTCCAACTATCCTGAATGCTCCTGATGCTTCCCAAGTAAGCTCCTTATATCAAGGGCATCAAAACACTGTCTCCCCTTCACCTGTAGTTAGTTCTCCTCCTCCTTCTACCTCATGCGGTGAAAGTACTGATACTAGTAACCAGCAGTATAAAAGGAGTAAAAGAAGGAGGAATAGGAAGAAAGCACATAAGCAAGGGGGCACCCGTTCAAACTCTGCAAGTCAAGTTGAACCTCCCCATCCAACCTCTATTGTTCAAGTTGGACCTAGTCTCCCAGCCTCTGTTTTTCAAGCTGGGGGCACTCATCCAACCTCTGCAGGGCATGTTGGATCTAGTCACTCAACCTCTGGTGTTCACATTGAGTGCACCCGTTCAACCTCTGGTTTTCAAGTTGAACCTCTTGTTTCAACCTCTGCAAGTCAAGTTGATATTCACAATCCAGCCTCTAGTGTTCACGCTGGTAGGATCCTTCCAACCTTTCCAGGTCATGTCGGATCCAGCCACTTAGCCTCTGGTGTTCAAGCTGAGTGCATCCGTTCAACCTTTGGTTTTCAAGTTGAACACTCCCATCCAACCTCTGTTGTTCAAGTTGGATCCATCCATCCAGCCTCTGGTGTTCACGCTGGTGGGATCCTTCCAACCTTTCTAGGTCATGTCGGATCCTGTCACTCAGCCTCTGGTGTTCCCACTGAGTGCACTCGTTCAACCTCTGGTGTTCAAGTTGAACCTCCCCATCCAACCTCTGGTGTTCACGTTGGATCCGTTCACCCAGCCTCTGTTGCTCAAACTGGGGGCACACACTCAACTGCTGCAAAGCATGTTGATCCTAACCATTCAACCTCTGTTGTTCATGTTGATGGTGCCCGTCCTACCTCTGCAAGTCAAGTTGGACCTAATCTCTCAGCCTCTGCTAGGCACGCTAGGGGCAGTCTTTCAGCCTCTGTGTTTCAAGCTGAGGGCAACCCGTCAACCACTGCGAGTCATGTTGACACTGTTGACAAGTCTACCCAGTCAAAACATAAGCTCAAGTTTCCTTGTAAGCTTTGTGAGGGAGACCACCTTACTTATAAATGCCCTTCTATTGAGGAGGTGCGGAGAGTTTGGATTCATGGTCATCCCGTTTTTGAACATTATGGAGTCTCTCAACAACCAACCTCTCTTAGTGAGGTTGGACCCAGTCACCCAACCTCTGTAGTTCACGCTGGGGGCAAACTCTCTTCCTCTGCTAGTCATGTTGAGAGCAAACAGTCATCCAATGCTAGTCATGTTGACTCAGTTGAGAAAACTGGTCGTTCGAAGCATCATCTTAAGTTCCCTTGTGTGCTATGCAAGGGAGATCACCTTACTCATCTGTGCCCTGCTATCCTAGAGGTGCGAAGAGTGTGGTCCAAGACTCATGGATTTCGTTCTTCTGAACACCCTATAGTTTCTCAACCTCCTACTCAACCTTTGGTTGATCCAGTGGTCGAACAAATCTCAGATTTGGTTGATCCCACTCTTCTTTCGGAGAGTGATCCTCATGTGATTGAACCAATGTCATCTTTGGTCAATCCCACTCTCCCTTCGGAGAGTGATTTTCATGAAGCGGTTGAATCGTTTCCATTATCGATCAATCCCACTCTTCCTTTGGAGAGTGACGTGTCTACTAGTCACATTTTCTTCACTACCAGTTCAGATCTTACTGAACAAGGGGGCACTGAACTTGCTTCAGATCAACCCCCACCAAGCTCTCGGATTGCTTCCTTTGATTGGGATAGCCTAGTTGAGCCGCGCCTTCCTTCCCATGCACCTTTCCAGATAAAGGTCAAAGTTGAACCCTATACAATTGCTCGTTGCATTGTTGATGAAGGAGCCTCAGTTAGTATTTTGTCTGCTCGTGCTTGGCGAGGTATGGGATCTCCCAGCCTTGTGTCGACTGCTAGTCAGTTATTGGCGTTTGATAGAAGAACTTGTGTAGCCCTGGGAATTCTTCCTCAAACACCTATTACTTTGGGTGGGAAGACCATCTTAGTTGATTTCATGGTAATAGAAGACCCCTTGGACTTTAATATGCTCCTTGGACGTGATTATGTCTATGCCATGCAAGCTGTGGTGTCAACATTCTTTCGTGTGATGTACTTTAATCATGGCGAAGAAATTGTCACTATTGATCAGTTGGATTTTCTTGATCCGTCTCCTGACCCAACTAGAGACCAAGTCTTTCCTTTATTGGTTCCCAGTGTTTCTGTAGACACCACCCCACCACAGGTGAACTATGTGGCTTCTTGTCATTTGTGTTCAATTGCTACTGAGAGGCAGCCTCTATTTTCATTCTTACCTTCTCGGGACTTGGTCCCAACAGTTGATCGGGTGAGTCATCCTATACAGATTGTAGAGCCTTCTCTCCACTCTGTCCATCCATTTGAAAGTTCGGATATGTGTCCTATCTCGGATGATTTCCTCCTTTCGGATGAAGTCTTCCTGGAGTCTTTGATATAGTCTGATCTTCTTTTTCAGTTGTGATTAAGTCTAACCCTGATTTTCCTAGTAAGCCTTCCTTTTTCTTATGTTGGTTTTTGTTGAGTATTTTGATTCTTCATTTGAAAAGTAAGTCAGTGATCCTGATGAGTTTGTTTTTTTCTTATGAATTTCTCAGCTCTTGTGATATTGAGTTTGTTCCTGCAGACTCTATCTCCCTTGTTGATTTTCGCTTCTTTTTTGAGTTTGATCTTATTGATTATAAACCCTCGAGCCTTGGTCCTATAGAATCTTCTTCGTTTGATTCTGCCTTGACTTTTCCTTTTGTAGAAGATAGCAAAGTCACAAGTGTTTCTGCCAAAGTGACCCGCATCGGATCGTTTCTTCTGATGTTGTTGTTTCTTGGAGACAGGATTCTTAGTTGGATTCACAACTGTTTATGGGCCTCACCTTGTTGTTCAAGCTGTAATTGCATTTGCATATGCCTTGCTCGCGCTTATGAGCCTGATGCCGGATTCCACGCTTTTAGCTCGTTGTATAAGCCCTCATCTTTGTTCTCATCGCCACTTAGCCTTGTATCATTTTGCCTTTGCAACTTGACACCCTTTACCCCGAGGAGACGTCCCCCGAGTGTCCTTATCTTGCTTGCTTTCCTTGCATTATGCATAGGTTTATTCCTTGCGCTTGCAACTAGTTTCACCTGTCTATGACACTCGTCTCCTCGCATTTAGAGCATTCTTTCTGCTCTCCTTCGAGCTCGTTAAAAACAGTAAGGAGGTCACGAGTTGACTTTTCCGGACTCGTTAAAACTTCACGGAAAAGATTATGAGTTTCTTTAGGCCCAGGTCTGACTCCTCAAAATAGACTTGACTACTGAGTAAACTTGTCCGTTCATGCTCGTTAATAATATGTGAATGGGCATCCACATTGGTGGTAGGTATTCTCTTTCTCAGACCATGTGGAATAATAAGAGAAAGGATCCCTCTCTTTTCTTTTTTGAATTGAGAAGAGTATTCTCAAGCATAGGTTTATCTCTTTTCCGGACCTGAGGGACTAAACTTACGGAAAAGGAACCCCCGGTATGAGCTTAGTTTTCTCTTTTTCGTGCTCTGCACCAAAACATGAAAAATATTCTGAGTGTACTTTATGTCTTTGTCATGCTCGTTAAACCCTAAAGAACAAAGCATCGAGTTTATTGTTGTAAGCTCCATTTCTCGTAATCAAATGGATCTTTCCGAGTGATCTTTCCTTCCTTCACACTCGTAAAACTCAGGCTATATGCTGCTTTTGAAGGAGCATTGGGTAGGTGGTAATTTAACCTTTTTCAGACCTTCCTGACTAATTACGAAAAAGGTGCGCCTTTTCTTCTTCGGAAGTTAAGAGAGTTATTCTTTGGTTTGTTTTATACTTTTTCGGCCTCAGGAGACTAAATTGTACGAAAAAGGACCCCCCCTGGAGTCTTCTTTGGAGTTTTCAGACTCTCTAAACT
>LPNX010045219.1:4304-60646 GCA_001517045.1 Pseudotsuga menziesii
AAGTATAAGTGGTTGTCTTCCAAGGTAAGTCGGCCCTGGAATCAAGGAGAAGTCGATCCAGTTGGGTTATTAGGATTCTCAGAAGATTAGTATAAATAGGAGAGGCGCTTCCCTCATTTGGATAAGTAGAACACTCAAGCAGTTGTGCTAGAGAGAGAAGATACAATCCATATAGAGGAGAGGAAGCAGTCTAGTCTTTTTCTTTGGGTCTTACACTGTACTTTGTTGAAGTATATATAGAGGAAATTTTGTTTGGTTTTCTTCCCCATGAGGGTTTCCTAGGATAAATATTTGTGTTTTATTTTGTTCTATTGTGCTTATTATTCTTTTAGATATCCTTTTGTTTTTGGTATAACAAATTTTAAAATCTTAACATGGTATCAGAGCTAACATGAAAGAAGACATTGTGCAACAACTTATCCTGAAATCCGACAAGCTAGGGTTTACTATTCTGGATACCTCCGTCCATAGATTAGATGGAAAAGAAGGTCCATTCAACTCTCCCTAGGAGGGTGCATCTTTCTATCGAAACAATTTTTCATTCTGAGGATTTTCACTTTTTGACCTACCACGGTTGTCAGGAGAAGCTAGGGCATCAAACTCTTCAAGGCTCTACCCTCGGATTTCAGAAAAGCAAGATACAATCTAGCTCGCCTTAGGGAGGCACATCTTTTCCTCCAATCATCTCTACAAGTTATCCCATTTGGAAAATTAGGGTTTCTTCAGTCAAACCTTAAGTCACCCTAAAGCAGATTCCAAAAGCAGTCATGATACTGGTAAGTTCTATTCCCTATATTTCCATTTGAAGTTATCATTAATTAAATATGACAAATAGTACCAAGATTGATGAAAATCTTGAGGGAGTAGAGAACTTCAGAGCATGGAAGTACATAATCATGCTCATTCTTGAAGAACATGACCTAGATGGCTTTATCAAAGAAGAGGTCAAGGAACTAGAGGGAGAAGAGGAAAAGTCCAAACACAAAAATAATATGATCAAATTAAAAATGATCATAACTAATTCCATTAAGTATCAGTTGATCTCCCAGGTATCTTCAATGAATACTCCAAAAGAAATGTTTGATGCACTAACTAATATGTTAGAAGGTAAGCACATTAACAGAAGAATGACATTGAGAAACCAACTCAAGGGTGTGAAGATACAGAAGACAGAGACCATACAATTATATTTCTCAAGAGTATCTCAGATCAAAGAATAGTTAGAGGCCATTGGTGATATGGTTGAAAAATAAGAAGTAGCGATGACCACCTTGAATGGTCTCTCTAGAGAAATGGATTCCTTCATTAGAGGAATATGTGCTAGAAGAAAGTTAACCAAATTTAGCAAGCTATGGGAAGGATGTGTACAAGAAGAAGGAAGGATAATAAATAGAGAAGAGAAGCTAAATGATAATGAAGATCAAGCTCTATCTACAAACACCAAGAATGGAAGAATCAAAAGGAAGAGTCAAGGTTCATCTCCCAGAATATTTCCTGACTTCAAGAAGAATAAGAAATCTAAAAGGGTTTATTCATCCTTTGAATGATATTCATGTCATAAGATGGGGCACATTGCTAGACATTGTCCTCTTAAGAAGGATCAGTTCAAGAAGAAGAACCGAAAGTACCATGCCCATGTAGCTGAAGAAAATGAATTAGACAAGGAAAGGACCACAAAGACTGAAGTCTCTAGTGAAGAGTATTTCCTAATTTCAGCTCTGATAAGTTCAATCACTCATGGAAGTGACGCTTGGCTTATAGACAATGGTGCTTCCAAACATATGACATGACATAAGGATTCACTATCTTGTCTTACAAAAAGACTATTCACATAAGGTACAACTTGGAGATGATTATCAGTACCCCATCAAAGGAATGGAGAAATCCTCTTACAAATTAAGAACTGGAAAGTTCATGAAGATGAAAGAAGTCTTAGATGTTCTAGGTTTAAAGAAGAATCTTCTTTCCATCTTAGCTCTATATAAGAAAGGGTTTAGAGTTGACTTTGTAGATGGTGAAGTCCTTATGTGGCCAAAAGGGAAAACAATAGATGATGCTACTATAATTTGTGTCAAAGAAGGAGGAATCTACAAATTTAAAGGACACACAGATTCAGCCCTTACAGGAAGCACCATTAGTCCATGTGAACTATGGCATAGAAGACTTGCTCATGTAAACTACAAATCATTTCCAATTGTGAGTAAGGTTGTCACGGGTCTACCAGAGATCTAGATTGATCATGAAGGAGTATGTAAATGATGTTCTCAAGGAAAGAATACCAAGAATCCATTCCCAAGTAGTAAGAACAAAGCAAAAGGGATCTTGGACATTGTACACTCAGATGTGTGCGGACCGATGTCAACCACCTCCGTAAGCGGGTATGTATATTATGTCTCATTTATTGATGATTACTTTCGTAATACTTGGATATAGTTCTTAAAAGGAAAATACAAAGTATTTGGAAATTTCAAGGAATTTAAGGCTCTTGTGGAAAATCTATATAAAACGAAGATCAATACCTTAATATCAAATAATGGAGGAGAATTCACTTCAAATGAATTCAAGGAATTCTGTAAGGAAGTTGGGATTAAGAGGGAGCTTACCACACCATATAATCCACAAGAAAATGGATTACACAAAGGAAGAATAGATACATCATGGAAGCAGTCAAAGTAATGATCCATGATCAAGATCTGCCTATGCACTTTGGGTAGAAGCAACAAGAATTGTAGTCTATGTCCAGAATATAATATCTCATAGTATTGTTGGAAACAAAACCCCAGAAGAAATGTTCACTGGTGAAAAGCCCGAAGTGAGCCACCTGAAGATATTTGGTTGTCCTGTATACCTAAATGTTCCAAAGGAGAAAATATCGAAGTTTGACCATTTAGGAAGGAAGGGAATTATTGTTCGATACAATGAATAATCAAAAGCTTATAGAATCTATACTCTAGGATTCCTCCAGATTGAGATCAGTAGAGGTGTCACATTTGATGAAGATGCAACCTTCACCAAATCTAGAAATATCTTTGTAGATGAAGATCATGAAGAAGAAGAGGAGGATCCTAGAACCACAGAAGGTACCATACCAACAATTAGAGATATTGAAGAAGATCCTATACAACAGGATCATGACCTAGCACAACCTCAAGGACTCTTGGAAACACCCAAAAATATGATCTCAACAAAAATAAGACCAGTTTGGGATCCTGATATAATCAAAGAAGCAAAAATATATGGTGCACCAGAAGGAAGCAAAAGACAAAGAATCTATTCAAACTATGTGGCACTAATGACCAATCTTGTTGATGAAGAACCCACATGTTTTGAAGAAGATTCAAAGAAGAAGGAATGGATGCAGGCCATGATCAAAGATACCAGTCAATAATAAAGAATAATGTTTGGGATGTGGTTCCAAGACCAAAGGAAAAGTCAGTAGTTTCTTCAAAATGGATTTTCAATAAAAACCATTCAGCAGATGGCAGTATTGAAAAGTTTAAAGCAAGATTTGTCGCACAAGGATTTTCACAAAAGCAAGGAATTGATTATGAAGAAAATTTTGCACCAGTAGCAAGATATGCCTCTATCAGAATTGTCCTTGCCATGGCATCCAAGATGAAATGGAATCTACATCAAATGGATGTAAAAATAACTCTCCTATTAAAGAAATCTCTATATGGGTTACAACAAGTACCCAGAGCATGGTATGGAAGAATTGATGGATTCCTAATGAATTTTGGCTTTACCGAATGTAAATTTGATTCCAACCCTTAATATAATGTTGAAAATGATGGAATCGTGATATTACTATTGTATGTAGGTTACATATTTTTGACAGGGAAGTAGAAGCTCATTAGTGAATCTAAGAAGAAACTTGCAACAAAATTTGAGATGAAAGACCTTAGCACAATGCACTATTTCCTAGGTCTTGAAGTATGGCAGTTTCATGAAGAGAATTTCCTAAAGCAAGGAAAATAGACAGTAGAGATTTTGATGAGATTTGGGATGCTATATTGCAAAGCAATCAACACTCCGATAGTGACAAACCTGAATCTATTGAATGAAGATTCTTTAGAAAGAGTAGATGTCACATTATACATATAGATTATTGGATCGTTGATGTATTTGACGAATACAAGACCATATATATGTTTTGTTGTGAACACCTTGAGTTAGTATATGGTGAAGCCCAAACATGTTCATTTAGTTGCAGCAAAACATGTGATGAGGTACTTGAAAGGTACATTGGATTGTGGACTCAGATATACAGCCGAAAATGAGTTCAAATTGTGTGGCTATAATGATTCAGATTGGGAAGGAAGTGCTGAAGATAGAAAGAGAACTTCAGGATGTTGTTTCAGTTTTGGATCAGGTGTGATCTCATTGCTTAGATGAAATCAAACAAGTGTTTCCCTTAGCACAGTCGAGGCTGAGTACATTGCAACATGTTCAACCTATATCAAAGTAGTATGGCTTCACAAACTATTGGAAGGATTGTTCGATACTGAGATGGATGCAACTGAGATTTATTGTGACAACCAGAGTTGCATCAAGTTAACAGAGAACCCGATGTTTCATGATAAGTCAAAGCATATAGAGATAACGTATCATTACATCCGGGATAAGGTGTAGAGAGGAGATGTGAAGCTCCAATATGTTCCTATAGTGGAACATGTTGCTAATGTGATGACTGAGCCTCTGTCTCATGTAAATTTTGAACACTTTCGAGACAAGCTTGGAGTATTCCAAAAGGACCTCCCTAGAAAGAGGGAGTGATGATGATATTATTATTGAGGATGAGATGGCAGTGATGCGCCAATGCAGAAAAGTCTAGTGTGCTTGCGGGTGTTGATGAGGTTCGACATTCACTTATGGATGATAATATCCTCCTTGAGGATGGTCTTGCATACAAGAACATTCTCTTGTTGAGAGTGGTCCTAGACTTTACGAGCTGAGGATGGTCCTGCAGACGATAGTACTCTCTTCTTGAGAGTGGTCCTAGCACTTACCGAATGAGGATGGTACTAGGGACATTAGTACTCTCATATGTTGAGTGGTCCTACATTTAGTTGTGGACGATATCTGCATTCAGTTGTAGACAATAGTATCCTCTTTAAGGATGGTCATGTGGACAAGAACACTCTCTTATTGAGAGTGGTCCTAGCACTTACCAGGTTAGGATGGTCCTACAGACGATAATACTCTCATATGTTGAGTGGTCATGCATTTAGTTGCAGATGAGATCTGCATTCAATTGCAGACATCAATATCCTCTCTGAGGATGGTCCTACGAAAAATAACACTCTCTTGATGAGACTGGTCCTAGCACTTACCGACTGAGGATGGTCATGTAGACGATAGTACTCTCTTATGGAGAGTGGTCCTAAATTCACTTGTGGACGAGTTCGTGCATTCGGTACCATAGATGATAAGACTCGAGATGACACCATAGATGATGCTGATGCTCGAAGAGATGATGCCAGAGATGCTAATGCTCGAGACAATACCGGGCGATAGATATTTCCATGATGATGATGTTCCATGGATGATGATGATGTTGATGTAATTGTTAAAACTTCCTATGACATATAGATTCATCAGTTAGTTGTACAGACGTGTTGTTGTATAATAGAATACCTTCCTTATTAAGAGGGAGTGTTAAAGAAATGTAACTGCATACGATATTCTATTTTGTATTATTATTGTTATTACCCCTTCTGAAGATGTTGTTCCTCTGATTAAGGATGTCACTGATGTATTTGGTCATGTAAAGTCCTGAGGTAAAACCTTTGTTGTAAGTCGGGTTAGTAGTACCCACAAATGTATTATTAAAATGTATTTTTGAGTCTTCCAAGGAAATTCAGTCCTGGCAGCAAGGAGAAGTCGACCCAATTGGTTTATTAGGCCTCTTAGCTGATTAGTATAAATAGGAGAGGTGCTTCCCTCATTTGGACAAGTAGAACACTCAAGCAGTTGCACTAGAGAGAGAAGAGACAGTCCATATGGAGGAGAGGAAGCAAACTATTCTTTTTCTTTGGGTCTTACACTATACTTGGTTGAAATCTATATAGAGGAAGGTTTGTTGGGTTTTCTTCCTCATGAGGGTTTCCCAAGATAAATCTTTGTGTTCTCTTTTGCTCTGTTGTTCTTGTTATTCTTTTATATATCCTTTTGTTTTTGGTATAACAACTTTTAAAATCTTAACAGTATTATCCATGTGATGTGAATTCCCCTGTAGGAATTCAACTTATGGTATCGAGAGAGTTATTTATCTTTTCTTTCAATTGCTCCAGTGGAGATTCAAGTCTATGCTTTGACCTGGGAGGTCAAAAGTGGTGTTTTCCATTGAGATTATCCAACATGAGAGGGGGACAATTCTGTGTGGAAATTTCATCCTGGTTGCTATAGAGCATGAGGGAGAGGGGACAATCTCGGTCGGGTATCTAGGCCCAACTGCTCTCTAGTTTTGAATGCTCTAGTAGAGTTTTGAGCCGAGATTTGATTTGGGAGGTCAGAAATGGTGCTCTAAAAGAGGGGGAAAATCCCAAGAGCGACCACTGCTTGACTTTTTGGGAGCAGGGGACAATCCCAAGGAAGGAAGCACATCATCCATTAGTGTCCATCCTAGAAGATACCTTCTAGTGTGATATTCTAGGACCTTAGCTTGAGGGTGATATTTTGGTGGAAAAACATACGCCAAGTAAAGATCTATGGTTGGGAGGAAAATTGTCATGTTGTCGTGAGTTGCATAGATTAAAATAAGTACTTATAAATTTCTACTATGTTCTATATGATTATTATGATGTATCATGAAGGCTACTTGTGCACACTTACTGTTAATTTAAATGATAGATTTATCATGTTACTAACTCTGATGTTGGATTGACAACCTCTAGGAAGGTATGTGTTTCTACATTGAGATAGTATTTAGTATTTGATGTGTAAATGTAATCTGATTTAGGAATTTTGATAATGGACATCCATATGGCCGTATATGGCTATCACATATCAGAATTTTCGATGGGATTTGTTTACGGTTTATCAATGAAAAATTGTTAAAACTTATCTTGTTTAGGAGCAAGATTTTAGTGCAAATATTATTGATCAAATTGAGATCTTAGTACCATGTTTTGTTTAATTTTTTATCAATTATTTTAGGACTGATATGGAATGTCATGTGGATATACATGGAATCCCCATATCATGTCATGCAACGGGGTTTAAAGGTTATAGTTGGTTTTAAAACTATGTCATGAAACTATGTGTAAATTTCTAGTTGAGTTAAAGAGGTGTTGGTTTAACTAGTTAAACTAGGAGTTTTAAACTAACTATCAAATGGCCAAACCATATTGAATAAACATATCCATTGTACTAAGATCATAATTCAGACCACTTTACCTTAAGCATATCCCATGCACCCTTCCTTACCCGTGACCTAGATTGGGTGTGTTACACCAGATGTTTGGAATTAATTTCCACATGTCCAAAAACACTGCATTTGATGAACATGAGAAAAATGACATCCAAATGACCTTTGCCATGCTATACATGCCATTCCATTTGAATCAATGACGCAAATTTGTTTGCAAGCAAGAAAACAATCGTTGCTTTGTACAAACAAATATTTCATTATAAGAAAACAACTTAATGAAAAATAACAATCAATAACAAAAGACATTTTGTTGAGGAACAATAATTCTAATACACACCAATCCATTTATTCCTTACAAGAGGTGCATGCATAGGAAAAACAATTGTATCCAAAGCCATTTTCCAAGCATTGATCTTGCATTATCATTAAAAAAAATCTATTGATCCTTTGAAACCAAAAGGAATCATACTCTATTACACCGATAGAGTTGCATACAATGTGGGTGGTTTTATTGCCCGGTTTTTTTGCACTTACCATTTAAGACTTCCCGAACATCATCCATAGATTTAAATGCACTATGGATAACTATGCCTTGTACTCATCGATAAGACGTCATTAATAGGATGTCGAATGCTCTACAATCTTGACAAAATACTTTGTGAAATCCTCCATATTGTGCCAAAGCCTTTTGGCGATTTTGATCTCATATTTTGTGGTGACTTTTAATGGGAAAAGCCAATATCTTAAAGACACCTTACACATTTTGGGAAGAATGTTAAATGCCTCCAATCGCAACAAGTTATACGACAAATGACCACATTTTTTATTTCTCTTTTGAATAGAATTAGGCACCATTTCAAAACTAAAGGTGACATTTCGTATTTAAAGAACACTTGCTATAAACCACCACCTAATGATGTCACGCTCTCTTCCTTGTTTATCATGAATAAATATGTCCAATAATATAACATGAAAACACTCTCACCTGTAGGTGCAAAACCATGCATCTAAAAAGAATTTGAGAACTACTAATCAAAATGAGAAATTAGAACCTAAGGACATGATTGTAAGCTTTGATGTGGTCTCACTCTTCACAAAGATACCTTTAGAGGAAGCAATCCAGGTTATCAAGGATGCCACCGACCCCCACACAGCCAAGCTTACAGAAATCTGCCTAAGATCAACTTTCTTCAGCTTCCAAGCTGAATTTTATGAGCAAACCACAGGTGTAGCTATGGGATCCCCCCTCTCACCCATTGTTGCAAACCTCTTTATGGACAAATTCGAGAGAGAAGCCCTGGACTCCTATCCTCTAAAACCTTCAAGGTGGAAAAGGTACGTGGATGACACGAATGTGGTGTGGCCACATGGTGAAGATGAACTCAGGAAGTTCCTAACACACCTGAATGGTATCTCCCCCAACATCAAATTCACAATGGAACTTGAGGAAAACAGGAGCATCCCATTTCTAGATGTCCTCCTTACGAGAAAAGAAGATGGCACTCTGGGACACGAGGTGTTCCGTAAAAAGACGCACACAGATAGCTACCTCCACGCCGACTCCCACCACCATCCTTCCCAGAAGATAGGTGTTCTCAATACTCTGGCAGTGAGAGCCTCGAGGATCGCAGATTCGGAACATATTGAAAAAGAGAAAGACCACCTCAAAGAAGTCTTCATGAACATAGGTTACAAACCCAAGGTCATCTCGAAGACCCTTGGAAAAACCCACAACAAGAACCTTACGTGTGTGAAAACCTCTGACAACAAGACCACCACCAACCCACGAGCTTACTTACCATATATACAAGGGGTGACTGATAAGATCGCTAGAATTCTCAACAAGAACAACATCACGACTTCGTTTAAACCCCTAGAGACCATTAAGAAAAGAATGAGATCCGTTAAAGATCCAGTTGATCATACACAGTTCAGAGGGGTTTATAAGATCCCTTGCTCGTGCAAGATCAGCTATATAGGTGAGACGGGACATTCTTTCCACACGCGGCTAAAAGAACATGGGGCAGACATTAGAAAAGAACCTATCTGTTCCTCAGCCCTTGCGAAACATGTAGCCAAAACCAAACATCACATTTTCCTAGAAGACACCATCATCCTCGCGAAAGAAGACCACTTTTTTAAAAGAAAATTTAGAGAAGCCTTAGAGATTACCAAACTCCCACACAACCTAAACAGGGATGGTGGCCTCGAGGTGAGCACTAGTTGGCTTCCAGCTATTCTCAATCGGAAAGGCCACTCTGCCCCTTAACCGTGTTCTTTCTGCCCCCTTTTCCTCTTTCAAGCCCTTACCCCCTTTTTTTCCTTTGTCCTCCTTCCCTATCCTTAATTAAAACCTTTTTAAAATACCCTAAAAATTAATATTAAAATTGAAAGATCAATTTTGATGCAGTTTAAAAACTTTAGGTTTTTAATTTAAAATCAACCTTTTAACCTTATAATCCCCTTCAAATCTTTAGGATTTTTAAATGAAATTGAAATCAACCCTTGATTTCAACCTTTAAAATCCTAAAATTAAGTCACCTTTCAATGAAATCTAATTATAATTATTATTAAAATTCATTAATATTAACAAATTTAATAACTTTAGGTTTTTAATTTGTTATTAATAACAATAAATTTAAAACTTTAAGTTTTTAGGTTTAATATTAAAAGCTTTTATAATTGTTATTAAGGATAATAAATTTATATTTTTAGGGTTTTGAAACTTTTGGGGTATTGGGTGGGTTTTTATAAATCAATCTAAAAAACTTTGGGGTTATTAATAATTAAAATCAGCGATTGTAAAATTTAAAAATATAAACATTATCATTATCAACCTTTATTATCAAGGTTTTTAAAAATTATTATTAATGATAATATATTTAATAACTTTAGGTTTTTAAATTTATTATGAGGGTTTTTTGTTATTAATAATAATAAATTTAAAAACTTTAAGGTCTTTGAATTTATTATTAAAGTTTTTAATAATTATTATTAATGATAATAAAATTTAAACTTTAGGTTTTAAAGGGTTAACTTTAACATTTCACCCTTTAAAATCCTAAAATTAAGTCACCTCTCAATGAAATCTAATTATAATTAATATCATATTTCATTAATAATAACAAATTTAGTAACTTTAGGGTTTTAAATTTGTTATTAATAACAATAAATTTATAAACTTTAAGTTTTTAGGTTTAATATTAAAAGCTTTTTAAAATTGTTATTAATGTTAATAAATTTATTTTTTAGGGTTTTGTAACTTTTTGGGGCATTGGGTGGGTTCAATAACTTTAGGGTTATTAATAATTAAATTCAACATTTCTCCTTAAAGGAAAATTTTTTCATACTGTCTTAATTCAGCTTTGTAATAATTTAAAATAAAAATTTAATAATATAAACATTTTTCCCGAAAATTAGGTGTAGGGAATAAATTTTCCGCGCACTTTGAAACCAAATAAATTTAAAAATATTGTCCAACCTAGCAAACCCTAGTCTCCGCAGCCGACCTACCGGTTCCAGTATTTAACTTGGGTTCTCACTCTCTCCACATTCGACTTGTCCTGATGATGGATCCTGATATGGATTCGAAACGTCGACTTGGTCATTTCGATACTGTGGTTTCTCCGATTACATCACCAATAACTATGGGGAGATTTTGTAAGCAACTTTGTATGATAATGAAAAGCAACTTTTACCTAAAACAATTGTCTTGAAGCAAGGAATACTAGCTGAATTGATTGCTGAAATTTTTTCCATCCATGGTGGCCATGTTAATGGTGTAGATGGTGTTTTCATGTATTATACATTTGCTAAATAGGACACCATTTGGATATATTTCCACGATACATTAATCGATGAATACCAGTGTAATAAAATGGAGCATCTGCACACCCCCAACATATCCCCAAGTTGGACACCTATAATAAGAATCACACAAATATCAAGGAGGAAAACATCATCTCTTGTTAGACATCAGTTCCATGTCAAAGTAGCATGTGCATGAACTATACGTAGACCTCAAGGTCTCACAATGGACATATTAGATTTTGACCCTTCAGGGGTGAAACAACATGGTCTAATTTATGTAGCTCTTCCACACATACAAAAACTTAGTTATGTCTACCTTGTAAATGATTTGTGTGCTTCAAAATTTGTAGTAAGTAAAAAATTTAAGCTTAAGATGCAAAGACTAGAAAACATGGCACACTGGAAACTTGATTCTAGTATTTGATCTTTGCACCCTACTGGTCACATTACAATTTGCTCATTAAACACTCGAAGGTTCTTCTTGCACTCCGATAAAATACTTTATGACTTTGACCTAATGCATTCTGCTATCATGCGTTTGCAAGAAACCAAGGACACACAAAGAAATACTTTCACATCATTCAAGAACACTCTTCATTGTTTCTCAACAAATAGGATTCATGGCATCATAATGTTTGCAATTAAAATTTTTGAAATCAATAAATATGACGCATACATTGGAGACCACATTGAGGCCATTGTGCTCACATTACATTTCCATGGAACAATTATACTTGTGGAAAACATTTATAAAGCACCCCTTTCTCCTCTTTGTGACTTGTTTTCCTTGATTGGGACAACACTGGACAATTTTCCACCTTCCACAAAGATCATCTTAGCCAGGGATTTCATTGTTGACATGTTGTAGAACACTGCCACTAAAACAAGGCTACTTGAATCCATGCAACATTTCCACCTTCCACAAAGATCATCTTAGCCAAGGATTTCATTGTTGACATGTTGTAGAACAATGCCACTCAAACAAGTCTACTTGAATTCATGCAACACCATAGCATGGTATTCCTAGCAAATAAACAAACCATAGATGCATGCACCTTGATGGACCATTTTTGGAAGAACATAGCTTTCGACATTGCCCAAATCAGTGTGGTGTATAACTATTGATCAAACCATTGTGTGATTTTATTCTTCTTCCATTCAACAACTTCAATGCATAGTTCCACAATAGAAAGATTATATATATATATATATATTCTTCTTCCATTCAACAACTTGAATGCATAGTTCCACAATAGAAAGATTATATATGTCTCTAATATTTAAATGTTTGGCTTGTACTAGTAAATAACGATTTACATATTGCTAACAACGCCATCCTCCCTGCCAGTGGTGGGGCAGAGCAAGTGGTAAAGTGGAAATGTTGTAAATGGTTGTACATGGAAGGTCGCATGTTCAAATCCACCCAAATTTACTCGTGTGCCATGGTTCGGGCCCTATGGATGCACCTAGGGTTATAGTGGTAGTGGGATTGGATCCTTGGACCCTGTGTCATGCGAGTACCAGCCCGTCCCCAGTTGTTGATTCCCATAGTAAAAAAAACAACACCATTCTCCCCTTCCCTTGCCCTCCGAAAAAAGAAAAAACAACAATATATTCATTAGCATCATGATTTCAAGCATACTTTTTTTATAGGATACCACATATGATATCGGTGTTCCTTTCCCTGCAACATTCTCCAATCGAAAACCTTTGCATTGAGTACATTATGGAAAATGTTAAGAGAACCAAGATTCATAGATGTAGAATGTTTTATTTTCTATTGCACTTTCTCATTCCTCCTTGTTGTTCTAACTTATCATTAAACATAATCTAATTGTTTGCAGGATTGTTTTTTCTCTTTGTCTTGACAATGCACTAGTACTCACTACTTCCAACCCAATTGTTGAGCTTGACATGCACAATGAATATAGCCATCTATTATAACAATAATATTCTCTTCCTGCCAACCGAAAAGTTTTTTGACAAATTTATTATGCATAGCTACATTAATTATCATGTTATCTCTCAAACAATATCTCCTAAATGGACCGTATTTCCTTTGGGCAGAGTGAAAACGATATGAAATAGAAACAAGTATCAAAATGGTAATGTCGTTCACTTTGTTTGGAACAAAAATTGTCATTTTTTCCATTTTAGTATTTATTTTCTTTCCAAGTGTATATGATCTTATTACATCTTTGTACTATTCACATGGTATAACAATATACATGCACTTAACAACTTTAAGGCATGTACCAATCCAACTTTCTCAATCAGTGATCTCTCCACAAGAAGGCTCACTAATATGTTTGAGGGTGATTTCATGGTTGTGTATGGTCTAGCATACATTATGCACTCAAACTCACCTACAAATACACGACTTACACATGCTAATTTGGTTGACAAGTATGACCAACTTACTATTTATCTTATCATTAGCAATAATCTTATTACATGTTTTATGCCACATTTCTCACATGACGCAAGTGTGCACATTGCAAAATTCGTAACAAAATAGAAAAAAAAATCTTTATGAGACAACTGACGTGCATTGTTATATAGATCTCATTGGAATGATTGTGGTTGAGAAAATACCACGAATTTTCCATCGTTGTAGGTCAGCACCAAACATTATAATAAATGGCTTGCAAACATCTATCAACCAATATTGTGTTGGTTATAAACTGTTTTAATTGTAACAAGTTTCCAATAGAACTATTAATAGCCAACATGACTTAGATATAAAAGAGGAAAAACTAAATTTTACATTGCACCTATGAGTATGTCTTCATTTGCATGTTTTCCTCTCTCCACCATTAGCCCTTTCAAATTGTACTTTTGGTTTCTACCTCTTTCAACCTAAATGGAAATCCATATGAGGATTCTTGCTTTTTGTAAATAACATGGACTATGGTTATTGGTTTTTTATTCAACTACAAATGGGTGATTCTTTCATAGAATTCCTCCATGATGTCCAACATCAATTGACCTCAAGCAGTGTCCCCTTGCTTTTACTAAAAACATTGTTATAAATGGAGGGATTGGATCTCAAAATTTACATCCTAGAATGTCCACATTTTGTGATACACTAAATGATTAGTGTGCAATGACATGCTTTCAAATTCTTGCACAATCCACTATCTACGAAAGTGACTACACCCTATGCTCATTTCTATCAAAGCACTTCTTGTTTTCTTCCATTTTTTACTCTATTGCTACTCTTTCTCTAACACAAACAAGATTTCTTCCCATTGTTATATACCCTTTTTAATTGATACTATTCAAGAAAAAAAATCGATGGTGTCTACCAAATATATACTATAGGTTAAAGGTGTCTTGAAAGCAAAGAGTGCTTACTCTCCTCCATTTGATCCTTTTTACACCAACTTCCACTAGTTGATCCTTGTAGCTACTTAGCCATATGATTAACTATGTTATTGCACATAATGTAAAAAAGAGACAACATTATCTTATAACCATATCCTCCATTTCTTATTAGGAACGGATGCCAGTAAAGAGATCAACTGCACTTTGAGAAAGCCACTTCTTGAAAAACTACTCCCAAAACTAATTAAAGTTACATATGAGTAGTACAAACATGATATCTCCTTCAACCTTGAATTAATATGGACATTTTATAAGAAAATGACAGTAAAAATGATGGTTGTTAATATTATCATAGACCTAATAGAATAAAAATGAATGTTGGGCCTATGTTGAAAGGCTAATCCATTGATCATGTACATATACAATTATTATCAAACAAGGATAACGTCTCTTCCTTTGTTGTTAACCTATTCTCTTTTTTAGAGTATTTGATCAAGAAACCCATATCAAGTATGGTGTACACTTAAAAAACCTACACACTTACCTCTCATGTTTTAATTTGTCTCCATCCATTTCACCTTCCAATTTGCTGGAAATGTTTTTTTCTCTGCATATCAATGAGCTTATCCATCATGAGTTAGAAATCACGTGCTTTGTTTTTTCACTTTTGAGCCTTTTGTAAGTATATGGACTTAATGTTCTCTTTAATACAAGTGTTTGGTCCTTTCGACACATATGGTTATCATGATCTGGTGTTTGTTTTCATATAACAAGTTTTCCTTATTAAATCATACACACACACACCATTGATCCTTGCACTTGCTCTATGTTGCTTGTTGCATTGTTTTGTGTATCTGTTAACTTTTCTCTATAATGAGGGTCTATAATTGAACCTTATATATGCATTAGATATCTTGTTGCATGTAAAAAACCACAATAACAACACTAGTGAATGACACAAAATAAGTAGTAAATACATTTGCAGACATGCTTCTTCCTGTTGTTTCAATGTGCATCTGCATTTAAAGAATATCTCCAACTTGACACTGTCACTTTGTTGAGTACAATATTGTTGTCATATTCTGTTTTCATACATTAGTTTTCTTAATTGACTACCATGATATCAACATTATGAAAAAGTTGTTATTTTTTGAAAAAAATTAATGGCAATGCTCTTTATATGTTGTTTTTATTTGCATAACTGCAAAGTTCCTTTTCTTCACATTGAAATTGCACATGCTTATTTTCATTGAATCCCTAAAGTACATCCACAATTTGGAAAGCCAAGAAAATAATGAAAGGCCCATATACACCAGAAGCAATATGGCCTATTTTTGTGTTCTTGCATGGCTTTGTTATTAGATGGTAGGTGGAATTTCAAATACAAGGAAAAGAAAGACGACGTGCCTAGTTATGTGCTTTTACAAAACTTTGTTTTGCACTGGAAAAAATCCACATGAAGACACCAATGTTCATTAGTATCACTTCAAAGAAGAGGAGCGGGTATATATCCAAACACCTAGGTTTACAAATCTTTTTTTCCTTTGCCTCAATTCTTGCAGTTTTAAACTGAATTGCCTTCATCTTTTTGGCCAAATTTGTAGGTATTTTCTTTCCCAATAAACATGAAATACAGTACCTCTACTTTAAAAGAAACTACATCCCATGGGATCACTATTTGTAGGCCTTAGGCGTTCATAAAAATTCTATTGCAAAACTTTGTTGATGTAAGTGTTGAGAAAGTCTCTTAGGTATGTGATTGGACCCTTTCAACATTTCAACCGTTAAGTCCTCCACCCATTTCTCTAAGAGACTTTTTTTGTTTAAAATCTTTGGATATGCTAGTATTGCTTGTCTTTTTTTTTTTTGGTAAACACCCTATACTTTCTAATCTTTCGATTAGGCCAACAAGCATAATATCTAACTAATTCTTGATATGATGGCACTTCGAGGGAAAACTCCTGAAAATCAAGAAGACTTCTCTTTGAGGAACCAAAGATAAAAGGTGCAAGGTCATAAACTATCCTTAAACATTGTAATATGGAGTTATGTTAGGAGGTCACCAAGGACATCATAGTTTGAATCTTGGAACAATATGTAAGTTTGCATTGTTCCATATAGAGCTCTATGGCTTGCACTTATTTCTCCTTGTCAACTTCATGTGATGAAAAACAAGATGCCTTTATTGAATGAGAAGGCTTTGTTTCTAACAATATAACTTGGAATCTAGATGGGCAAGGGCATGGCAATGCCACAACATTCTATAATGTTACGTGCATTTGGTATTTCAATCATCTATCTAACCTTATTTGTTTTTTTGAATGGTCCAGTGCCTCAATGGAGGAGACACTTTGCTGCAAAAAAATCAGAATTGGTGTTGAGTCCAAATTTGCAATGCTACAAATTCTGTATTCTAGAGCGCAATCAATTCTATTGGGAACAAAAACATAGGGCTGAAAATTTTCAACAATAGTGGTTTGGAAGCTAGCTCAATAATTTTTTTAATTAATACTGCATACTATTGGCCAAAAAAAAAAAGATTTTATAGGATGTCTTACAAGTGTTCCTAGATTTTACATATAGTAGACAATTGATTTTGGTACCTTTCAATTTGTCAATGTAATCCTTTGTTAAGACTAGAGAGGTTGTTTTCTTATTATTTGAATTTTAGATTGTTGTGTTGATAATGCATATTATTGGCATAAAAAGGATTTTATACAAGTCTTCATGGGTTTCACATATAGTAGACAATTTATTTTGGTATCATTCAATTTGTCAGTTTATTTGTCTGGTTATAGCAAGTTTCATCCACATTTGATTATTAGTTTAATGGACATGGATAGTATATTTATGTCTGTTGATTTAGTTTGCTGGTAAAAGCAAAGGGTTGATTTTACAGTTTTCAACTTTATAATGGTGAAAACCCATTTATGAACATTGAGTTAACATTGTTGCAAGCATGGAAGCTTTGGGTGGAGTAATTTATAGATTCATAGTCTATTGGCGAAAAATATTTGTTGATTGCAGGACATGCTCTATCAGCCCGATTGCTAGCAAAAAACTTGCTAGATGTATTATAATCTCAATATTTCAGAGGTGTAAATTGCCATAAAAGTTATATTTCCCTATTGTTAACATTATCTTTAGTTCCAAGCAATTAAAATATCGTTAGCTTATTGTCAGTGTCTGTGCATATTTATCTTGAGTTATCTTGCATAAAGATTCTAGTTTTTTATTTCTATGTTAGTCCAGAATGTCCGAATCTCATATATATCAAATGAAGATGAACTTGTTTGGAATTTGTTACATAGGAAAATCACGGGACAAACCACCAATATTCTAGTTTCTTGTAGAATTGGATGCACAACAATTGGGGCGACACTTGCCATGAGTCTGTCACATTTCGTATCTAATCCCATGATTTTTGTTCCATAGAGATCAACAAAATTTAATTTACATTGAATTAAGTTCATTAATTTTTCTATATATATCTTTTGAGATTGACTTAAAATTTGAATTGATTCATGCAAGTTACTATAAGCTTAATCAATCTTCAAAATGATTGGTAACCATTTGGCCCACTTTTTGTAGCAATTGTTTTTACATGGGAAAATGGTGCATCTCTTCCCCAAAGGTGAGTAGTTTCCTAGTATTCTTACCTCTTTTTAGTATGTTGAACATGCCCTTATTTTATTTTTCCTTGTTTGGTTTCGGATTGATGTATGCCAACATGCAACATTTACCAGTGTGTTGGCATATGCGGGCAACGACCTCCTTTTCCTTTTTTTTTTATAATTGCAATTATCAAGAGAAATATAAAACAATATAGTTGCTTCAATACATGTAAGAATCAATGATTTCTAACAATGGCACATGATATTACCTTTGGAAAAGACATTAGTTTTTTGAGTCAAGGTAATGCCATATGGTTTGTTATATTTCTTAAGTGATTTCAGTCAATTCCACTTAGGATTACCAAAATGAAATTGCGACACATTTGTTGGGTTCTAATACCTATTACACTAAGTATGCATAATGTTTCTTATAGTTAAACAAAATTCAACAATGGAAAAAACACATAGTCACATAATACACATAAATTTATCCTAGAAAACCCTTTACAAGGAAAACTAACAAACCAGTGATCTCTACTGCTGAACTCATACACGTACACGTACTGTATATTGTCCTATTACATTTTATCTTTCCATCATGTCATATTTATAAATGAAATAATCTAATTCATAACAATCGAATTACTTACAACTAACTTCTTCATTAATGGCGATCCATAACTTCCTAACAACTTTGAGTTATTTTGTTATAGTCGTCTTGATTGAGTTAATTGCTAGTTGAGATTCTCATCATCCAAGTGTTTGTCTAATTCCTTCCCACTTTATGGACACTGACTTCCCATTGACCAGTTGTGGTCATTGACCATTTGACTATTGCAGTCGGTTAGTTAATGATCAGACTTACACCATCTGTGAAATTCAATTCCAGTCAATATTATAACCAATTAACTATCGACTTTGAACATCGATTTTCATGCAAAAAATATAACACACCCAACATTCTCCCACTTATTGCTTTATTTGCATTAACAAAATATTCAAGACTTTAGTTCAATTAAGCAGGGGTAACAAGCCCATTGATTCCCTACACCAAGTAAACTTCTCAGTGATCACAAACTTGGTCAATGAGTCAGCAATGTTCTTCAAAGTGTCTACCTTTTCTAGCATCACTTTCTGGTTCTCCACTATGTCTCTCACAAAGTGGTACTGCACATCAATATGCTTTGCCTTCTGATGATATGTTGGGTTCTTTTCCAGGAAGATCACACTATGACTGTCACAATCCAACCTAACAACACGTTGTTTGAAACCAATATCTAGAACCAAACTGCCTTTTTGTGTTTTCCATAGGTAAATTTAAACAAGTTTTGGTTTTAAGATGGAAAACCTAGTCGCAGTATGAATAGGGTTGTGATAGAGCACGTCTTGAAACGGTCATCTCTAACAATTTTGGCAGTTTTGGGGGTAAAGTAATTGTGTGGATAAATTTTCATGGAAAATGCGGTGAGTTAGTCAGAGGGGTTGTGGACTTTCAGGTAGTGGGTGCGGGATGTAAATGCGACCAATAGAGACTACAAAAATGTAAATGGTTGGGATTTGGGGGGATTTAATTCTCTTGAGTTTAGTGAGTTGATTTATGTGTTGTTCTATTTGGTTGATTTTTATGTGGAGAAGAATATATGTTGATGGGAGGAAGAGTCTACAATGTCAACAGACTATGTGCATTCTATGAAAGAGATGAATAAGAGTCAAGGAAGTATTGTCGATCTGCAAGCTGTGTGTGCGGATGAATGTAATGGAGATTGTGGAGACATGTCTATAGGTTGTGTGCGTAGACCAAAGCATTCAAGAACCAACTCTTGCTAATTAATGAACTCTTTTGTGGTTTTCTCCATTTGGGTTTCCATGTTAAACTTTATGTGTCAAATGGTGCTTGATAATTGTGTGAATCTTTTATTTTGTGTATTGCTCTAACTTATGATAACATGATAACTTCTGACTAAGTAATTTATTTGACAAGGTTTAATGGATCTTATGAATATATTTTGAATATATTCATGGGTTGCAACACTCTGTTGATAGTTATGTGTGATGACCTGTTCGTTAATGTTTAACACGAGAAGGTCCCCTTTTCCATTGTTTAAGATTGATTCCTGCAACTCATATAGGTATCTCGGGTGAGACCTCACTTGCGTTGCAGGTGTTTCCAATGGGGTTAAACCCTATCGGGTCGATACCTTTGAGTTTTGTTGGTCATATTGGATGTTGAACCTAGGGAAGTCGAAGATAGGCCAATAAATGGCTCCATTTCCTGGACCGGGATCGTTGTGAAGGGGACATGTTTTGGCACCCATCAAATCTTCAGATTCAGGATTGGATAAAACAAAAGGCTCGGGAATTTCACAAGAAGAACATAAAGGGTCACGACTAATATAAGGAAATCATTACAAAGGTATGTTTACTCAAATATCCATGAGATTTTATTTAGTAAATTCCCTATTATATTATACGATTGGTTGGTAAGATTATCACTCCAGAAGAGAAATTTCCAAGGAGGTGAACCTAGGGGTTGAACACCTCAACTAATCCAGAATCTGGAAAGTGTTAATAATACCATCTCTAGTCCCTAGGGTTCTTGATTTATGTGTTGACGACATTTTAGAAGGGTATACTATTGATATCTCTATGGATACCGTTAAGTTGTATAGTGAGACTAAGAGAGAATTTTTCCAAGGTCATAGAGGTAGATATCCGAAGTCCTTAAAACTATGGATTAAAATGTTGGTGTTTGAAAAAGAGATTATGTGGATGGAGTCTGACGAGTAAATCATTATGCGTGAAGAACATGGGTAGTGCCGAGAAGAAGGTATGCAGAATATGGGAAGAGTGAGATGAAATGTTCCAAGATGATATTGAGACTGATGAAGAGGGTGGCTACCTAAGGAGTGGGAGAATATTCCGATCGAATAAGAGGAGACTACGATATGGAGAGAGAGTTGTAGTGCAACTAGAAGAGGGGACTATGAATTGGTGCCAAAGATCGACGAGGAGTATTACGATAAGGACAAGGAGTGTCGACTTATTTTTGAAGATAGGGAAGAGGTGCCAGATCCATACTAGACCCAAGACTACGACACACATACGATTATGCATACATATTCGATATCATAGGTAAGACTTAAAATTCCATCAAAGTGTTTTTTGTCGAATCAGAGTAATAGGGATCGAATCAAAGTAATAGCAATAGTCAAGATAGTGGTGAAAAAGTTCCTATGAGTGGTCTGTCTAATTCGGGTTCATCGGTACCCCAAAGGCATACAATGGTTGGGGATGTCATGAAGTTACCTATATTTAACAGAAATGGGTTTGACGACCCTAAGCAACATTGGTTTTTGTGTGAAGCCATCTGGACTATGTAACAAGTCTAGGATGTGCCGGTAAAAAGGGCTCAGATGATCACGACTTTTAGGGGTCATGTTCTAGATTGGTATATGAAATTCTCTATGGTTCATACAGAAACCCCTGAGAAGTCTTTAGATCATATTCAAAATGGGTTAATAGAAGAATTCAAGAAGCCTAAACTTGAGTTGCATTGTTTTACAGAGTTGAAGGAGATCAAGTAGACATCGGGTGAATCTTTCTCGGAGTTCGACCAAAGATTCAAGACCTTGATGGATAAGGTAAGCTTTCAAATGTCTGATGTTGAACATAAATAGTGGATTATTGCTGCACTATTACCCCACATTTGTGTACCCATGATGTATCATACGATAGTGTCTCGGATAGAAGCTTTATAAATTTCAATGAAATTAGAAGCGTGACCAGTCAGAGAAACTTGTTGTTATACCCAAATCCTGTCACCAACATGTGATGAGATCCTTAACACCTATGTTTGCCCTAAATCCCAAACTTGGAGTGGAAACATGCTCTGGATGTTAATTCTACATAAAAAACCCTAGCACCACTTTTTCCCTTTAGCTGATGAGCGGTACCTTGTTCAGTACCGCCTGAGTCCTGTTATAGAGAAGCGGTGCCATCGCGTATGTGCTTTGTTCTTGAAGCAGTTCTTACCTACACCGCTCTGTCATAAAGGTGTATAAGTGGTACCCTTGGTAAAATTGGAAAAAAAGAGGATTCTCAAGGTTTCTAGAACATTAGCCTCGTGTCCTCCCTTATCCCTATCAATCTGGGTTGGTTGGAGTCGAGATATCTCTTGGTAGGATCTTAGCCACCTCACCCACTATTCTCTCAACCATACCTATCCATTTGAGTCTTATAAATACAAGCTCACATCCATGGTTGAGGGAGAGAACTGAATGGTAATGTTTTGTTGTTGAATTGACTACCTAGCCCAATCCATTGGAGAGCACAAGAGAGCAAGTTGGAGCTATCGGGGATGAGGTGTTTGTCTTGTGGAGGAGTTTGTCAACACTAAGGCAATGGTTGTAAGCTTCTTCATTGATTTCTTAATGCAAAGCTGATTTCCGTCCCACATATTTGTTGTACTGATCTCGCATGTATATGTTACTAGATTCCTTAGTCACTAGTATGGATGTGTAAATAATGTTCTGGTAGCTTTGATGTTCTTGTTTGTTTGACATGTTCTGCAGGTACACAGGTTCATCATCAAAGTATTATTCCAGGTGTTTACAACTTTCAGGGAGGGTTTTCACCCTTTGTCGTTCACTCATTTGTTCTGGATTTGAACCATTCAGACCAGAGGAACAACTTATGTCCGCAGAAGGTGCAATATTCCTGACAACACTTGTGCGGGAATGCACAAATTTAGTTTCAATTAGCTAATATTTCACTGTGAATCCAAGATATCAAGAAGGGGAAGGAGATTCGTTAAGGTTTCCGGTGCATGAGGTGTAAAATAGAATGTTGTCATAAGGATTTGTGCCCAGCCTTTCTGGACTACCTTGCCTCTGGTTCTCTAAAGACATTAAGTTCGCGAGGGATTCCATGGTGTAGAGTCTATCAAAATAGGGGATATTGTTCAAAAGAATGTTTTTATTTACAAAATATAGTGAGTACACCTGCTAGTATTTATTGTAAATTCTCTCGATCTATGATGAAAAGGACTGCATGACATACTAGTTGCTGCAGGAAAAGACAATGGATACCTATTTGATGAATAATGAAGAGCAAATGCAAGCTGACAGATCACATGCGTAGTTCCCTCAAACAAGGGGTGGTAATTTTAGAGGTAAAGGTAAAGGATGAGGATTTGGTCAAGGAAGAGGCCAAGTCATCCACTATAACTGTGGTCAACCAGGACATTATGCCAGAGATTGTACAAGTCCTACATCAACGTGTTCATCTTGTAAAACACTGGATCATACCATTGAGGAATGTCCACAGCTTATTGCTAAATGGCAGGCCAAGTTCGATGGGAATCAAAACTAGCCCTCGAACGCAAATCAAAATGTTCAGAAGATTTCACCTGAGCCTCAAGATAAACTACCAACTGTCGCTGTGTTAACTAGGGGAGGTACTGCGACTAGAGATGATAAAGAAGAACAATGGAAAAATATGAGAATACAACATGCAACACAAAAGAAATTTCCATCTGAGGTCCAAAAAGAGAAAGGGGTCTTCTTCGATGCACAAAATGGGTTTATGGATAGGAATCATGCCTTGACATCTGTTGCTCTTTCGGTATTTGACAAAGGTACAATCATCGATATGCCTTTGAGCTTTGATCAATCAATTCCAAAGAAGTCGATAAAAAATGTAAGCATTCAAAATATTTTTTTGAAAGTTGTTTAGCACTTATTAAAAAGAATATGCTCTGGTAGAGCTATCAGTTCTAATAGAAGAACCCGAGAGAGATATTTGACAAGAGAAGAATGTCAATCATATTTATAAAACATAGAAGACTGGTTGAGAACTAAGGATGAATGCACAAATAGGGGATTATGATATGGATTCTATTATTCTTGACTTGGGGTCATATGTCAACATTTTGAAAAAGTAGACATGGGAGAGCATAGGGAATCCCAAGTTAGTATGGTCACCTATTCAGTTGAGATTAGCTAACTAGTTGAAGTTTCTACATGTTGGTCGTTTACCACAGGTTCTTGTCGAGGTGAAAGGTCTTCGAACTTACGCAAGTTTGGAGGTAATAGATATTGTTGACGATATGAACCCTTATCCAAAACTCCTAGGGATCGACTAGTCTATTGAGAACTAGACTATCATTGATTTTAAAAATAGGATCTTATCATTTGAAGACTTATAGATGCGATTAATCACTCCAATCGACCCTTTAATAGAAGGCCAACACTATGTTGAACCAGCAAGAGGTGACTATCATGAAGGGAATTTGGATACTATTTACAGTATATATCATGCGGTGGATGACTATATAAATCCTACAGCTGATGGTAAATTAAGTTAGCGGAGTGTTAGTCATCAGATTCAGGAGAATCATTGGAAAATTAGAAGAACTTATTGCATGAAGTATCGATGAGAAAATGCACAAGAATAAAAAAATCCTTGTGATGGGTGGGTACCAAGGTATGTGATATGCCTAAATACAAAGGATTACCTAACTTTAACACCTTTTTGTTAGAATTTGAAGACAAGGTATGCCACCCCCAGTGACTGCTAGCTCTTGATGTGGCCCTGAAAGTTTTGCCATCAAGATGGTGGGTTGCTCATAAACATTCTATCTCATAATGGCCTCGGTGACGAAGGTTCTTAGAAATTCGGTTTGATGAGAATATTCCTTATGTTGGTAATAAGTATACTGGGATGATGAGTCCCATCGATCATCTTGATAATTGTTGTGAGACATGGATATTGGTGCCTAGGAAAGAATGGGTACATTTATTCATACATACTTTGGATACAATGCCAAGAACTTGGTATACGTTGGTTGAACTACGACGAGGAACTGTATATTGGGACAAGTTGGCTAATAGCTTCAAACATGCTTTTAGCTTTACAGATGAAAGTCCATCGATTGATGTTTCCTTACAAGTTATTAAAGCCAATATTTTTGAGGAAGTTTTTGTTCCAGTGTCGAGTCTACCACAATCAAATGTGACAATTCAGATCTTGATAAAGTGTTACAATATATCTGGGGAACTTGAAGATGATGATCGAATGAGACATTCACATCCCTGAATCTAAAGGTAGTCAAGTATTGAAGGAACCAAGTCTATCATCTGAAAATTTTTTGAAGCCCCTGAAAATAAAGAAAGTAAACATCGGGTCTCCTGAGAATCTGGAGTTTGCAAGTATTGGGGATTACTAGGATGATGAGACTGTTGGGAAAACGTTGATTTATTACATGAATTTTAAGACCTGTTCCTGAACGAGTTTACAGAAATGAAAGGAATTATTGGTGACCTGGGTGAGATGAAAATTCCCCTAAAACCAAATGCAACAATTATCAAGCAACCACCCTATAGATTGAACCCCAATTACAAAGAGAAGGTTAAGGAAAAATTAGATGAAATGTTGGATGCAGGGATTATTGAACCTATCAAAGAATCTGAGTGGATCAACCCAATGGTTGTACATGATAAGAAAACATGTGAAGTCTGTATTTTTGTCAACTTGAGGAAATTAAGCGATGCTTTCCTGCATGATCCGTTCCCTAACCTTTTACATATGAGGTCTTGGAAAGTGTAGGGGGATAAGAATTATATTCATTTACTGATGGATTATTTGGGTATCATCAGATAAAGATCACAAAAGAGGGTCGACATAAGACCACCTTCATGACATAGTGCGGTTGTTTCCAATACACGGTAATGCCATTTGGACTTAAGAGTGCGCCTACTATTTTTTCTAGGATAGTGGTAGCTGCTTTTAAATATTCTAGAAGTATACTTTGATGATTGGACGATATATGGGTTAATTAAGGACCATATTGAGAGTCTTTGTATGATGTTTGAACATTGTAGACAGTTTCAAATTTCTTTAAATTTGAAGAAGTGCATTTTTTGTGCTCCTTTTGATATTTTGTTGGGTCATGTAGTATGCAAAGAAGGAATGCTAATGGATATTACAAAGATTGCAATCATTGTCGATCTACCACCACCTTCATCAGTCAAATAATTAATGACCACATTGGCTCATACTAGATACTATCAGAAGTTTATCAGAGGTTATGCAGTGATTACATCTCCGATGGATAAATTATTGAAGAAAGATTCTAAATTCCAATGGAATGAGGAATGCCAAAAGAATCTTGATGTGCTCAAAGAGAAAACGATTTCAACACCTATTATGGTATTTCCTGACTGGCAGAAATAATTATGTGTGCATGTCGATGCATCACCTATCGTGTTAGGATCAGTACTTGCACAACTAGGTGAGGTATATGTCGATCACCCCATTGCATTTGCAAGTTGAAAAGGAGTGACATAAGGCATGGCATGATCAACACATTAAGTTCAAGCAATTCCATCCTTGCAATTTTTCTCTTTTGTATGACAATAAGTTTTTAAAACATCCTGGTAAGCTTCAAACACATTGGTTGGGACCATATGTTGTTGAATATGTTATAGATGGGGGTACAATTAAGTTTCAAAATTTAGATGGTACAACACTTGACGATTTAGTAAATGGAAGTTGGATAAAACCCTATCGGGATAGTCGTACTTCTCTCGAATGAGTTGTAAAAAAACAAAAAAGAATACCGCAGTCTTGTATATAAGTCGTGCTTTGCATATTGGAGTATTGTGTATTTAATGTAGTTTGGGTGTCACATTCCAAGTTAACTATCTGTCGTAGTTATTTTTGTGTCACAGAGAGATTTGGAGGCGTGCTTTTCGGTCAAATCTGCATTTAATGCATGGTAATAACTACTTCTATCGCAAATGGAGTAGTGGATTTAATGGCGCCATATCATAAATGACCAAAAAGATTTCAACACGCGAAGGGTTTAGCCACTACTTTTCTTAATTTATTGCATATCAGGTCAGAATAACTACCCACGTGATCAAATCGATTTGATGCACGCGTAGATCTAGTTCACCTCTAAACAAGAGTTAGTTATCTCATTGTAATGAGTCATGAAGTGTATTGTGCAAGCTAGTCATCTGCAACTAGCTATTATGTGTCTAAGTTTTTGCCATGGAGATCCATGTTTCAAGCTATAGCACTGTTCGTGGCTCCACTCTAGAAATCCCATATGTGATACCTATTGTTGAGGAGGCACCAAAGGTTGTGTCACGGCTAGTCCCTGTGAATCCGCAAAGAAAGAAATGTGTGACTAGTCGTGTAGTTCTTCCAGAGTAAAGATTTAAATCCACCCATGATGTTGAGGATTCTGGGGTTGGTTCAATGACCATACATACTACTAGGATATATTCCACCTAGAAAGGATGGTGCTCCCCATGTAGTGCATCTAAACCATATTTCCCCGAACTCCAAAAATATGGTCATGGATTATGTTTTTTCCTTTACAGATTGTATTGAAAACAAAAGAGCCTACTGCATTCTATGTTTCTTACATTGTTGTTCAAGATTAGTAGGATTAAACTTTTGTTATTCCTTATGTTCTTGAATCAAAATTGATCTGACTAGATTTCATACAAAGAACCACTTTTCAGTTGTCTTTGTATAGGAAATTAATAGTGAAGCATTGTTTGTTGTCATTGTTGTTATTATGGAACTTATAGGTGGGACAGAGTCAAGATCTGAAACATATGTTCAATATTACTCACAACCCCTACCTTTTCAGATAAATCAATCTTTTTTGAATATTAATCAATCTATGGAAAGTCACAGTGTCTCAAATCTAGTGAGAACAATTTCAAATGCGAAGAGTTGCAAACATGGCTAAATTTCAATGAGTCAAACTTCAAGCATTCCTAGAGGAGGTGGAATTTATGAAAGTGAAAATGGAAGGTATTTAATGTGATGTAGGGAAAAATAAACTTGCACAATAAAACACATAATTTACAGATTTCTTACCAATCCATAGTTTTTTTGTACTTTACTCTATCCACCAACACCACATCTTCACATGTTTCCAAATCCCATGAACTTCATCATCGATACAGGGGTATCCTTTAAAATTGTTATCAATTGTTTAACCATCACCAACCTTTATCTATGTGTAATTGAATCACAAGCACCGAACTACAACAAGTCATGATTCTATCAATTGGAGCACCGATCTAATTTTCGTGTGACTTCAACTGGCCTGTACCAAAGTTTACAGGCTACAACCACAAAAATTTGGAACTCAATTTGATTCCTCTTTCTTCACAAGCAACTATTTACAATCTTGATCTACACCTCTCCACATTCATATCACAAATTAGCTATACAATGACATCAATCCAACCATTTACACATTGGAAATTAAGGAGTTTCATTATGAGATGGTTAATTTGAAAATCATACACATACATAGATTAATAGTCAACTAGAATTTAATCTGGGAAAAGAAACAAAAGAGAATGGAGTATGCAACACATAATTTTTATTAGAATCATAGATCTCCTTTACACATACTTTATGCACACTCCTACTTACTTCTACTCAGACCCACTACTATTATGCTCTCTCATGTGTAACAAGTTCATTTATACAACCAAGAGGAGATCGATTTGAATCAAAAAGATAATATCGAATCCTCTAAACTTAGGGAAAATACAAACAAACCCTATCTTTATCTAACTTCTGCCCTAAAATCACTCAACCTTCTTATCTAATGCTGGAATTTCAAAAAAATACATTTAATTTGAGGGAACCCACTCCCTTTCGTAAATTTTGAATACCTTCTAGAGGTCAAATTTGACTTTCAAAAAGATTCTACTCCATCAAACTCCCAGGGAATAAAAGATTAGTTAATGGGGTCATGCCCGTGAGTTCTTCAATAGTGTTTTTATACTTGAATAGATATGAAGTTGAAGCCCATGTAGAATCTGCAAGTGGATGGTTCTTCCACTTAACTAAATACTAAAATTACTCCTTGCCTCTAGTTGTTTTCTCTACTCGCTTGCCCAAAATTGCTTTGGTTGAGCTCTAGGTATTTTTTTTCCCATTCAACGACCTTAATTCAATCACTAGCATATGCATTTGATGCAATGTTTTCTTCTCGGGCCCATATGAATTTTTAGTAAATGAAAGTTTATTTATTGTATGAAAAATTGTGTCACCCAATTGTATAGGGGCTTGTTAGCACGTTCCTTGCAAGTCAAAATATAACAGTTGTTTTTGGAATGTCTGCATATCATCTTTTCAAATTCTACGGGCCTAAATACAAAGGTATTTAAAGAAGTACTTGAGACATGTATGGTCAAATTATACTGATATTCTATCAAGTGAAAATTGGTATCAATATAAAATTGTAATATACTAATACTGAAAACATCACTAAAGTATTTGTGCTCATGTATAGATTTCAGGTTTTTTTTCCTTATAATGTAGAAACTTCAATTGTTATATTGGGATCATCGATCCAATGATCCAACACCTATTTCTATTTTTAAATTATGGAATTATTTATAAAGGAATGGGGTTTTCATTTAAAAGCTACATTCGCAAATGAATTATGTAATTTACTATGAACTATTTAGGATTTATGTCATGCTTCTTTCTCTTGGTCTCTATAATGAGAGGTTGAAACGAATGGAAAAAGGAAATAATTGAACCAATAGTTCTTCACTTTTATCTTAAAGAAATGCATGTTATATATATATATTGCCTAATGAGGTTTGTAGTGTTCCTTTTAATAGAGATACTAAACTACTCAATTTTTCATAAAATTAAATGCACGTTTTTATATTTTAAAGTATCTAATAGGCAAGGACTAAGTTGTATATATATATATATTGCCTAGTGAGGTGTGTAGTGTTCCTTCTAATAAAGATACTAAACTACTCAAGTTTTCATAAAATTAAATGCACATTTTTATATTTTAAAGTATCTAATAGGCAAGGACTAAGTTGTATGCAGTTCTTATTTAATATGTTTCTTCTATAAATTCAAAGGGCAATTGTCTTAATAAGTACCAATATAGTAACATGTGAAAGATTGCTCTTATTTTTCTTTTAAAGTATTTAATAGGCAAGGACTAAGTTGCATGTAGTTCTTCTTTAATATGTCTCCTCTATGAATCAAAGGGCAATTTTCTTAATAGGTACCAATATAGTAACATGTGAAAGATTGCTCTTATTTTTCGTTTATTTTGTTTGTATATGGCAACATAGTGATTTCACTTTGTTAAAAAGTAGATTGGTTATCTTTTCTTTGAGTTTGTCACGTATCAAAAGTGTGGTCAAAGATCAGTTTGGTTATCTTTTTAATGGATAAAAGTTGTGGTGAAAGATCAAAATGAGACAAACTTTGATAAATTGAGTGTGGTAAAAATTTAGTAAAGGGCAACAAATATTGCCAAAAAAATAGTTGGAAGTGACCACAATATCGACCAAATTAGTATCATATGAAAGAGTGCTCTTATTTTTCTTTTCTTTTTTTTGTATATGGAAACATAGTGCTTTCACTTTGTTAAAAAATGGATTGGTTATCTTCTCTTCGACTTTGTCGTGGATACAAATTGTGGGCAAAGATCAGAAACTATGGCTAAAGATCAGTTTGATTATCATTTTAGTGGATAAAAGTTGTGGTGAAAGATCGAAATTAGAGAAACCTTGATAAATTGAGTGTGGTCAAAATTCAGTAGTTTTTTTTGCCAAAGGCAACAAACAATGACAAAAAATTGGTGAGAGTGACCACAATATTGACCCAAATGGTCTAATACCAATGTGATGAATCATTTTGGTTCATAAAGGTTGTGATAGTTCACATATGAAATTCCCCACAAAGATAGTTGAAATTTATACAATATAAATAATATATTGATATGAATAAGTAGATACAATGGACCTTATGTGCATTGACTAGTCACAAACGTAAGGTTTGTAACCCTTAACTTATTATTAATATTATTATGTAATGTTTATTTATGTATTTTATGTTCATTAAATAACATGAGTGAGATACATATTTTCTCTAGTGTATTACAATTTGTTGGTCGAAGGTATGGTTCATAGATATTGGACCCATATAAGATATTAGCTATAGGTAAATATTTGTTTGGATATTTTGAAAATGAAATTGGAAGCGTTGATTCTCATGGGTGTGAGAGCCATGTAACCTAGCTAAGTGTAGACTCTACTACCATTGTCAAACTAAAATGTGGTATGGAAAATAGTACCCCCTAATATATATGTATGCTGTGATTATCTCAACCCTCTTGCTTTGAATGTGAGAATCACTTGGTTTTCTTCTTGCTGGGAGATGTTGAAACCTATGATTTTTTTATCAAATTTCTCTAAAGCCCGTGAGTATAAAAAAAAACCCAAAATATCTAGTTTTCTTTGGAGACCCTTTATTAAGAAAGACATCAACACTATGTCACATACAAATAGAAGAATAACAATTTAATCTCCAAAAAAACTAGTAACATTGGTGGCATCTAGGTTACCTAATATGATATACTCCAATTCATCAATGTGAAATCTAAAAAGTGTTGGAAATAATAAGAAAACATGTTTAATTATAGTGCTTTGAATTCCCTTAGACACGCAAGTGCTCATACATACTTTGTTAACAATGGTTTCTTAAAGTGTCATCACAAGATATGCCACCAAGGTTGGGAAATATAGAAACTTAAGCTTGTCGAGGCAAATGATGCTTATACACAACAATAGACATAAAGCAAACAATATATGTTGTGCTTATTTTTGCCTTCGCCTTTTGCAACGATACAAGTTAAAGAGAAGGTAAACTATCATATTAACACCACTTAAATCAATTTGATTTATAGATATATGTCAAAGTCTTATTTTTTTTATAGAAATATGCCAGCTTTGAAAAGTCAAATACCTTCTGTTACATATACACTAAAACTTTGCACCATAGAAATTTAAACTCAAATAGTTAACACAACAATACCACTAGACCATTTCAATCATTTTCGAAACAAACATCCTCCATGAGAATGAAACCAAGCCTAAAAATAATATACTAAATATATTATTTGTCCATAAACATTAAAAGCAATATCTCTCTCTTTCCCATAAATAAAGTTTGAGTAATTCTAAATGTTAAATTGTTTGGACTTTTTTTTACCACATTCTTTAATCATTTTGTCCAAAAACATTAAAAACAATATCTCTCTTTCCCATAAATAAAATTTGAGTTTTTAAATGTTAAATTGTTTGGATTTTTTTTATAAGACCACATTCTTTAATCATTTTTGTCCAAAAACATTAAAAACAATATCTCTCTTTCCCATAAATAAAATTTGAGTATTCTAAATGTTGACTTTTGTTTAGATCACATTTTTTAATCATTTTTGTCCATGTAATTGTTGAGATTACATAATCAAGGTGTAATAGGGGTATTTAAAGGGCAATATTCTAATGGCGAGAGGTTTTTAATTTTTTTGGGTTTTTTTTTATAAAAAAATCACCAAAAATCCAAATTGTTTAATAAATAGACTACTCATATTCTTATTAAAGGACATTAAATGGATGAAGTGTACCAAGGATCTTTCACGTGATTTTGAAAATGAGGGTTGTGGTTTTTCGGAGAAGCGATGCGGGCCTGAGGAGAATCCCTCGGGGGCTAAAAGAAAGTCTCTGACGGTTTTTTTACTGTTTTACTATTTTTTCCATAAGCCAGCATGGATCCCGCAGTAAATATTGACGGAGAGGAAGAGATGTTAGATTTTACGGAGGACCCATGGCAGGGTTTCTCCATTTTATCCGCACCAAAATTCACCACAGTCTCTTCTCCGACCATAGTCTAGGACATGCTGGAACAATTTCCAGCTGGAAATGAAGCTAGGGTTTTTTGGGCTTATGCCCTTTCTTCGAAACACCCTCATACGGTGATGAGGACAGTTATCCGAGGTAGTTAGCAGTCAGGAAGCTAGATCCATTGCTTGGAGGTTTTCCCTACACTCTTTTCCCTGTCGACACACCTACAACCCCATATTTGCAGTCAATAAATGTCATAATCACGCATAGTGAACCTTTTTGACAACTCCTCCAAACCCTACGGCACAACCAGAACAAGGGTTTCTCTGCGAGCTTGATTTACTGGAAGCGGGTTGGCCGAGAACATTGCCTGTCTTAGAAGAACAAGCCCCCACAACTACTATAGATTTTGCATATAGCCCAGAAGTCTTCATTTCATCCTTCTTACAACCAGGGAATTTTAGTGGACCCTCACCTGTTTCAGGATCGAGACAAAGCGGAAGGGACACAAGGGCGGGCGTGTCTGATGGAGGCTCTTGGGAAGGGAAAACTGACAACAAAAAATGAAAGAATAGGTTCCTAAACCCTAGTGGAGGACCCCTAAATATGGTCTGCTTGGTAGATCTTTCAATTGCTGAAGCAAAGGATATGGTGGAAGTTGCCCTAGTCGATAAATACAAAGGTCGGAACCCAACCCAAGAGGAAATGGGAAGTTGGGTTCGAAGAAATTGGACAAGGCTGCTGCACAACGAACCAGGAATCACTCCTTTAGCAAAGGGCTGGTTTGGCTTTCAATTTAATTGCAAGGATGATTCAGAAAAAATCCTAAGAAAAGTTTGGAACTATGGCACGACCCCTTTTAAGCTCAAGAAATGGACCCCTTTGTTTGACGCAGAAACTGAAAGGCTGGATACCATTCTAGTCTAGGTACGCTTGTCGGGACTCCCATGGGAGTTCTGGAACCAATCTTCCTTGAGAAACATACGCAAGGCGTTGGGGACCTTTATAGAGGAAGATCTCTCCTTCTTGCAAAAAAAAAACAAAATGGTGGCAAGAATTCTAGTGTCCCTGAATATTCGAACCAATCTCAAGGATCACATCAACCTGATCTAGGACCCCAAAACAAGGAAACAATTGTTGGATTACGAAGGGATTCCCTTTAGATGATATAAATTCCATGAGACATGGAATCTAGAAAAGAACTATCCTCTATCTATGTCCCCATCCCCCACCAGGAAGAGATGGATCTTTAAGGAAACTAGGGCTTCAAGATCAGAAGGGCATGTGGAAGGACAGGAAGAGGAAGGCAGCCAGCTAGCAATAGAGGTGATAGGTCAGCTTTTAGGACAAGATGAGGAACACGCAACAATTTCCACTACTTTTGGGTCTACTCCTCCACTTTAGAAAGAGCTTCAGAACACTACTTGTATGCTTCCTTCTTCAAATCTAAATGATCAATTAAATTATTTATAGTTGAATGATACTTCCTCTCCAGTCCCCTATAAATTTGAATGTCCCCCCCTCGGACCTTTTCTCATCCCCTCCTCACCCCCGCATTCCAATCCTACAGTACTCCCATCGGCGGTTCCTACATCTCCCCCACAGTCAGCTCCCTCGGATTCCCCCTCCACTTCCTCAATTCGGTTCTGCCTCAGGTCAAGGGATATTCCTATTTTGACTGTCCTGATAGCCCCAATCCTTGGACTTGGCACAAACCCTACCTTCCATGTAAAAGGAAAAGGGAGGGGAAGACCATCACATCTCTCCACAGCTCAGCATAAAGCACTTAGGGATTAAGCGAATGGAAGGAAACAAACCCTCTTTGGGGCACTTAGAGCATTGCAAGCCCCGGAAGGGGTTCCCAAATGAAACTTCTCTCCCTCAACTGCAGGGGTCTGGAAAGTACCTGGAAAATTTTTTCCCTTAAGAGGATGCTTTCGGTACACAAACCGGATGTTGTCCTCCTCCAGGAGATGTTAGGGTTATAATTGGAAGTGACAAAGATGCTTTCTTCAATTTCTTATTTTACACCATCATAGCTCAGAGTGCAAGAGGACACTCTAGTGGGCTAGCAATAGGATGGAACCAGTCTACTCTACGTTGCACAAACTCTTGGGGAGATCCCTCCAGACTAGGGATCCATATTAGCTAGGCTGAGGAAAACTTAACTATGAACATTCTGAATATTTATGGGCCCTACAACAACAGAGTGGACTTCTGGGAGTCTAAAAAAAACTCCAGCCTCATTCGAAAGGAAAATCTGATTATTGGGGGGGGATCTAAATTTTACTTTGCAAGGGAATGAAATTTGGGGCCCAAAGGCGAGATCAGACTCTATGGCTTCCTTCTTCAGCAATATCCTCCATAATATGAAGCTTGTTGACTTAGATCCCCAAAAGCTCAAACCCTACTAGACAAACAGAAGGTCGAGGGAGGATAGGATTGCAAAGAGATTAGATAGATTCTTGATGGCGGAGAATCTCCTAGAGAAATATTTTATGTTCAAACAATGCATGGACTCAGGAGTTGATTAAGACCACATGCCCATATTCCTAGAGATTCAAAAGAACCCAAGAAATCTAGCCAACCCTTTCAAACTTTTCTCCGCTTGGATAAAAAATGAGGAGGTTATTCAGCTTATCCAAAAGAACTGGACACCTTTTCAAGCAGATGAAGGCACACACGCTGCCATCCATTTTTCACAAAATATTTTCCTCATAAAAAAACTTTTAAAGGACTCGACTCGAAACAAAAAGATCTTGGACGATCAAGCAATCATCCAGATCGAGGCAGACTTGGAAGAGATCCAAAATATTGATGGGGGGGGGGCTTTCTCACTCTTGAAGACAAGGAAATATTGTTTACTCTGAAATCTAACAGAAATAAGATTTTGAAGGAAAGAGAGGAGGTCTTGAGGCTGAAAAGTAGAGCCATCTGGATGGAATGTGGTGATGATAACACCAAATTCTTCCAAGCTTTTGCCAAAGGAAGAAAACAACAAAATGTCATTTGGGAACTAAGGAATGCCAGCAATGAGATAGTTTCCTCCTTTGAAGGCCTAGTTGCAACATGAAAGTCTTTCTTTGAGAATCTGTTTAAAGCATATCAACATGCAACAATAGCTGAGGTAATCCAAATCTCGCAAAACTTCCCTGAAAGTATCACAAAGGAAGATAACTCATATTTGATGGAGGAAGTATCAGAAGAAGAGATGAAAGCGACTCCGCATAGCTTTCAAAACGAAAAAATCCTGGGACTAGATGGATGGGATGTGGAATTCTTCTTGGCTGCCTATGACATCATTGTTCCTGACCTCCTCCAAATGGTGGAAGAAACTATGATAAACGACCTTTTACATCCCCCACTCAACTAAAAATTTTAAGCTCTCATTCCGAAGAAAGATAATCCGGACAGTCTGGAAGACTACAGGCCCATTTCTCTGTGCAACATCACTTACAAGGTGGTTACAAAGATAATTGCACAAAGGCTCAAAAAGGTACTCTCAAAAATCATCTCAAAGGAGCAGTTCGGCTTCCTAGAAGATAGATAGATACACGAAGCCATTGGGGTATCCCAATAAGGCCTCCACAGTACAAAAATTCAAAAGACCAAGGGGGAAATCCTAAAAATTGACCTTACCAAGGCTTTCGACAAGGTTAGCTAGATATATCTAAGGCTACTCATTACTCACCTAGGTTTCAGCTATACCTTTATAAAATAGGTCTTTTCTTGTATCACGACAGCTTCCTTTATTGTACTCATCAATGGAGCAGCCTCCCCTTTCTTTCACTCAGAAATAGGACTTCGTCAAGGATTCCCACTTTCCCCCCTTCTCTTTTTGTTGGTTGCAGAAGGGCTAAGCAGACCCTTATTGGATGCAAAAAGAAGAAGCTTGTTTGAAGGAATCAAGGTAGATTCCAACCTAAACATCACACAGCTCATGTTTGTAGATGGCATACTTATCTTTTGTAATGGATCTCTCAGGGAGGCAGAAAAGCTCTCAAAAATCTTGCTCCTTTTTTGTAAAGCAACAGGAATGCAGATCAACTCCTAGAAATCCACAATCACCACCTTCAATCTAGAAGAAGATATCTCGATGCTTTTGGTGGAACTCTTTCCCTTTCTGCATTATACCTTGGACGAAGGTATTCAATATCTAGGCTTCGGGCTTAAACCAAATTGTTACAGGAAGGAAGACTAGAACTGGCTTTTGGAAAAACTTGAACATGGAGTAAACATTTGGTGCAATACATGGCTATCGTGAGAAGGCAAGACAATTTTGGTTAAATTGAGAGGCCATTCCAGTCTATTGGATGGCGCTAGATTGGATCCCAAAATCAATTTTGGAAAAAACCAGAAAAATTTGCTCAAAATTCCTATGGACAGGAAATAAGGAACATAGAGTTCTCCTAGGGGTAAAATGGGACCAAATTTCTAGACCTAAAGAGATGGGAGGGTGGGGACTCAAAAACTCCTTACTGTTTGCAAAAGTACTGGCGGCAAAAGCAAGATGGAGGTTCATCTCAACTCACAGCCTTTGGACAGAAGTGATTACTCATAAATTCATTGCCACGATACCTCTAGTGGACTGGATTAGAGACTCTATCTTCACCAATGCACAAAATGGCTCAATTATTTGGATGGCCATGTGCAATGTTTTTCCTCTCATACATAGTGGCCTGGTATGGAAAATTGGGAATGAAGCTAGTGTTAGAATAGGGGCATATCCCTAGCCAGTAAGTCAACAAAGCCACCTTCTTCTTGATCAACTCGTTCTTATGTTACAATAAAAAGGTTTCTTCCATCTCAATCAAATTGTGGATCATGCGTCAACAAACATCTGGCACCAAGGGTGGATGGGAAGTCAGGATTTAGAGATACTAGATATTTGGTCGAGGGATTGGAATCGATATATCACAACACTGCTCTCCTCTCACATACGGCTCACAAATTCACAAGATAAACTCATCACGGGGGCTTCACTTGTTGACCAATATCCTATCACGTTAGTTCATATTGTGGGTTTTAAAATTATAAAAAAATGAACCAATATATTGCAGGTATTGGGGGGATGAGGGGTTTAAGGTGGGGGTGGGTAGGGTGGTTTATTAGGATTGAGGTATAAAAAGGGGTGGGGAGGAGGTTTTAAGTATTGGGAGGGGGTTTCAACAAAAATATTTTGGGTCAATATCTCTCGAAATTAAGGGTATTCTTTAATATCCAACGATCGCACGTGCTATGTAAGAGGTTCACTAAGTGAATTCCCCGTGGAACTCGTTTGGGAACATGAAAAACATGGTCAATATACCCCAAAAACAGGATATCTGCAACTCTGCTCAAACCTCTTTCAGAATGAACCAAAGTGGTGGCAACCTGGAATATGGAAGCTAAAATTCCCTCTTTATGTGGTGCACATTAGTAAGAATCTTTATGTGGTGCACGTTAGCAAATAGAATTCCAACTTGGGATAGGCTCCAAAAAGGATCCTTAGCAGGCCTTGGATGGTGCATGTTATGCAAAGACAATGAAGAAAGCTCAAACCACCTCTTTCTTACATGTAACTTCACCACACATGTGTGGTTGCATTCACAAACTCTATCAAATATCAGATATATTTGGGCAGGCCCCTTGGTGGAAGAAGCTTGGAAAACTTGGTCCTCCAACCCCCATAATGGTTAGATTAAAGCCCTCCCACTTCTCCATTTATGGGGAATCTAGCTAACCTGAAACAACACTATCTTTCTAGAAAAATCATCCTCCCCTAAAGAGGTAGCAAAACAGGGTCTAGAAATCCTCTCCTTTTTTCTGCAAACAAAAGACCAGTCGGCCCCAAGGATCATCACATAAGAGCTGATTGACAAATCTAGTCCTTGGGCTTATTTTGATGGGGCATCACAAGATAATAAATGTGGGGGAGGGGCTACTCTCTTTCTCAATCAATCTCATCATTTTCATATTCACATGGGCCTGAGCAATGGGACAAACAATTTTGCAGAACTAATGGCTCTGAAGCTGCTTCTTTGTTTTGCTATTGAAAGAGATTGTAGAAAAATACAAATCTTTGGAGACTCTTTAGTAATAATAAACTGGATAAACAAAGTTCAAAAATGCAGGAACATTGCTCTCGTTGCTCTATATGAGGAAGTTAACAAACTTCTATTAAATTTTGATGTTATCACATGCCGTCATGTTTATAGGGAAAGGAAGGCCGAAGCAAATAGACTATCCAAAGCAGGACTAAACTTGGAGCCTGGCACATGGAAATTTTTGGAAACAAGAGATGCAAAGGTATACGAATTCTTTCATAGACCTTTCATTGACCCACAACCAAGGACGGGAAGCACATAATCTGTCACACACAAATTATTTTTTGAGTTGATAGCCCATAACACTACGACATTGTTTTTGTTTCAAAACAACTTACCAAGCTCATTTCGGATGAAGTCTTCCACAAGAGCTATAAGAGAAGAATGTTTTGCGCAAATAAAATGAAAAGTTTTAGTCGGTTCAGAAACCGGTTTTCTCTACAGGATACAACATTTCTATACATAACACAACTTCATTTTTGATGTAATGCTGCCACATAGCAGTAGACAGAACATACTTGTATGTAAATATTTTGTTTTTTATCAATATGAAAATATTTTTTCCCTTCGGAAAAAAAAATTAAAGGACATTAAATCCATATATGTATTTAATTAACTCAAACGAATAAATTTTTTTATTTTTTATTTTTTCTGGAATGTCACGGGATTGGTTGGGCTATCGCCTCATCAACCAATTACACATAGAGATAAAATGAATCTTCGAAAATATCAAAATTTATACAATTCTCTTGGAGATGAAAACACTATTAATCAGGTCACATCACGATAAACCATGCTTAATGTAACAAATGAAATGAGTTGAACTCTTCATTGATGATGAGGCTTCCCTAAGACATCATACAACCTTTATTTGCCAGATAATCTGCTTGCTTATTCAACTCACACAGAATACATGAAACTACCCTATCAAAGGCTTTCAATATATTTTCGAATTCTCTGAGGGATTTACTCAATGAAGGATTGCTAAAGTGATCTCCAGAAATCAACAGTTTGATCAGTAACTCTGAATCTTCGAATATGTGAATAGTCTTATATCCAATATCTTTTACTATATGGCACGCCTTAAGAAGACTATAGCATTCTGCTTGATTGTTCGAGCATTTCCCTAGACCCCAACTGCAACTGGTTTCTATAGTTATGTCTGAATAAAGGATCACTCCACCTGCACCAGCAATCCCAGGATTTCCGTTGGACGCACCATCAAAAAATATAGTGGGAATTACATTCCTCTTCCACCACAAGGAAAAAATTAAAGCATTCTCTCTTAATCACCAGTATTGGAGAGGGACATGTTTTTTTATCACTGCCATCCTTTCAACATTCAAACAGGAACCCAACCACTCAATTGCTTCAGGAGGTAAAGAGGGAATGCTCAGTTTTCTAGCAGCTTCCATGATGAAAGCTTTCACTCTGACTGCAACATTAGCTGGCTTCAAAGGTTTATTGTTGAAAATCCACTCGTTTCTGGAAATCCACACCGACTACCATAAGAATTTTGGCACAGATTGCCAGATTTTATTCCAATCGGTGTTTTGATTGATTTTGAAAGGAGTTCGATCTTTCCAATTGCTGAAGAGAGGAACAACAACAATTTGTGAAGGGGCTGTAACAACCAACCCTTAAAGAACCCTTCCCCACACAATTTGAGTAAACATGCAATCAATGAAGACGTGGTTTGCAAATTCAGAGGCTGAATTGCAAAGGATGCATCTGAACAGTCCATTGAACCCACGCTTTAATAAATTCTCTCTAGTCAAAGTTTGATTATGCATGAGCAGCCAAGTAAAAATATTTACCTTGGGCAAATAGAAATATAACCAAACATCTCTCCACAGTGAAGGAGACAACAAAAAGGGCTAAGAATATTGAAGAGAAGTGAAGCCTTGAGTTGAAGAATAAAATACTAACTGACCCCATCCCCATTTTTCCTTAAAGGAACGATGTACAGGAGCTAAGCCTGAGAACGTGGAGAACAACAAAGTTTTTAGCAGCAGAAGGGGATCTGGAAACTCTGGTATCGACCAATCTGTCCAATTCCCTTCGTTGTCTTAGGAACATATATCAACAAGTCGAATGAGTCCTTTATTAACAAACAATAACATGATAGGATGTAACTATATTATGGAAGAGAGTGGGGGATTCCCAAGAATGCTATCCTCCCACAGAAATATCCTCGCCATGTTTCCAGGGATTCTGTATAACTGATGTTGAATATGTTATATTCCTTTTCTACATAAATTCCATATTGTTGTTCCTTGCAGGATGTTTTTTGCTTTTAAGTTTCTCAAAGAACCTCCCTTTAGATATTTCATCGAAAAAATCTTGCTTACCAGATTCTTTTTATCTACATACAACTGCAATTTTCCCTCCCATAGCTAGATTTGCTAAGCCAGGGTCCCGAATCTGCAATCTACCTTCCGTTAATGGTCTTTTGAGAATGTCCCAACTTACCAAATGCAACTTACTCTGATTTCCTTTACCGTCATTCCAAAGAAATCCTCACAGAAGTTTGGAAATCTGAGACGTGATAGAATTGGGAGAAAGTAGCAAAGAGGTTTGAAAGATGGGAAGGGTTGATAGTACAACCTTTATCAAAATCAACTTTCCAGCCTTGGTTAACCACTATCCAGCCCATGATACAATTTTGGCTTTTATCTTAGTTATAACTTCAAACCGAAGAGAAGGAGGACTTGGCCCCAGGGTAAGAAGTAATCCCAGATATTTAATCTTATCCCACTTATCAAAGCTAGGGAAACCCAAGGAATGAGCTATTCGTAGAATTAACGGATGGTCTATATTCCAACCATAGACAACACTTTTATTTTTGTTGATCAGAGCTCCTGAAATTAAGAAAAAATGTAACACCCCGGTTTTGACCCCGTTGCATTAGATGTACATGATGTATATATTGTAAATGATCATGGTGCGGAGCTAAAGGCCAAGGCCCCACCATTGATTGGTTATGCTATGTTTTGGGATTTTAATTTGTCACGGATGGTATATTGGGGCATGCGGCATACATATTGAGTTTTAGCATCATGTAAATATGCATCTTTAATTAAATAACCCGACCAACTACGATCGCAGCAACTAAATTGAGAAGGGGCATGATTTTCACAAGGATAAGGGTGGTGGGGAAAATGTCAAACCTTGGGCAGTGAGGGAAAAAACCATGTGTCACCACCTTGTCTTACCCAACCACTGCAATTAATAATTGCTGCTGGTAGTTGAGGTAGTTATTGTTTGGGAGTGGGTGTGGCAGGACTGTCAATCCTTCCTACACGCACACTCCACCCCAGCATTTGACTTCACGATGGCAAAGAAACACCACTGCCATCACTCACGCAGACATTCTTCTCTCCATGCATGTGCTGAACACTCACGCACTTCCAATTCGCATCCTCTCCATTGTTGTTCATTCTCACGTAGAGGGATTCTTTTCCATTTTTCATCTTCCCGCACAGGATTTTCCTGTTTTTACCCATGCAGTAGTTTTCCTCTGCGGATTTGCGGTTGATGTGGCTGTACCCTTTCCTCACGGGTTGAATTGTGGGCTCTGCGTTGTTGTTACTCACGCAGCAAGCTGGGAGCTGTACGTTTTCTTCCACGAATTGCTGTGATGCTGTGGTATTCCTTCCCTGTGATTGTTGTGGTCTTCTCTGTGATTGAGGTCTGGTGCAAGCTTTCATCCACGCACAGACTGAGAGTATGTATTTTTCCTCCCCAGTGCGGCCAGTGTAAGTCTTTTCCATGTCCTTAGTTGTCCAGGACGGACTGCCGATTTCCCCATGTTGTGAATGTGGTTGCTGTTACGTTTGGAACTGTTGGATTTCGCTTGGGAGTATTTTCCCTTGTGATTGTGTTTGCTAATACGCCGTGGGGGCTGCTGTAGATTGTTGGGAGTCATTTTGGCCACGAAAGGGCCAAGAACGACTCAGAAATCGTTCCCTCGGTTCAGCTGTAATTTCTGAGTGGTTGCATGCGTGCAATGGTTGGTCTTCGGACTGTGTTGGGAGTAGGGATGGGGGCTTAGTTTGGTTGATAAACCTGGTGGTTGGAAACCACACAGACAGAGCTAGAGGGCTGGGTTTCTTCTCCACAACCCCTGAATAGCACTAGAAGGGAATGCAGGGCCTGAGGGACTGTGTAGCAGAGAAGGAACTGATTCCTTGTGTTGGGTGTGTGTGGGTGTTTTAGAAGTCAGGCTAGTTCTGGTGTAGGTGTTCTTGGCTCTGCAATGAGCTCACCAGCTTAGCATTTAGCCTTTCCTAACTCCTTGATGGCCTGATAAATCCAACTGTGTTGGCTTGGCTATGTTTTGTGTATCCCTGACTATGTGTAAGCCTGCTTGTTCCCTTATTCCTTGGAGAATCATGCCCAGCTCGGGGGTGGAAGCGCTGCTGAGAGATTAAGGAGCACGCTGGCATATGGTTGGGTGGAACATTGCAGCGACGTAGCTGGTTGCGGAGCGAAGTTTTCATAAGATAAGTGATCTTGTCCATTTTTATTTCTGCATCCATGATTATTGTTAATGATATGATGAAATTGTTAAAATGAATGCTTGTGTGAATGCATGTTGATTTCGCTGTGCATAATAAATAACTATAGTTGGGTATGATAAACATATGCATTTGTGCATGTTATACTGCAATGCATTTTCTCTCAGCATTCTGTTTCAGCAATTTTACGTGTGTACATGTTCATGGGGCTCTTAGCCCGGATGGTTAACGCCATGGTGGTCGCGTCCTCTTCACCGGTCGGAGGGTTGGGGTCGTGATAGCGTGGTATCAGAGCTCATGTTGCAGCATGGGCCTGCATGAGCCATGAAGGATGTAGTGACAGAGGCAAGACTTCATTTTGCCCAGCATAAATCATAATTTGAATGACTGTAAAATTCAAGAATTATTCTGAGTGCTGAACAGTCGGATCACCGAAACGGATTAGAGGAACAGACTTCTGATGTAGCGGAAGAGTTAGCGGTTTCCTGTCCGCCGTTGCGGAAGTCCAAACCGCTAAGTCTTCCGATGCGAAAGACTACCGATGCCGATCACGTTATGACTTAGCAAATTGGGCCTCCAATCGGAAGAAGAAAGTGGTTCGTGTGCCGCCGTTGAGGAAGCGAAAAGCACTAAGTCTTCCGACGAGAAGAGACTGCCGGTATCGATCGGGTTGTGTCGCCGATCGGAAGAAGATCAAGGTTGAGGAGCCACTATTGCAGCTGCTGATGGGATTATTTCACCGATGGAATGATTAGTGGTTCCGAGAGCCGATTCTGCGGGGGAATTAGTTGTTTCGACCGCCGAAACGTCGGAACGATTAGTGGTTTCGAGAGCCGATTCTACGGAGGAAATAGTGGTTTCGACCGTCGATTCTGCGGAACGATTAGTTGAAATAAGAGCCGATTCTGTGGAAGAATAATTGGGGAAGAGACCCAATTGAACAAAGGAATTTTCAGCGATTTTTCAGTGGATTTTCAAGGCTGAAAATGAGAAAGTGGCAGCGATCTTATGCGCCAGATTGCGCGAAAACCAATGATTTACAAAAACAAAAAAAAAAACGATGGCTCTGCCCTCGACCCGCCCTGCAGTGGCGGAAGCCACAAGGGGGCAAGCCCCCTTGACCCCCATCGTCCCCCTCAGATAGACGTTCTTTGATGAAGAAAATATTGTGTTTGGGCAAATTGTAATTTTATAATTTTTCCAGGAGAAGGTAAGTAATGCTGATTTATATCAATGTTATGCATATAACAGTTGTGTTGCTAACACGTTTGCAGAATCATAGTCACCTTCAAGAGTAGTATTCCTGGTAGTGCAGTTTGGTAAGTAAGTGGTGGTTCAGTTATGAGAACCCATGACGGATATGATGCTCGGGATTCTTATGAGCATGCGCGAGATGCCATGGGAGAAAATGTCCGTGACAGAAACGATGACATAGAGTCTAATGGAAGGAGATTCCAAGAGACACCGTCAGATGTTGCAGCCACCATGAGAAGCTTGATCAAAGCCCAGGAAGAGCAGCATCAGTTGAATGCGGCTATGTTGTAGAGCTTGACAGACTTGCAAAGGAAGATACAATCTGGACGAGGTACAGCAAGACCAGAAGGAAGTAAGAGCAGCACAAGGAGAAGGAGAAGGAATTCTAGTGGATCCTTTGATTCTGAAGAATCCAACAGGGATTCAAGCTCTTCTTCTCATAGAAGGAAAAGAAAGAGACACCATAGGGATCGCTCTCGGGATGAATTTAAGAAAGCTAAACCTCCTACATTTGATGGTGAAGTAAAGACTGGACAAGAGGCTGAAGCTTGGCTTCTTGGGATAAAGAAGTACTTTCAAGTACATGATTACTTAGGGAACATGAAGGCGAGAGTTGCCATATTCAACCTGAATGGAAGGGCATCCATTTGGTGGGAACACTTCAAGCAAGTAAACAGGATCAGTGAAAGGAGACTTAAGTGGAAACAGTTCAAGAAGTATTTTAAGCAGAAATACCTCTCTGACAGGTATTATGATGACAAGATTAAGGAGTTCCATGAGCTGAGATTGGGACACCAGATCATGGAAGAATATGCAAATAAGTTCTTGGAGCTGTTGAGATATGTCAGGTACATCAGAGATGAAAAAGTGAAGGTCCAGCGTTTTCTGAGTGGATTACCTCAGTCTTCCAAAGATAGAATTGAGTTTTATGAACCTAGAACTCTTGAAGAAGCAATAAGGAAGGCTAAGAATTGCTATGAGCAAAGCAAAGGTAAACTTGATTACCACAAGGCATGGAAGGACAAGAAGAACGAGAAGTTTGACCAAAGAAAGAAAGGTTTCAAACCTTCTAATTTTAGGAATCAGCAAAAGCAACCATCCCAAACTGTGAGTAAGCCAGTCGGAATGACAGGAGAAAAGCCTAAGGATCCACAACAGAATAGAGGGCCATTCCAATATTGGAAATGTGGAGGACCCCACATGCGTAGAAATTGTCCACTCGAGAATGAGAGTGCAAGGCTAGCTTATAACATTCAAGAAGCAGAAACAGTGGGTCAAGTAGCAAGGACAGTCCCTAGGATTTATGCAGCGCTGGAGGACCGCTAGGCAGATCACCAGTCAACTATGGTTGAAGTAGCAAGTAAGATTGTTGAGCAATCTGTTTCTATTTTGATTGACCCTGGTTCTACGCACAGTTACATTACCCCTGGAGTAGTGGATATTTGTGCTTTTAAGAAGGTAAAACATAGGAAGTCTTGGTTAGTTCAGCTAGCCACTGGAACTAAGAGAAAGGTCAGTGAAGTAGTAGAGAAATGTCCATTGGTCATGGATGGGTTGGTCACTTGTGTAGATCTGAATGTTCTACCGCTTGGTTCCTATGATGTTCTCATTGGGATGGATTGGTTAGAAGCTCATAGGGTGAAGCTTGACTGTTACAATAAGACTTTCGAATGCATGGATGAAGAAGGGAGCCTAGTAGTTGTGAAAGGCATTCCAAAGGTGATTTCAGTACGGCAGGTTTCAGCAATGCAGTTAAAGAAGTTCTGTAGGAAGGGTTGCCAGTTGTATGCAGCTCAGATTTTGGAGACATCAGGAAATGAAACTCCTAGCTTGGAGGACTATCAGGTGTTACAGGAATTCAAGGATGTGTTTCCTGATGAGATTCCAGGGCTTCCTCCAAAGCAGGACATTGATTTCACTATTGAACTTGTGCCAGGAACAGCACCAGTGTCCAAGGCACCGTACAGGATGAGTACACCGGAGATGCTAGAGTTGAAGATGCAACTGCAAGAGTTGTTGGAAACGAATTATATCCGACCAAGTGTATCTCCTTGTGGAGCACCGGTTCTGTTTGTAAAGAAGAAAGATGGTACACTCAGGTTATGTATTGATTATAGACAGCTGAACAAGGTTACGGTGAATAATAAATATCCTTTGCCTAGGATTGATGACCTCTTTGATCAAATGAGAGGAGCAAAGGTATTTTCCAAGATTGACTTGAGGTCTGGTTACCATCAGGTGAGAATCAAGGATGAAGACATTCATAAGACAGCCTTCAGGACAAGGTATGGACATTATGAGTTTGTAGTGGTACCATTTGGTCTCACAAATGCACCAGCTACATTTATGTGCCTTATGAATAGTGTCTTCAGCAAATATTTGGACAAGTTTGTTCTTGTTTTCCTTGATGACATTCTTGTTTATTCTAAGAATGAGGAAGAACATGGAGAGCATTTGAGATTGACATTGAAATTGCTCAGGGAGCATTAGTTGTATGCGAAACTAAGCAAGTGTGACTTCTATAGAGATAGAATTCAGTACTTGGGCCACATTATCTCAGAAGAGGGTATATCTGTGGACCCTGAAAAGATTGAAGCCATTATGAATTGGCCTACTCCCATAAATGTGACAGATGTGAGATCTTTTATGGGACTCGCAGGATACTATAGGAGATTCATTGAGGGATTCTCCAAAGTTGCACATGCCATCACTTCTTTGCAAAAGAAGGGGATGAAGTTCGAATGGACATCGAGCTGTGAAGAAAGTTTCCAGAGGTTGAAAGATCTTCTCACCAGTGCACCCGTATTGAAGGTTGCAGATCCGGAGAAAGATTTTGTGGTATGTACCGATACATGTGGACAAGGGCTTGGAGGATCCCTTATGCAGGACAACCACGTGATATGTTATGAGTCGAGAAAGCTGAAGGAACATGAGAAGAACTATGCCACTCATGATCTAGAGCTTACAGCCATAGTACATGCTCTCAAGATGTGGAGACATTACTTGATGGGTAGAAGATTTGAGCTCAGAACAGATCACTGTGGACTGAAGTATTTGTTTGATCAGCCTACTTTGAATGCTAGGCAAGCAAGATGGCTGGAGTTTCTATGTGAGTTTGATTTTGAAATCAAGCACATAAAGGGAAAGGAAAATAAGGTAGTTGATGCACTCAGCAGGAAGGTGCAGGAAATGCATGTGGAATCTCTCAGTATTTGCCAATCAGATTTGAGGCAACAGATTGTTAATCATGTTGCTGGAGATGAATTGTATGAGCAGGTAAAAGACAAATTGCAGCAGTAAAGTCTTGAGAAGAGGTATGAGGGATATAAATTGGAAGAAGATGGACTTCTCACTTTTAAAGGTAGAATTTATATTCCAGATGTAGCAGATTTGAGGAGATTTGTTATGGATGAAATCCATCAAGCTCCGTATTCTGGTCATCCAGGATATCAGAAGACAATTGCTACAGCTAGAAAGCAGTACTTTTGTCCAGGAATGAAAAGGGATATGGCTGAATACATTTCGAGGTGTATGAAATGTCAACAGGTGAAGGTTGAACATCAACATCCAGCAGGTTTGTTGCAGCCTTTGCCAGTTCCAGAATGGAAATGGGAATTTATTTCCATGGATTTTATTACAGGATTGCCAATGACTTGGAGACAACATGATTCTATCATGGTTGTGGTAGACAAGTTGACCAAGGCAGCGCATTTTATACCAGTGAATTCTACGCATAAGACCGATGACATTGCAAAGATAGTCATGAAGGAGATTTTCAGATTGCATGGGTTGCCGAAGGCAATAGTTTCTGACAGAGATGTCAAGTTCACTTCCAATTTTTGGAAGGGGTTGTTTGCAGATTTGGGTACAAAGCTAAACTTCAGCACTGCATACCATCCTTAGACAGATGGTCAGATAGAGAGAGTTAATCAGGTGCTTGAAGATATGCTTTGCATGTACATAATGGACAAACCAACAAAGTGGGAAGATTACTTGCACTTGGTAGAGTTTGCTTATAACAATGGACAACAGACATCCTTGGGGATGAGTCCATATGAAGCTTTGTATGGAAGAAGGTGTAGGACACCAATGACTTGGGATAATCCAGTGAACAGGATTGTGCTTGGGCCAGAATTGCTCAGGGAAATGGAGCAAGAGGTTGTAAAGATTAGGCAAAACCTGAAAGCAGCACAGGACAGACAGAAAATCTATGCAGATAAGCATAGGGTGAATAGGGAGTTCAGTGTTGGGGATCATGTTTACCTCAGAGTGAGGGAAAGGAAGAGTTCCTTGAAGCTTGGAAGTTGTGCCAAGTTGTCACCTAGATACTGTGAGCCATTTGAAGTGCTTGAAAGGATAGGGCTAGTTGCATATAGACTTGCATTGCCTGCTAGCACTAGGGCTCATAATGTTTTTCATGTTTCTTTGCTTAAGAGATATGTACATGATCCTAACCATGTGATAAATTGGGATGTGATTCAGGTGGAACCCGAGGGAGAGTTCCGAATCGAGCCAATGCGCATCCTCGACAGGAAGGTCACAATGCTCCGGAACTGGGCCATAGGGTAGGTAAAGGTGCAATGGGAGCACTACGGACCTGAAGAGGCTACATGGGAGCTGGAGGATGCCATGCGATTGGCACATCCATTTTTGTTCAATTTTGCGAAACACTGAGGCGATACCAGTGTAGCATTTTGTTCAATTTGTAAAAAGCACTGAGGACAGTGCTATTGAAGGGGGAGGGGAATGTAACGCCCCGGTTTTGACCCCGTTGCATTAGATGTACATGATGTATATATTGTAAATGATCATGGTGCGGAGCTAAAGGCCAAGGCCCCACCATTGATTGGTTATGCTATGTTTTGGGATTTAAATTTGTCATCGATGGTATATCGGGGCATGCAGCATACATATTGAGTTTTGGCATCATGTAAATATGCATCTTTAATTAAATAACCCGACCAGCTACGATCGCAGAAACTAAATTGAAAAGGGGCATGATTTTCACAAGGATAAGGGTGGTGGGGAAAATGTCAAACCTTGGGCAGTGAGGGAAAAACCCATGTGCCACCACCTTGTCTTACCCAACCACTGCAATTAATAATTGTTGCTGGTAGTTGAGGCAGTTATTGTTTGGGAGTGGGTGTGGCAGGACTGTCAATCCTTGCCTACACGCACACTCCACCCCAGCGTTTGACTTCACGATGGCAAAGAAACACCACCGCCATCACTCACGCAGACATTCTTCTCTCCATGCCTGTGCTGAACACTCACACACTTCCAATTCGTGTCCTCTCCATTGTTGTTCATTCTCACGTAGAGGGATTCTTTTCCGTTTTTCATCTTCCCGCACAGGATTTTCCTGGTTTTACCCATTCAGTAGTTTTCCTCTGCGGATTTGCGGTTGATGTGGCTGTACCCTTTCCTCACGGGTTGAATTATGGGCTCTGTGTTGCTGTTACTCATGCAGCAAGCTGGGAGCTGTGTGTTTTCTTCCACGAATTGTTGTGCTGCTGTGGTCTTCCTTCCCTGTGATTGTTGCGGTCTTCTCTATGATTGAGGTCTGGTGCAAGCTTTCATCCACGCACAGACTGAGAGTATGTATTTTTCCTCCCCAGTGCGGCCAGTGTAAGTCTTTTCCACATCCTTAGTTGTCCAGGACGGACTGTCGATTTCCCCATGTTGTGAATGTGGTTGCTGTTACGTTTGGAACTGTTGGATTTCGCTTGGGAGTATTTTCCCTTGTGATTGTGTTTGCTAATACACCGTGGGGGTTGCTGTAGATTGTTGGGAGTCGTTTTGGCCACGAAAGGGCCAAGAACGACTCAGAAATCGTTCCCTCGGTTCAGCTATAATTTCTGAGTGGTTGCATGCGTGCAATGGTTGGTCTTCGGACTGTGTTGGGAGTAGGGATGGGGGCTTAGTTTGCTTGATAAACCTGGTGGCTGGAAACCACACAGACAGAGCTAGAGGGTTGGCTTTCTTCTCCACAACCCCTAAATAGCACTGGAAGGGAATGCAGGGCCTGAGGGACTATGTAGCAGAGAAGGGACTGATTCCTTGTGTTGGGTGTGTGTGGGTGTTTTAGAAGTCAGGCTAGTTCTGGTGTAGGTGTTCTTGGCTCTGCAATGAGCTCACCAGCTTAGCATTTAACCTTTCCCAACTCCTTGATGGCCTGATAAATCCAACTGTGTTGGCTTGGCTATGTTTTGTGTATCCATGGCTATGTGTAAGCCTGCTTGTTCCCTTATTCCTTGGAGAATCATGCCCAGATCGGGGGTGGCAGCGCTGCTGAGAGATTAAGGAGCACACTGGCATATGGTTGGGTGGAACGTTGTAGCAACGCAGCTGGTTGCGGAGTGAAGTTTTCATAAGATAAGTGATCTTGTCTATTTTTATTTATGCCTCCATGATTATTGTTAATGATATGATGAACTTGTTAAAATGAATGCTTGTGTGAATGCATGTTGATTTCACTGTGCATAATAAATAACTATAGTTGGGTATGATAAACATATGCATTTGTGCATGTTATACTGCAATGCATTTTCTCTCAGCATTCTGTTTCAGCAATTTTACGCGTGTACATGTTCATGGGGCTCTTAGCCCGGATGGTTAACGCCATGGTGGTCACGTCCTCTTCACCGGTCGGAGGGTTGGGGTCGTGACAAATTTTTTTGAAGAATTTCATTAAAGGCATGAGCAATCTTTTAATGAGGCCCCTCCTAAAAGGAGAGAGTCATCCGCAAAGAGGGCATGGTTTATAGGATCCACTCCCTTTGCTATCTTAATGCCTGGAATATAACCTGCTTCCTTTTTTACTGTAAGCTTTTTGCTAAGAGATTCTGCCATCAAGATATAGAGGAAAGGTGATAGAGGGCATCCTTGGCGGAGTCCTCTTGAAGCTTGGAAAAAATCTGAAGGTCTACCATTGACAAGAGGTGCTATCCAAGGCCTATCCGTGCAAGATTTTATTAAGTTAACAAACTCGGAGCTAAACCCAAAAGAGAGGAGGACTTTATAAAGAAAGGAAAGCTTAACACGATCAAAGGAATTTTTCATATCCAACTTGATTAACATTCCTTTCTCCTTCCTTTGAAAACGGTAATGGAGGGCTTCTTGGACTTGAATTACATTGTCGACTAGATGCCTACCATTTACAAAACCCCCTTGAAGAGGAGAGATCAAATTCCCTAACAAAGGCTTGAGTCGATCAACTAATAGTTTAGAAAGGAGATTATAGGAGGCATTACATAGCAAGATAGGTCGACATCTCTCAAAAGTTGCAGAATTAACTTCCTTTGGGATTAAAGCAAGAAAAGTGGAATTAGTACACCCTCCCACTTTAACTTTTTTTTGGAAGGTTGACACCATGCGAAGAAGGTCAGATTTAATGATTTTCCAACAAACTCTGTAAAACTGGAAGGAGAATCCATCCGGACCAGGAGCTTTATCCGACTCCATTGCTTAAATGACATCCAATATTTCTTTTTTAGAAAATGGCTTCATTAGACCAGCGTTACCCTCTGAACTAAGAATAGAAGGGACATTAGATAAAAAAATCAGCAGTCACTTCACCATAAGAGATTCCATCCTCATGAAACAAGTGCTACCAATGTCTTCTTCCAGCCTGCTTTAATTGTTCATGTCCTTTAATGGTCTCTCCCTCACCTGTGGAGATTTCCGAAATATGATTACGTGAGAGTCTAGCTCTGCATTGTCGGTGAAAGAAGGTTGATTTTTTATCTCCTACTAGCAACCAAAGACTACCTGACTTCAACCGAAGGTATTCCTCTTCCTAGCAAAAAGAGTGAAAGGTTTCAATTTGAGCTGATTGTTTCGAAATCAACTGAACTTTGGTAATTTCAATTTCCTCCATTCCTAGTTGAATATCTGCTGACTCTTGCACATTCTCTTTCCTACTACTTATCAGAGTAATGAGATATTTTTTTGCCCAATTTTTCAATGCATACTTAGTGTTCTTAATTTTATGCTCCCATACAAAGCTGGGTGATCCTTCTACATACTGAGACCATGATTCTGTCACTATTTCCCAGAAGTCGTTTCTCTCAATCCAAAGAGGACTAAAACATAACGGAATTGGACCAAGATCTTCCTCTTTTTCGAACATAAGGGAAATAGGATGATGATCTGAATTTAATTTGGGCAGAATTTTGGTTGAAATTATGAATTTCCCCTCCATCAAGGAATTTTGAACAAGAAACCTATTAAGACGAGCAGAGATATTGGCAACCCCTACTATGTTATTGGACCATGTGAAACGACCTTTTTTTGGTTTAAAGTCAAGAAGATCGCTGGCTTAAATCAAAGACTCCATTGTATCTTATAAAGGATCCTTGCCACGAACTCCACCTTTTTTCTCTTTAGGTTCTAGAATTACATTAAGATCCCCTGCCACGATAATATTTGAGGGAGAATATATTTCTATGAAATCTGACAGTGTATTCCGGCCTTCTTCTTTTTTCCTTAAAATTTCCTGAGACATAAAGATTGAAAAGAGCAATGGAGATCTTACTTGAAATATGTTGAAGTTCTGTATAAATCCATTGTTGGGTCACAAGCGAGCTTTTCAAAAGAAACTTATCCTCACACCATAAGGTTGCAAGACCTCCAAAAGTACCTCGCGCGCTGACCACCTTGCCAACATTCATTTTCCACTTTGTTTTGCTTAAGGAAAGAAGACCATCCTCTTCAATTTTTGTCTCTTGAAGCAAAAGAATATCAGTAAAATCCATTCTCATTAAGTCTTTAACCGCTTATGCTTTGTTTGGATTCCCCAAACCCCTGCAATTCCAAGAGATGATTTGCATTATTTACCTGAGAAAGAGGGAGTTATTACCCCCTTTGGGGGTCTAGTCCACTTGCTTCTGCCAAGAGACATTTCAATTGTGGACTGACTGCCCTGCATCTTTAATCTCTCTACCTCTTCTTCTCTAGCCTCCTTTCGAGACTTCCTGCCTGCCTTCTTGGAGATTTGCTCAATGGAATCTTCATCAAAAGAGCCAGAACTGTCAACTAGTTTCTTCTTTATTATTTCTGCATAAGATGGAGAGGGATTGAATCCATTTAGAGAAGGACAATTTTCCTGTAGGGTTTCATCTACACTAGGTAGTTCTGAGTTTGCAGTTCCAGAATGTTCCAATGGCCTGGTGTTTACATCAACTTCATCGTCCTGCTCGATTAAGCATTGCACTTCACCCTCTTCAAGAATAGGAATATCTTCAGAAGAACTTAAAACAAAAAAATGATTAGATGAAGCAATGGGTTTTTCTGCAGCCTGAGTTTTAGGGAGAGTCTTCCCATCAACAATAGCTCTATTCCTAGTCTTTCCTTCTTTACCTTTCTTTCTATTGTCCTGGCTGGAAATACCTGTTTTCTGAACATGAGTCCACTCATCAGCCTTCTCTTTTTCAAGATCTTCTTCTGATTTTTTTTTGCAATTTCTAGCAAAGTGACCATAACCATGGCAATAATGACACTTGAAAGGAAGTTGTTCGTAATCTAGCTCCTGGAAATGAGACCATTCAACTATTGTTAAATTGATCACCTCAGGTATCCCTATCTCCAAATCAACTTCAATGCATATCCTTGCACACAAATATTTATCTTTCCTTCCTGCCCTATTAATATAATTTCCAAGCTTGTTCCCAATGGTTACCAAAGATTTCGAGTTCCAGCAATGTAAAGGTAAGTAAGGAAGCCTTACCCAAACATGAACAACAAACGGGACATCTTGAGTAGGATCAAAATCCGGAGTCCACTAGTTCAAATAGAGCCCCTGAGGGCCCTTGAAGTATGGATCGTTTCGAAAAATAAGGCCATGATCCTCAACTGAATAAAAAACAAAGACATAATATCCTCTGCCAGCCAGGTGGTTTAGAATTCCTTCAGTTACCAAGGGCCTCCAATTTCTCTGGACCCATCCTTCAATAGCCTGAGGAGAAGGCCAGAGACCCGAAAATTGCCCAATGAGCCCTCTCTCAGCTATATTTAATGTCGTACGACAAGGTCTTTCAATAGGCAATTTAACAGAGGGTATGTCTGCTTTCTTCACAAATCTCTGCAAATTTGGTCCAACTTTCCTCTTGCCACAGGAGGCAACCAAACGTTTAAAAGCATCCAGTTTAGGTGGCAGAGGAGGGGGAGGACCCCCTCCGGCGTCCATAAGAGATTTCTACGCACCAATCAGCGTCGTTGTGACACTTTTTGATAAAGAAAATCAAAAACCAAAAACCAATAGATCCTTGAACGGATATCTCCTTCTTCACAGACTTGACTCGTGAATCCACTCGTCCTCCAGACCAGCAGCCACGATCCTGCCAATAAAACAAAAACCCAAATTTTCACATAAAAGAACCAGAGCCGAAGGCTTTAGTCGTTGGGTTCTAAATCTTCTTGATAGATCTGGAAGTTCTACTACAATCAAATCTGTTGAAACTAGATCCTGCAGCAACTTAGATCAAATATCATTCACGATCCTGCATTCAAAATGAAGACGAGGTCCTCCAAAAACGATCTAGAGCCGAAGTCGCGTTCAAATCTTCTTGGAGCTAAACATGCACATTTTCATTTTCAATGTAAGATAATTAAATCCATTTATATATTCAAAAATACAATTTTAATAGTAAAAAATTTACAATTTAACCAAACAATGTCCAATCTTTCTTAAATACCTTCCATCTTTTCTGAATCCAATGCCTCTCAAATAATAACTTATTTGAAGAAGAGTAACCTTGCTTTTTGGGCAAAATTGTGATTAAAACTAGTCTTGTTATTTCAATAATTTTGTAATTTCAACCATCTTAATTTCCTTTCTTATTTTAAATAGCCAATTTTAAAACATTACGATCTCAACACTCCAAATTACGATTTCGACACCAAAAAAACCACAACAAATAACTAATTTTAAAACTAGTCAGTTAGCCAAAATTACTATCTAAAAACCTCTAAATTGCAATTTCAACGAAAATTGATCAGAAACCAGCGGGTTGGGAGCAGGGATCAAAATTCAAGCCGTCAGTGCCCGTCAAAGGGCTCCTAGGCCGTCAGAGAAGGGGAATTTAAATTTTGCACGTCATTTAAAATGGGGTTTTTAATTTTTGTCATTTTAATAAAAAATGGAGGTTTTAAATTAAAATTACACTAGAAGGGCTAAGTTAAAAATTGCCCATCAACATTTTTTGTGATTGTGATTTCGACCTGTACCAGCCTCCAAGAGATTTCATATCATATTAATGAGAAGATCCAATGCGATCCGATGGGGTCAGAAGATCCAATGCGATCCGATGGGGTCAGAAGATCCAATGTGATTCGGTGGGGCATTCGACCGCGCAACCTCCCCCAGGAATTAATGTCATCCAAGTGCTAACGAGGGTCCCATGAGAGATAACATTAATGTCATCAAGGATGTTCAAGGGGATTCCTTAACGTGCCTTAAGCTAGGAAAGCGGCAGCATTTTGGAGACTCTGCGAATCCGGCTAAGGTAATTAACCTAGTCACTAGTAATAGCGCTGGCGATTGCGTTTATAAGAAGTCGAGGGCTTTGCCGGCTTCGACCGCGCAACCTCCCCATTGTCGTTGTCAAGTGGAAGGATGCAACGTAGTGTTGGCAAATGCAAAAGAATATCACAAGAGACAT
>LPNX010045219.1:60928-175885 GCA_001517045.1 Pseudotsuga menziesii
GGTGCCTCTTGTTTTGAATTCCTTCAACGCCATCAAGAATGGTCTCTTAAGTGAGCCTGCCTCTTGTTTTGAATTCCTTCAACGCCATCAAGAATGGTCTCACACGTTTTTTCGTCCTCAATCCATACTTCCAAATTTATAGCCATAGATTGTACTATCCGGCTTGACCATCTGTCTAAGTTCCTTTTTTATTATAAACCTTAAAGCAAATGAATAATTGTAGACATATTCCCCAATCAAATAGATTGAACACAATGTAGGCATGGATATACATTTACTTGTGCAATTTTACAAATCCCATTTTGAAAAAAAAAATTGTTTTTAATTTTTGTCATCAGGTAAATGAAATGTACAATTAATTTATTAATCTCATTTAAAATGTAAACTTTTTGAAAGCCCTGAAGGGATGAAGGGCTGCATGAATATATAACCTTCAATATGAAATTAAGACCAGCCCTTCAATCTTCATCCCTGGTTGGGAGCGTTTGGTTAGCGCTTATACTGTTCCCCAGAATAATCCCGACGCCGCACTGACGAGCGGTTACTTTGACCTAGACAAGTAGAACATTATGAACCGTTCGGTGAAGAATAACCGAAGAAATATTCCCATCGGACGGTTGAAAGCGTCTGAACGTGCCCCGGTCACCGCTTCCATTACTTACCGGCAGCTGCCAGCGGCGGGCCCAAATTTTCATGTCATTTGACAAGTATTCGGGATCCGTGGATTGGCAATTAAAACAATCATTAATTTCTTCACTTCTCAAGTCCGGAGTCCGGACCTCCGGTTCCCACGAAGGCAGAATTCTGAATCACTGTCGACGCTTGTTATACCCTGAGATTCTGCCGGGATTCTGTATAAGGGACTGCCGGCAACTCCAACTGCCCGGCAGTTTTCCAGCATGGTTTCGTACTGCCACTCGCGAGTACAACCTGGCAGAATCTGGCCCAGAAGAAACACGCCACGTTGAAGGCACTGGTGACTGGACATCTCAACGTGGCACTATACACGTCCACGGCGGAGGAGACGTGAAAGAATCAGAAATGACATAACCATGACACGTCAGCGCGGTGGATGGTTTGGATTCAAAAGAAGCTCTTTCATTTCATTCTTAGTATGGTCGCAAACTCTGTTTAAAACATTGAAGTAAAAAGTTCTTTATTTTTAAAAGCTTAAAGTTTTTAAAACTTAATATCATTTCGATAAATGATTTTCAAATAAATATTATATATCTATTGCTTTGAGAATCAAAGCTAAGCTAGATTCTTAAGTAGAGCTATTAAAAATGCATTGAGAATAAAGCCCATAATGGTTGTTCATGTAATGGCATACAAAATGCATCTAGATTTAAACCGAAGGCACAACCTCAAACAAACCTACATGGGTTGGATTTGCCACAAAAATATTCAATATATATTTAAAACCATAGGTTCTAGTTTTTTCTTGATCATGAAAAGACCAATTTCTCAAGTTAGTAAGCAAACCCGAATGTATTTGGGATATCTTTACTTGAAGGAATATAGTTTATTAAATAAAACAATTTTATTAACTTATTGTTAAATTAAGGAGATGTTTAAAAATTTGAAGATTTGGATGGGATAACAAAATCTAAATGTAACTATGTTTTAATCCCAATTTTGATGGTGGAAATCTTGGGCACCCAAAATTGGAAAACTTGACAACTGTAACTGATTTTATCAAAATCTAGCTAGAAAAATCAACCTCCTTCAACCCAAATAGTAGAATTTTAAAACTATGTGCTAAACTAATTGTATCTTTCAAATTTAAAAATATATATTCAAACTACATTTAAAATCAAAAGTATGTGATTCCCATTAGTTCATTGCTAATGTGATTGTAACTTTTTTATGTCAAAAGTGTGTGTGTGTTTGTTGACTCTACAAAGTCATGGAGGTCATAGGTTCTATTCTCTGAATCTCTTCATATTTAGGTTAAGACTTTACTGCGTTTACCATCCATGAATTATAGAGAAATATTCAAAAGGTTTTACGCGAAGTTATTCCTTCAAATAATATGGAAATGTTGATCCATAAGAAATGATTGTCAACTAAAAACTGATCTCATATGATATTTAGTGAGTCAAATGAGTGTCAAAACTAACTCCGATGATGATTTGCATTAGATTTCTAAGGAAGGATGATCAAGCATTTCGCCAATTGAAGGATATCTTAGAGCTTTCTCATGCACTTTTTACAACCCACGAGGATAAGATGTGTTATGTTTGTAACATTGATGTGTGATGTTGGTGGAAAACTCTTCTCATGTAGTTATGGAAGCATGGGATGAATATACTTCTATGATAAGTGTAAGAATCCTTCCTTTTAAGGTCAGAAGTAAAGTTGACTCTTTTCACCAATCTTCTCATCTCCATTGGGGTCCATCACTCATTTTCCATTCAAATTTCATACAATACATAGAGCTTTCATGTTGTTTCTCCATAACCAATTACCAGACTATGAAATCAACCAAAAATTAACGTTGTGAAGAGGAAATGGTAGACATTAGAGGGAAGAGGATCGTTGTAAGTGAGTGTAGAGGGTTTGAGGGAAAAAAAGTGAGTATAGAGGATGGGAAAGATAGGAACAGTTACCCATTATTTATTTACTGCTCTAGGATGCTTGAGAATCCTCGAATTGCTTTTACAAGAGGTTCTCTGATAACATACAACATGTCAAAATCTTTGTACATATTGGTGATCACTGCAAGGGTTGAATTTCCGTAGGGAATGATAGAGTTGTGAAGGGAAATACCTTCCTTGTGTTGTGTGGGGCAGTGGAAGAGAGTGCCATGGATGAGCTGGACAAGTGAGATTCTTGTAACTACTTAGTGGTGAGCAGATTGGCTAAGCATGAGAGTAAATGGGTTTTGGGATGAGAGAGAGAAGCCTATAGGTGCTTCCTTTGCCTTGGTGGCCTCATAGCATGCCTTGGGAGTAGTATATGGAGTTGATACCTATGGTTGGGTGGAAAATTCCTCTTACACGGATAATTGCTTTGGATCTTCTTATGTTAAAGATACATAATCTCTTTGTCTATGAATATGAAATGATTATATTTACTTTCTATGATAAATATGCGTGTTTAAATGCATGATATGTGTGTGACTGAATATATTTTCATTCCGTTGTGTTTTAATTTTTTTTTTAACGAAAACAAATGCTTTTGTATTGATAAAAATACAGTTGCGGCCTTACCGGTCAACCTATGTACATTGTCTTGTTTCATAATAAAAGACCTACATATACCTTTACAGAGTACAAAATTTATGGCTCACACTAGTTAGAAACTACAAGAATTTTGATTTTGGCATTTATTTTACTGAAGTAAACCCTACACAAATAACTAGCTAGAAAAACACATTTAAACTTCATTACAAAATTTCAAAAAAGGAGGACTCAGCCTCTACATGCCTTCTGTCTGATTCTCAACATCTGGATGAAGGCTTTGCAGAGCTTCCATACTTGCTTGAGCCTCTTTGTTCTCAATCTCTACCATATTCCAAGTTTCATGTTTTGAATATGTAGAAATAACAATTTTCACATTGACATCATAAGTGGAAAGCCCCCCTAAAATTATGATTGCACCTTGAGCTGCGGAGGCTAGATTCGATCCTCGTGCTCAACCTTTTTTTCCCTTATGATAATCAATTTCAATTTCTGCAATGATGAGCTTGGTAGTAATTTTGTTCAGTTGTGCACTCAACATTTCCAATTGAATCTGCATTATTGACAAATTTCAAACAACAATTACTAGGGTTTTTTCCACGCTCAACCATTTTATATAGAGCTTGTAGAACTGATTCAAGATTTTCAACGTTTGAGCACTCCATTCCCCTTCCTATGATTTCCTTTATCTCATTTACATTCAACTCCACTAGAAAAATATTCTTCCTTTCCCTACCTTCACTTCCCAAACCATAGTGGTTGCTTGATGCTCCGAGTTTCTACAACAGGAGGGGTGTTGAAAATCAAAGGTTCCCATTTCTAATACCTTAAATTTTCTTACTCTATAATTGCACCAATTACCCATAAACAAACAATTGTAACTTTATGGAAAATTCCATATGGTCGACTAATTTGTAGATTCAAAATGCATACTTTCACACTTATGAAGAATTTGAAATTGTGTCCGCAGTTGATATCCGACTTGACAAAAGGGAGCCTTTCCATTGTAAATTACCTCCTCCTCAGATATAGATCTTTGTTGTAAAGGTGACCTAAAACCTTTAAACAAACTTCAGAAACATGGCGTAACCTTCGATATCTCACCAATGAACTGAAAAAGTGAAGCTTTAAATTAAACCAACGAGGAGAATTTTATTAATCCACCTTCCCTTCCCTACCAAAGCTACATTAAATAGGATCTTAACGAATGAATTTGGACTAGTCTCGAAATCCTTAGTCCACCATGCTTCATCACAAATGTTCACTCTTTTACAAATGTGACCACCCTCCAACTTATCCCAAGAAATGACACTATCCCTCATAATTTTCTTGTAATAACTTGATGTCAAAGTACATACGAAATCCATCCATTCCAACCCGTTCTCACTCACCTTCCATCTCACTAGGCATATCAACTTTAACTCCATTAAACCTTCAAAGACTGCGTTCTTAAATGCAACAATCTACAAGGGATTTCCTTGCCACTTGTTAGCTCAAGATCGCCTTCTAACCAATATGTGGAGATCCATTTGCTTTGGATAATTTACCCTAAGTGAAATATAGCTCATAATTCTTGATGGTGGAGCTAGGGGATGGCCTAATGGTGAATCTATCCCCATGAAATTCTATGGTGCCTTGCTCTAGGTTACATGCAATATTTCCCTAACTATTAGCTTGTTTATTTAATTCACAAAGAACATGAAAGCCATACACTTACTCAAAATATGAGATCAATAGTTGAATTCTCCACAATATTTGACATAGAGTTACTTCATTTGAGGTTATTTTGAGGGCTAGATGTCGAATCATAAACATATTTTTTGACATGTGAGAGTGTTGGGTCTTGAACTTACTTTTTGTGTCAAGGCTCTGCTAAAATCCAGCAGAAATTTGCTGAGTTACATACTTCCAAACTGACGAATACACCATCCCATCAAAACTATATACATTAATTCCTCTACTACCATTATATGTCTTATATTATATTAGTTAGCTTGAATGAAGCTTTGCCATAGTGCCAAGGCCTCAACTTAATTGTTTGATGTTACTTCAATCCCGAGGCACAAGTATTGTCAATTTTTCCTTCGGGATCGAAAAGAAAAGTAAAACATAGTTGAAAAGCGGCCAATTACCATGAGATTTTAAAAGAAACAAAAGAGAAAAGTAAAATAAAAATAAAATATGTTGCTAGTCGCTAGTCGCCATCAATAAATAAATACAAAAAGAGAAAAGTGAAAAAAAAACAAATACAATATCTCGCGAGTCACAATCAATAAATAAATACAAAATAAATTCACGCCGTCCACATGGTCCGTACACCACAATATTCTATCCTTACAGGTTACAGTCAATCACGGGATCGCCATGAGTATTCGAAATCGTAGACAGAGAGATTAAATATATGGCATATTTACTCGTCGTAATGGAGGAAAATGATCCAATCTTATATTTTAATCTGCCACCGAGCATAACTTGCGTGTAAAATAACGGCCCCACTGTTCAAAGGTTTCCCGTTTTAACAATGAGTGCCGCCAATAATTTTTGTGCACATGCACTCCGCAAAATAATGCCGCGCAGCAGTGACGGACTGTTATTTTGATCGAGACAGTTAAAGAGATATGAACTGTTCGATGAAGGATCCTCGATGGAATATTCCCATCGGACGGTTATAAGAACCCGAAAGTGTTATCGACCACGTCTTCCGTTACTTTCCGCTAGCGGCGTACACAGAATTTTCTGTCACTTGACGGAGAGACGCAGACGGACAATTAAAACAATCATTAACTTCATCCCTTCTCGAGGCCGGGGCCCGGAAGTCCCTTCCCCACGGCGGCAGAATCACGGTTCTGATACACCGAGTTTCCGCCGACTCGCCGAGATTCTATAAAAGTTGCCGGCCGGAAATTCTGACTGACCGGTAGTTTTCAAGCATGGTTGCGCACTGCCACTCCCAAGTACAAGTTAGCAGCATACGAACTAGCAGAAACAGGCCACGTGGAAGACAGCATTGACTGGATAGCCCAGCGTGGCACCGTATACGTCGACGGTCGAGGATTCATTTAATATGAATCTGGAAATGGCATAAGTCTGACACGTCAGCACGGAGTTTGTTTTGACGAGACCATAAAATAATAATAATTTTAAAATGGCCGCCGACCTAAACCCTGGCAGGGAACAATGATGGCGGGTGTGGCGGGGGGTAAAAAGGAAAATCTCGGGTAACGATAGGAGGGTTATCATGTTTTTACCGAGGGTTAATAGGAAAGAAATAATATCCTCGCGGAAAAGGAGCAGCGTTTATTTGTCCTGTGTGCCTGCATCGTCCTGGAAGCGGTGGTAGTGTGCGACGGACTGTCGGGAGGTTGGTGATATACCTATCCATGAAATGCCATCCGAGGGTAGCAATATTGTTGCGGTGTCCGGGAGAGGCGATACAGGAGTTTCCTTGGCGTTTGCAGGCTTGGATGGAGACAGAAATGGCGTCGTAAAGGTAAGGATATTTGAATGTTTGTTAGTTTTAATGCTTGCAAACGATCTGGCCGGTTTAGTAGCCTATAGCTATTGTGTTTTTCTTTCCCTTAGAATTCTGCACAGGTCAGCGTTTCTTAGTTTTCTTTCTTCTTTTTTGTGTGCGACGCTGTTTTGTCATTCTTTGTTTGAAACATTTGTGGTTTATGCTTAAAATTTAGGAGGAAATAATGGTTTGCTGTGAAAAGGCGCGTTTTCTATTGAAATTTACTGCCGATACATACTATTATTTTGTGAAACGCAACGTTTCTACTAGACTTCGCTTCAACATTTATTTCCGCTTAAAATTTCTTACCTCGATAGCTGTTTCATCTATTGAAATTTACAGCCGATACATACTGTTACATTTATTTTCGCTTAAAATTTCTTACCTCGATAGCTGTTTCTTCTATTGAAATTTACAGCCGATACATACTGTTATTTTGTGAAACGCAACGTTTCTACTAGATTTCGCTTCAACATTTATCTTCGCTTAAAATTTCTTACCTCGATAGCTGGTTCTTTTGTAAATGCAACGTTTCGACTTGATTTCTCTGGTTACTTTCTTGACGCTGGATGTTTTCCATGGAACCGCACCGTTTCTCTTAAATATTAGCCTCGATAGGTGTTGCTCTGTGAAATACAACGTTTCTACTCTATTTTTCTGCTTAAAATTTATTGCAGAGATGTGTGTTCGTAAAACCGCGCCATTTCTCTTTCATTTTAGTCCCCATAGCAATTATTGTGTAGAATGCAATCTTTTTACTTGATTTCTCTGCTTAAACTTTCGTAGAGTTTGATTGTTCAGCTTAAGCATTTTGCGGAGTGATGTTTACTAAAACTGCGTCGTTTCTCCTCAATATTAGCCTCGATACCTGTTCTTATGTGAAATCCAATGTTTCTACTAGATTTCTCTCTGCTTAAAATTTTACTCGATTTCTGTCAATGTTTCTACTAGATTTCTCTCTGGTTAAAATCTTACTCGATTTCTGTCAATGTTTCTACTAGATTTCTCTCTGCTTAAAATCTTACTCGATTTCTGTCCCCTTAACCAAATTTCTGACAGAGAGATGTGTTTGTGAAACAGCGCGTTTTTCTAAAAGTTTATGTTCGATAGCTGCTATTTTGGGAAATCCAACTTCTCTACTAGTTTTCTCGGCTTACGACTATTTTAGTGATATATGTTTTCTGTGAAACTGCGCTGGTTCTCTTAAAATTTAGCTTCGATAACTGTTATCTTCTGAAATGCAACGTTTCTAATAGATTGCTCTGCTCGAAATTTCTGAGAGAGAGATGCTTCCATTAAACTGCGCCGCTTCTCTTCATTTTACTCCTTGATAGCTGTCATTTTGTTGAATCTGCACTTTCTACTGGTATGTATAGGTGATTTTTTGACAATGAGTGTTTTCTGTTTAGTTTTTGTATGGATAGCTGTTTTATCTCTGTTGTTTTAGCTAAGATGAGCGATTTCTGCTGGGGTTTTGATCCATTATGATTTTCGTTTTTGCAGATTTGTTGTACTATTGATGTTTCTGTGAAAGTTTGTAGGAGTAACTTAGGTAGGATTAGGTTTTGATTGTTCGTTGTACTCAGTAAAATTGCTCTGCGAAGTAGATCTATCTTTTCAGCGTGCTTATAGTTGCAAGTGCGAAAATACGTTAGTGTTACCATGCTTACTGTTTCGGTTGCATATATTATATTATGGAGATTATTTTCGTCTTTTATTCTTCCAAAGTCCGAATCGACTCTCGTTGTTTGATTTTTCTCAGCAAGATTTTGCAAAATGTTATACCTTACATTGAAAGTTTAGTTCGAATAGACTCGCGGAATTCACCCTGTAACATCATTTCAGCTTTTAAATATTTTTAAAGATTGCCTTTACTGTCTTGATTAATGTTTGCGATTTTCTGGAGTCATGAAGGCATTTATCTTGTCAAATATCTTTCTGTTTAATCCTAAGTCGATGTAGCTACTGAAATCATGTTAAAGGTAGTGCTGAGACACTTGTTTCCGGAACGTGTTCAAGCGCAAGTATGCGGTAAATACTGCAGCTTAACTTCTTTGAACTTGTCTTCAAGCAGGAGACGGATGCAGCTCGATGAGCTTAGGGTTGATATTCCAACCTCGTTGAACACTAATTTGGTTCACTTGGTGGCATTAAAGATCGCTTGTGATCTTGTAAGTAAATTTTTTTTGTCGTTTATAATTATTTGTTATAAATTTTCCATCAGATGCTTAGGTTTTCTGAGCTTGTGAATCGCCTTGAATGTGTTTGGAGCTGACAAGTCTCACTGGTTTGTATGCTTTCAGACAATACTGTCCCGAGCAAGCGACTCTCCTTCTCTTTAAAGTCGGTGTATATTTACAGTGGTCGCACTGCAATTTCTTTCAAATGACACGAGTCGGTGGATGCACAATGACTAATCTTTTCCTCACAACTGGCCCTCGACAATTCGTATGGATTTTGACTATTATATTGCTTTGTGGATCGTTCATTAGCACAGGCTGTACTCAAGACATTCAGGCTTTGACAAGCTTGAAAAAGTGTTTCACAAACCAAACTGTCCTCACTGATTGGCTGGAAACAGACTCCTCTCCTTGTGCATGGACAGGCATACAGTGTAAGAAGGGAAGGGTTTATTCCCTAGAGTTATCCTTCATAACGCTGCAGGGAACCATATCTCCTGCAGTAGGAAATCTGACTTTTTTGCAGAATCTGAACTTGAGCAACACTGCACTGACAGGGAAACTACCTTCACAGCTCTGGGGTCTCCTAAAATTAGAATATCTAGACTTGAGCAGCAATGATCTCTATGGTGTGCTGCCCCCTGAGATTGCCAATCCTGTAAATTTAAAAGCTTTAGTGCTGAATGGAAACCGTTTCACCGGAAACCTGCCTTCGCAGCTAGGCCAACTTAATAACCTGTCAAAGCTATTTTTCAGTGGTAATTCATTCACCGGTACCGTTCCTGCTGAGCTCGGCAATCTTGAAAAGTTAAAGTATCTTGATCTCAGTTCCAATACTTTATCTGGTAACATTCCTCCCCAGTTGGGGAATTTGTCAAAATTGTTATATCTGGATGCCAGTACAAATTTCTTCTCTGGATTTTTCCCTGCTGAATTTGGCCATCTTACTAATTTAGTCACTCTGGATCTCACTGATAATGCACTAACGGGATCGCTGCCAAAACAAATTGGGGGCATGGCAAATTTGGTCTGTCTGTGGATAGGATCAAACTCTTTCAATGGTGAAATACCAGTGGAAATTGGCCAGCTTGTTAAGCTTAAAATATTAGATTTTCGGGGCTGTAAGTTCAGTGGGTACATTCCTTCAGAAATTGGAAGCCTTATTTCTCTGACGAAACTTGACCTCTCAGAGAATTACCTTGAAGGATCATTGCCACAGAGCATTGGCCGTTTGCACAACCTTTTGTATCTAATGGCTACAATTAATGGATTAAGTGGGCGGATTCCAACCACAATTGCCAATTGTAAGAAATTGCAGCTACTAGATTTGTCATTCAATGCACTGTCTGGATCGCTTCCTGATGATTTCGCAAATCTGGAATCAATTCTGAGTTTTATTGTTGAGGCAAATCTTCTGACGGGCCCTCTTCCATCCTGGCTTGGTAGGTGGAGAAGAGCAACTTCTATAAGGTTATCCAAAAACCAGTTTGAAGGTCATCTGCCTCGTGAATTGGGCAACTGCTCATCACTTGCAACATTGGCAATTGATGCTAATAGGCTTTATGGATCAATACCATCAGAGCTTTGTCATGCGAAGAGCCTAGCCTTTCTCTCTCTGTCACTGAATCAGTTTACAGGTAGCATAGACGACACTTTCCGAGACTGCATGAATTTGACAGACTTGTTATTGGATGGGAACAATTTGTCTGGTGGAATTCCTGGCTATCTTTCAAGTCTGCCTTTGGTCACCTTAGACATGGCGCACAATAATTTATCTGGAAAATTACCAGATGAGCTTTGGAGTTCACAGACGTTGCTTGGAATATCACTTAGCAATAACTTCCTTGTGGGTAGATTGTCTCCGTCCATTTCTGCTGCCAGCATTCTCCAGAGGTTGCATCTCGACAACAATTATTTACAAGGATTTATTCCTAAAGAGATTGGAAGAATGACGAATTTAACAAATTTATCACTTCATGGCAACAGGCTCAGAGGCAAAATTCCTCCCGAACTTTTTGACTGTGTCAATCTTGTGGCTGTTGATTTGGGAAGTAATGATTTGTCTGGCACAATTCCAAGAAAGATTGGGCAGCTAGCAATGTTGGATAGCCTTGTTCTTTCTCACAACAAGCTTTCTGGCTCCATTCCAGGTGAAATTTGTGGTGGATACAAGGAGATATTCCCATTACCTGATTCCGAGTTTACACAGCACCATGGACTGTTGGATCTTTCATGGAACAATTTGACTGGTAGCATTCCTGAGCAGATTGGGAATTGCAGCGTGGTAGTTGAACTAAATTTACAGAGAAACCTGCTTAGTGGTCATCTTCCTCGGCAACTTTCTTGGCTTGCAAATCTGACTTTGCTGGATTTGTCCTTCAATTTTCTTAGTGGACCCATTTTACCTGATTTTGAGAGACTCCAAAGCCTTCAAGGTCTGATTTTGTCACATAACCAGTTTTCTGGTAAAATCCCTGTAGGGTTAGGAAGGATTTCAGGCCTCGTGAAGCTTAATTTAACAAATAATAAACTTACGGGCACCTTTCCTGCAGATCTTGGAAATCCGAAAAGACTCACTCATTTAGATTTGAGCAACAACAATCTCACCGGGATTCTCCTATCGCCGTCTTTTCCAAATCTGTGCAATCCTTTATTGTTTTTAGATTTGAGCAATAACAAATTTACAGGGACTATTCCAGATACTATAGGAAATCTATCTTCAGTAGTTTTTTTTGATGTTCATAACAACAGTCTTACTGGAAGCATTCCTACAGAGATGGCTAACCTAGCCTCACTGATATACTTGGACCTGTCCTCCAATCATCTTGAAGGTAACATTCCTCCCAACTTGTGTAAAATTTTCGGTCTTGAATTCACAAACTTCTCAGGAAATGCATTAGTGGGAAAGATTCCTGAGAGTTGCGAGAATTTTTCTTTGTCATTCCTCGCCAATCCAGGACTATGTGGGCAGCCAATTGGTACACCGTGTCCCTCGGCAATGTATTTTCCAGGATCCTGCTTGAGCAGAGGTGCTGTATGGGGTATAGCAATGGGGAGTACATTTTCATTCATTTGCTTGATATTGGCAGTTATAAGGTGGAGTATGTTGAGACAGGAGGCATTGGTGAAAAATCCGGAGAAAACGATGCTTACAGCTCCTCTTGAACCTAGTGATTATCAGTTTTCAAAAAAGATGAAGGAGCCTCTTAGTATCAATGTTGCAATGTTTGAAAGGCCTCTGTTGCGCCTTAGCCTAACTGATATTCTGACAGCAACTCATAACTTCAACAAAACTAATATTATTGGGGATGGCGGGTTTGGCACTGTCTATAAAGCTGTTCTTCCAGAAGGCAGGATTGTCGCTGTCAAAAAGCTAAGCCATGGGCTTGGACAGGGTAACCGTGAGTTCTTAGCGGAGATGGAGACTATTGGAAAGGTGAAGCATAGTAATCTGGTATGCTTACTTGGTTACTGCGTTTTGGGGGAGGACAAGTTTCTGATTTACGAGTATATGGAGAACGGCAGTCTTGATTTGTGGCTCCGTAATCGTGCAGATGCTGTTGAGGTCCTTGACTGGCCAAAGCGCTTCAAGATTGCCATGGGTTCTGCACAAGGTCTAGCATTTTTGCATCATGGTTTCGTTCCCCACATTATTCACAGGGATATGAAATCGAGCAATATTCTTTTAGATGAGTCGTTTGAACCAAAGGTTGCTGATTTTGGCCTTGCCCGTCTCATAAGTGCATATGACAGTCATGTAAGCACAAATCTTGCCGGAACCTTCGGTTATATTCCTCCTGAATATGGGCAAAGCTGGAAGGCAACAACTAGGGGGGATGTTTACAGCTATGGAGTGATTTTGCTAGAACTGTTAACCGGTAAGGAGCCTACTGGTATGGAATTCAAAGAAGGGGAAGGTGGCAATCTCGTGGGTTGGGTGAGGCATATGATCAAAATGGACCAAGTAGAAGAGACCCTGGATCCCTTCATTTCTCGCGGGCCTGGGAAGTCTCAGATGCTGCAAGTGCTACATTTAGCGGAATTGTGCACGTCAGAAGATCCAGGAAAGCGCCCCACAATGGTCGATGTAGTCAAGCTCTTAAAGGTATTTGACCCAGCTGAATAAAGAGTGAACCTTGCTTCTTGATTATGTCTGTTCGTATCCTTTAACTATCAGCCAAAAAAATGAAAGCTAGGTGCCTTTCGAAAACTTATGTTTCATTTATTATAATTACAATCAGAAGCCATGGATAGCTACAATGGTCTGTGGAAAGTGAAAACGGTAACCTTCCTTTTCAGTATCATTGGAGTAATAGTTTTTCCTTTTAAACTGCAGTCTGTCAACAGTGTAGTAAACTTTAAAGTATTTCCCAAATAAAAATTGTTTTATAAAAATTTAAAGGTTTCTGTAGAGGAAAATATAGTTAGACGTGTCTGTTCGGCAAGACGAAACCTGAATCTTTGTGATCAAGAATTTCATTTGCAAGAAGCAGTGTTTTTAACGGCTGCAATCGCTTGTAAAAATGTCCTCAATCTGCTCAATGGAAGCAACAGACGAGTTGTGAACATGAGCATAAAATATTTGCTCTCTTGTTTGAATGAAAAATTCTGAATATAATGAAGTTTTTTGCAAGCTTAAAATTTGATATCCGCATTTATATTTTATATATATATATACGGCAAACACCACAACCGTTTTAACCGGTTTCAACTTTTAATTGCTTTTGTCTTTATTGGTCAGACGTGTTTCCTAACATTGAGATAGGTTGAGAAAAGAACAACCGTTTTAACCGGTTTCAACTTTTAATTACTTTTGTCTTTATTGGTCAGACGTGTTTCTTAACATTGAGATAGGTTTTGTTTCCTAACATTGAGATGGGCAGAGAAAAGAGGCTTGGAGTAATATATTTATTTTAATCTTTTGTATTTTCTTTTCAAAAATATTACTTATATTATATAAAAAAATTTATTTAAATTTTTAATATATTTAAATAAATGATTATGTATTTAATTTATTGAGTGCATACCAAGGAAGGATCATTAGTGTACCCCTTAGGCTCTTTCATGTATATCTCTTCTTCCAAGTCACCGTGTAGGGAGACACTTTTGTCTCTTCTCTATGGAGGAAGAGGGACAAGAGCCCATGTCCTATTGTTTTGCAATGACTCATTCATCATCCATGGTAGCTTGCCATTTTGGATCATGGAAAGCCTCTTTGTAGAACTGTGGATCAGATCCCCACCATCATGTAGCATCTCCATGGAAGAAGTGGATTTGTATGACATAGTGCATGTTTCTCATCTTGAAATGGAGATCCGGTTCTCCTTTGGTCAGATGGATCGCCAACAATGTTCCTAGCAACTTCAATGAGTTTTTGAGCTCATTTAGGCCTAGGATTGGGAGAAGGAACTAGATCTGGATCTGGATTTGCTTGATCTTCATTCTCAACATCAAGATCTGATTCAACTTGGTCCTCATCTCTGAATTTTGAATTTGAATCATTAGAAGAAACATCATCATGTGCAAATGGTGTAGGTAGAGTAGAATTACCTTCCTCTTCAATTGTCTGCAGATCTTGCAATGGATTTTCATTGAATTGGACAGTCCTCTCAATAAAACATCTCCTAGTTGCAATCTCCATCAACTTGTAAGCTTTTGCATCTTCTACATACCTCAACATAATGCATTCGCTACTTTGGGGTTGAAGAGCTTTTCTTTTGTCAGATAGAGGATTCTAGCCCATACCTTGGAACAAAAAACCCTTAGATTTGAGACATCATGCTTATGTCCCATCAGTGCTTTTGAGACATCATGCTTATGTCCCATTAGAGCTTCGAATGGTGTTACCCCAACAATTGACTTGTGAGGTACCATATTCTGTATGTACAAAGCATAGTTCATTGCTTCTGCCCAGAGATATGGTGGAAGGTCCCTTGCTTCAAGCAGGCAGGTGGCCATCTCTTTCAATGACTGGTTCTTCTTCTCAACTACACCATTTTGTTGTGGTGTGTATGGGACAAAATGTTGCATATGGATGCTGCTCTCAGAAGCACAGAGTTGTTGAAACTCTCTCTTGATGTACTCCTCTCCATTTTCTGATTTGAGTGCTTTGATATTCTTACCAATAATGTTCTCAACTAAGGCATTGGAAACTTTGAAAGTCTCAAACACCTTAGACTCATTGCTTAAGAAAATAAATCCATCAAAACCTAGACTAGTCTTCTATGAAAGGTCGAAAAGTATCTGGATCCATTCATAGAAGCTGTAGGCATTAGTCCCGAGACATCACTGTGTATTAGATCAAGTGTGGAGGTAGATCTTCTTGCCTTCCTGTCATGTTCCGATTTTGATAGCACCATGAAGTAGATTGAACCCCATGGATCCTAGTGATAGATTGAATTAAATAATTAACGAGGAGTTAAGATGAGGTAATTAATTAATTAGGAGTGTGCATTTAAATTTATCCATAGTTGCTAACCCCTTGGAATAAATAATTATGGAGCATTTAATATTATTGGTGCAATTAATATTTTTATTTGTTATGCTTAGTAAATGGAGAAATTGGCCCACTAATTTGAATTAGTGGACAAGGTGAGAGGAATTACTTGGAGTAGAAGTAAGCACTAGAGTCCAAAACTGAGAAAAGATGAATATTTCTGGAAAAGCACTATAAATCCAAAAAGCACGATAAAACATGAAAAGCAGGAAAGTATGAAAAGCATGAAACTGTGAAAAGCAGGAAAGTTCAGAAAAGAAGGAAATTTAGAAAAAGAGGAAAAAGAAGGAAAGTCAAAGCAAAGCAAAGCAAAGCAAAGCAAAGCAAGTATGTTCACTCATGGGTGACCTATTCTCACAGGTCACCAAGGCAAGTAACTTGCTCAACAGGTCAACATTAATTCTATAAAAGAAGTATTCCAACTCCCTTTCACATTTTTTGCTAGTTTGAGAAATTTTATGAATGCATTTGTGCATTTGAGAATGGGAGATGTGCCCCAACTTTCCGTGAAAGGATAATGACATTCAACCATTGTCATTGATTTTATCTGTAGGTCCTATAGCTGATCAAGTCGAATTTGAAGATCAGAAAAATCATCATCATGTTCAGAGATCAAATCCTTCCTCCTTCCTCTTTTCTCTCTCTCTGTTCTATGGACTTCTAACAATTTTGGAGCTATGTAATGGATATTTCGACATATGTATGATCTGATATGTATACTGATGTCTAATGTACTGTTCAATATCAGATTCAAACCAGCGTCAGGTCACTCCTGAATTTTGTGAGATTAAGAGATCGAAATTCTTGGGTTTCCTAGCACCAGAGTCATAATTTTGGAGTTGTGCTATGAGAGGGGACTTCTGTGAATCTTCTGAGAATTATTTTGACCATCATGGCTCTTATATAGTATATTTACAGTCTCAGCAAGTTGCATAACATTCTAATATGTTTTGACTGAGTTTTGTATCAATCTTTTACACCCTACCTAGAATTCATGGTTAAAACGATTAGTTTTCCAATTCGAAGCATTTTATGTACCTAAAAAAGTCCATTTATTTTACTTTCTATTATGAGCATTATTTAACAACATAATGATGACATTCCATGTTTAAAACCAAATCCCAGTACCTCTCCTATTGCCTTTGGAAAGTGTTGAATCTTGACTAGTTGCATAGTCCCAGTAACTATTTTGCATAGTTCCACCCTTAATCTGCCTTGTGACTTTCCAGACTTGTTTAAAACCTGAATAACCTTTATATACATGTCTGATAACTTTATTACCAATCCAAATCAGTTCTCCAAAGCCTCTGGTTGTGGATATGAGAAAAGTGCTTCCTAGTTTCACGATTAGGTGACCCAACAACATGGAAGTAGGTTTCCGCAAAGTGGACTCCAAAACCTCAATGGTCCCTGATCTAAATGTGTTAGAGAAGACACTCTATCATTCCTATTTTGTCCTTGATTGCTTCCCTCTTCCTGCTGCGCTGTGACCAAAAGTATCAGTCATTTTCCCTTATCTGCTTAGCTTCCAAAATTCGATTGGTTTGCAAGTTTTATTTTAAAACATTAAGCTAATTTGCAGAAAGTTAATATTCTGATCTGAATATCAGATCAGGGATATTGCAGTGGTATCAGAGCTCTTTCCTTGGATTATCCTGTGGAAAGAAATCTCTCAGTGAATAAATTTGCATGCCATGTTATACTATGAGGATGCCTATGATGAGCAGTATGAAGAATACTGCAGAAGGTATGAAGAATACAACATCCTCTATGTTGATGGAGGACTACCAAAACATGAATATGATGAAGACTATTGGACATCAGATGGGGAAGAGATCAGATCTGATTCTCCAATGGTTAAGAAAAACTTGATAGAGATTATTGAAGCATGTGAGAACATGTCTCATTGTTGTTGCTGCCTTTCACACACCTGGGGGGGATGTGGCATAAATCTTCAAGCCACTCGGTGTGTCCTTGGGGGCAAGTCTCGAGTCAAGGTTGTCACCTTGTTCTTGACTCCTCCGTTTAGGCTCAACTCCTAACGAAGCCAAGGGGGTAGACCCTATTAAGTTGCTAAGGATAATTACTTCAGTATGATGGTATTAAATTGAATAAGTTGCTTAGGAGTTTGAAATTAACAATTGAGGACCACAGATGATAAGATGGAAGATAAACAGAAGTAAGCACAATGCTGACACACAATATATATATATCGAAAGAATTAAACAAATAACCAGTGCCTTAAAATGGAGTCACAAAATAATAAATGTACTTGCATGTGCTTGGAGTGAATGTTTTGCAATTGTCTCTTGGTATGTTTTAAGTTAATATGAAAAATGAGTGGATTAAATTAGGCGAAGGGGGACTCCAGATATACTCGAGGGGCACTTGGAGTATGTCCAAAAATAAAACATTCACGGCTACTCGCAAGGAATGTGTGGGCTGAATGGAGTCTCTGAGACTGTGTTCATAATACACACGCTAGGGTGTAACAGAGATCGGCGCCTTGAGGTCACTGTCTAGTAGTTCCCACTTCCTTTGGGTATTTTTCCATTGCTTACGGTTTGTTCGAGGCGTTGGATTTTCACCTGATGGTGGTTAATTGGGGAAAATGAAACCTAATTAATCTAGTCACTCACGTTGCTTTTGATACAGCTTGACTGGTTGAACGAACCGCAGGCAAAACGCAAAGCATACACACCGGATTCTTTGTAATTTTTAGTAAATTTTAAACGACATGTTTTTAGAAAGAAAAACCCTCCTGGAACCTCTTTTGGTCAAAGTGGACCTCAATCGGGGAATCAAGGAGGGGGTTGATTTTAAATGATTGCTTGCAGAAATTAACAGTGAATAGTGAAGCAACAAAAATAAAAAAAACCACAGGTTCTCTAATTAGTCCTACCATGCATCTTTTTTCTCTTTCGGTTCAATCGGGAAGTCGTGGGGTAAGTATTAAAGTTACTTTGACCTTATAATATGGAAGATATGATAAAAGTAATCAAATTATACTATTTTGCATAAATGAAACTAATCTAGAGCGAAAAAAGAAGAAAATGCAAAAAAGAAAAAAAAAAGGACGCGAATCCCTCCAGGGGGGATGGGGAATGGGCTCGAAAGAGCTTATTCGGAATTATTTTTTATTACCAGCGGTTACAATATCAACAAACTGATATGATGCCTCTTGGTTCTTATACATAATGAAACCAAGAGCTTACAAAGTGCAAAAATTAAAGATTTCAGTAAAAAAGGGAGACCACTAGGGGGATTTGGATGGCCCAAAAGTCACTTTCGAACAGCAGCTCCTCCTCTTTTCTGTTATACCTGCTAAAAACCAGCAAGCTTATTAAACTGAAATATGCCCAAAAACACTTTGAAAGTACCTTTGGGTCCGCCCACTTTTAATTGAAAAGAGCCAAGTTAAAACTAGTTAATTAAACGGTGAAAAATGAACCAAGGAAATCAAGCTTTCCTTGAGATATTGGCTTGCTTTTTAGGCAGCCAATATGATGTGCACTGATTGTTGGATTTATCTTTTATAATAGAAAACATAAATCTAATGCATGCAAGCTACAAATTTTCTTTAAAATGCAATGCAAAAATGATGATTTCTTTATGCCAGATTTATGATGCTTATGGAAAACTTTTGAAAAACAGAGATCTAGCTTTTTGAATGCTTATGTATGAGATCTAATGAGATATTTTGCATATGATAAATTAGAAGCTCATGCATAAAAAAAGTAACCAAGAAGATTAAAATTTTTAAAGAAAAGAGAAGAAGAGGAGAGAAGGTTGGTTCGTTGCTTGAATGGAACACGCTGAAAGGAGGCCCTTTTGTGGAGCACTGATAGACAGAGTCTTGAGCTTATTGGATAAGGAATGGCGTCAATCTTGATCCACACCTTCGTCCAATCGAGAACCTGCAACTAAATAACACAAGCCTGCACAACACCTCGTGAGATCTGGATATAGATGTATGAAACAACAAAAATGAAATATCATGAAAAAATAATCTTATTTAAGCATATAACTGAAATTCTTGAGCATACATAATATGGATAAACAAGAGCAAGTAATCTTACTTGCCTTGTTTACACCCTTACTTGATTCAACCGAATCCTTGAAGCTAGAATACAAAGCAACACAAAAATTGGAACGAATTTGCAGTTACCACATTAGCAGCATGACGCTGAGAATACACACAAACAAGTGCACTACACGGTATAGCCTCCAAAGCTTCTTTATCCACAATGAAAATATATCAGTATTACAATGGCAAAAACTCTTCAATCCAACTCTAACTAGCTTGGAAGAGGAAAACTGTGCTTTATTTATAACAAAAACTAGAACCCTAGCCTAGAGGGGGCGTAATTCCCAAGGAGAGAGAGATTGCAACTGCATGAGGAGTCAAGCCGAGCTTGATCTGAGTCTATCTGAGTCTGACTGAGTGTAACTCACAATTAGAGAGCTGATTGGACTGACACATCAATCGATTAACTGAAACATCAACCAAATCACATCCAGATGGGCCCACACGTGTGGATGAGAGAGAGAGGGCGCAATTCCCAAGAATGCATGCTGTAGTGCACTCCCTCTTCTGCCCATATCAACTCCTTCTATCAAGGAATGGTCAGCTCTAGTCAATCTAAAGCCGATGAGACTGACTTCAATCAAATCGGAGCAAAATCCATTGATTTAGGAATTTGGATTTGCTCCATTATTTAATTAGTTTATCAATTAAAATAATCAATATTTGATTTTTAGGGTTTTCTGACCCGAGTGATGGGAAAATCACTCAAAACTTAGGAAAAGTCGGTTTATGGGTTTACATGGTGCTTTGAGTTAGAAAATGAGCACCCCCATGACTGAAACTGATTTCTGAGCCCACTTTTATTACAAAACTAATTTTTCCATTTAGACTATCAAAAAATAGCCTAAGTTTTGAAAAAATTAAAACTTTAAAAAAACTTAAAAACTTAAAATTTTTTAGAACCTAGGGGGACTTAGACATGTTCATATGACTCGACCATAATGCCTAGCATGTTTATACATTGACACATAGACTCTAATAACCTCAATAGGCCTAAATGCCAAGCCAACCACCCCAACTTTGGAGGTATTGAGTGAAAAACTCAGAAATGATCAGTCGTTTATTCAACAACCAATACTAACCAAGGGAAAAACACTTTGGGCTGATCGGATTGACAAATAAAGTCCAAGAGACCGAGTCTTTTATAGACACTATCATGCTAGAACCGTTTTTATTACAACTCCCTTACGGGGTATGAACATGTGATATAGTACAACAAGCACTTCCCAGAAGCAATTCTGAAGGTTTTATGAAGTCTGAACAAGTAATCTTTGTTCGCTTCACCAGGCTCACTTGATAAAAAACCACTAAGTACAACTTAGGTGGTAACAATTGCTACGAGGACTATCTAGCTTTGGGTAGGAATATTTGTGCAAAACTTTCTTTTGGAGATTATATTTATTTCAAGTATGTATTCTGGCCCAAGCATGATTATGAGCATTCTTTCAAGAGAAGCAAGCTATCCAGAGAGAAACCAAGTTGTTCCACCTCTACGAGAAAAGACGAAGAAGAAGGAACCAGAGGTGAAGATTCCCCCAAGCCATCTGCATGTTCAAGATTTAAGAGTTTGTTTGGTTTTTCTTCAAACAGAGATTCTAAATATTGTGACATGAGTACCACTAAAGATGAAAAAGTCTCAAGTTGCTTGGAGGAGAATAGAAATGAAGTGGAGACAAAGATCCAGGAGGTGAAGTGCAAATCACCACAAGGTGGTTGCATAAGAGAAGAAGTTGAAGAGGAATGCACTTCAAGTTTCCTAGTGGGTAATCTCCGAAGCACTGCTCAAGGTTTTGGCTCATGTATGGGTGGTGAGAAATCTTTTGGATCAGAGCAAAAAGAGGTACACAAATAATATTTACAGTCACCTCCTGAGCCACAGAATGAAGAAGAAAACAAGGCCACACCGCTCATGTGTGAACCAAAAAATTTGGTGGAGGATCAGCCCACCAAAGTATATGTACAGAAAGAGGATAAGGTGAATAACATGAATGATAAAAGTTCTAATTTTTGCAGCAACCATGTACACCTGCAACCATCTGATTCATGGGAGGATGGAAAGACTTCACTTGCCTTTGAGGATTGCAAGATGAAGGACAATGGTGAGGGAGATGAATATGCTCCTAGTTTACCTGTTAGTGAACCCAAAATCAATGCAGAGGAGGGTGATACTGCCAATGATGATAAGGGATCTTTTGGTTCAGTTCCAAAGAAGAACAAAAATAAGATCTGAAGTCATTATTTGAACTTCTGACTGAAGTGGAATACAAGCCCCCACCAACTGGGTATGAACTAGGAAAACTAAAGGAGAAAAATCTGATGTAGAGAGATGAGCATAGTTTAGAATTTTGGACTCCTTTATAACATGATGAAGCTGAAATGACATGGCATGGGATGCTCTATAATTTATGTCCATATCACATTTCATTCCAACCTTCAAAGATACCCTCCACTGCACATCATGGAAGTGATTTTGCAGAAAATTCAAAGGCTGACTTGTATGTCGAGAAGTTTTGTGTTGTGGATCCATGCCACAAGCAAAATGGTCTTGGATGTCAGCTATTAGAAGAAGAAACCTAGGGGAGGATCTTCTTTTTGAGCCACATAATTTGATTGGATCACTATAGGAGGACAGAAAGAAGTTTATGGCAGCCATGAAAAACTTTGTGGACATCAATGCCTTGGTGGCAAGATGTTGTTGGAAAGCTTCTGGTGGAGAGATGGAAGGAGAAGCCTTTATGGAGGAGTGCATAGTGCTGCAAGAAGGCATGGCCAAGATGAAGGAGAACTATATGAACTTACTGTCTGACAGAGATCATCTCCTCATGATGGTTGAGATGTACCATAGTGCACTCAAGAAGGAAGAAGAAGAATCTGACATGCTCACTCATGAGTTGGAGATCGCTAGTAACTCATTGAAGAGCACACAAAGATCCCTTCAAGAGTCAAAGTTGTAGACCTATCAATTTCAGAAGGAGTAGAGAATGTCACACCGTTCATGTTGCATAGAAGGAAATGTTTTGGGCATAGTGGAGGAATTTCCGATGGAGGATGGACATGAGAAAAGTTCAGATCTGCAAGTACTGGTGAAGGAAGATACCATAGAATATATTGATCAGTCACTTGTTTCATTGCATACGTACCCTCAGGAGGATATACCATTCAGATATGCAATAACATACACTTATTTGTTCAAAGATTGGATAAGTGAGTAAATAGTGGAAATTGAGGCCCAAGGTTGCACAAGCCTAGCTTGTGAATGTAAAGAATGTCTCTTGAGGCATGCTATGGAAGAAGGACCCCATGAGCTTCCTATCTGGAAAGGAACTTTCGCCTTAGAATATGTGGCTGATTACATCCTATGCAAATCATAAAATAAAGGTGCTTATCCTTGTATTGATTGGTTGGATAGAGGAATCACTGAAGAGGAAAATCTGGAAGGTAAAAGTTTTATGTCTTGTTGCAAGAAAATTGTTTTTAATATTGCTGATTTTTCTATGAGTTATGAGTAGCAGAAAAGACATGTGTGTGCAACCACTTTTGACAAGAAGGCATCAAATCTACACTTACCTTCAATGTGTGGGTCAATTGATGGAGTTTTGCACCCTTGGATCAATGGCAAAGAGTTGAGCCATTGGATGAAGAGGGGAGCACCTGTTGAGTTCCATAGATATCATGATACCTTGTTATTTGAGGGAAACATGAACATGACCGATTTTGATACAACTTACTCTCTCTTGGAGCAGCATTTTAGGACATCGTATCCTCAACCTTGTCACTTGAGTTTCATGGATAACACACTTGTTCCTTGTGTGCATTGGTCACATGAGAACTTTTCAGTTGGAATGGAAAGACTGGTGGAATTGTGGCCTCACTTTTTGGAGGAATATTTGGGGAAGTATAATCTTTCTTTGATTCATTCCTACATTGGAGAATTGCATATCTTGATTGAGGGGCCCTCAAAGCTTCAAGTTTTTGCATTGGAAATGATGATTTTCCAGTAATGGCAGTGTTATCATCAGATCTGCTCCAACAAAATTTCAGTTTCTGGCAGCATCCAAATGTCAAAGTGACCACTCAGGTTTCAATTTGAATATTGAGATCAGATAGAAAAGCAATCATGATGGCACTCATGTGGAAGAAAAGTTTACAATTTGTGTGTTTGAACGGGTTGCCTCAAACTCCCAATGGATCCCCTCCGACACCCTTTTTGTTGATGCCAACCTATTTAAAGTGTTCGAGGAGAAAGCATCCCAAATGTCTGAAGATAAGAGCCTATTAATAAATCATGTGGAGTCTAGTTTTGGAGCAAGGATGTTTGAGCATGATGACTTGGTTGATGAAGCTGAGAATCTAATGATTAAGTTGAAATTTTTGACATACAAGCTTGGGGCAATTGTTTTTGCTGCAGTTTCTTTGGTCACATATGAAACCAAAGCATTGCTTGATAAGAGAGCTGATCTTGATTCACGTGCTAAGATATTTATTGAGGAAAAGAATGTAAAGTTTATGGAGGTGGGGGCTGGCCACTAAGTGTGTTTCTTAGTCCTGATTTGAAGCCCATAATGGGCGGGACATATTTCCCTCCCAATGAAAAATATGGCAGGCCAGGTTTCAAGACTGTGTTGAGACGAATTAAAGAAGCTTGGGATTCTAAAAGAGGCCTGATTTATGAAAGTGGGAATAATGTTATACAACAACTTTCAGATGCACTGTCTACATCAGAAACTTCTAAAGAATTGACAGAGGGTTTAGCTCAACAGGCTGTGCAGCTTTGTGCTAGCTAGGTTGAAGAACTTCTTGGCAAGGAGAATGCGAAGCTTTTTGCGAACCATTATTATGTAAAACTTGGTGGGAATTGTGATCTTTCTAGAATGAGTGATCCTCATAATGAATTTCAAGGGATTCTAGAAATGGCATCAAAGTTGGGCTTGAAGGTGGAAGAATATGCTGAGATTCTTGGGGCATGTCAGGAAAAGCTCTTTTTGAGGAGATGTTGTCGTCATCGGCCACATCTAGATGATAAGGTCATTGTTGCGTGGAATGGACTTTCTATCTCAGCTTTTGCACGGGCTTCCAAGATTTTGAAAGTGGAGCCAAACGAAATAAAATACTATTTTCTGTCACTGGCTGCGATGCAACAGATTACCTACTTGTTGCAGAAAAGGCTGCAGACTTCATTAAGAGCAAGGTATATGATGAGGGTACACATAGACTCACACATAGCTACAGGAAAGGATCGTCTCAGGCTCCTGTTTTCCTAAATGATTATGCTTTTCTTATCTCTGGGCTTCTTGATTTGTATGAGGCTGGAGGAAGAACAAAATGGTTGTCGTGGGCGATAGAACTGCAAGCAACTCAGGATGGTTTGTTTCTTGACAAGGTTGGTGGGGGCTACTTTAATACTCTAGGAAGCAACAACACTCGCTCTCAGTTCTTCACGTTTTGTCTTCATCTTCTGCTTGTGAAGACTGAATTGCTGTGCTTTTTCCATTTAAGAAAGCCTGAAGTTTCATGGTTCTATGTGGTGTTTTTGTTGATTTCGTTTGGAGAATTGAATTCGATGGATTTAAGTAGTGAAATCAAAGCATTTGACTGGTTTTTATTTGTGAAACGAACATAATTCAATCGGTTGATATCCAAAATCGGAATCTGAATTGAAACAATTGAAGCCATAAGAAGGAAAAAAACGCATAATTGATAGAGAAATATGGCACTGGAATGGGTTGTTTTAAAATATACTGCAGTAGCAGAAGCCATAATGATATTAATGTTAACAATGCCTGGATTGCACCGCCTGGGAAAGGACCTCACAACAGTAGCCCGGAGCACACTGAAGCCATTGCTAGCGGTAGTTCCTTTCTGAGCCTTTCTGTTGATGGATATATACTGGAAATACAAGGTGCGGCTCGTTTGTGATGGACCCGTTTGCAGCCCCGAAGAACATCTTCGCCACCAGAAATCACTGATGAAAAGCGAGAGGAATGCACTGCTTATTGTGACGTCTCTCTTTCTCTATTTTTGGTCTATGATTCGTAGAATTTAAATTTTTCTGAATTGGGTCTGATTAGAGGACGGTTGTGGACAGAGATTGGTGGCAAAGTAATGTTATTCATTCATGAAATATTGGGACAGTTGGAAAATATTGGTTCCAGAGTTTAAGCCAACGACTTAAGCAGATCGACATCTTCAAAGAGATAAATTAGTAATCATAGGAGTAGCCCCATATTTTAGGCATCATTCGATCCTTCAAATACAAGTGGCAAAGAATCAAGCCATCAACTTCTAGTTATAGTGGTCAATCCAGAGGCGGTTCCATATTTTTGTTGCAATATATCTTTAATTCCAATCTAGTACATCATGTGGCATTCAAAGATTTGGTAAAAGGATCACTTCCAGATTTCCAGGACACCTGGTATCAATAGTTGGTAGTTGAGTTATCAAATGGCTTTATTATTTCCAGATTTTCAAGCATAAAGTTAGCAGCTAGAAGAAGATTCAATGCACAAGTGGAAGGGGATTCATCAGTCAAAGATAATTCAGTGAGATCTGACTTCAACAACTCCATCAATTAGATATTTTGACAGTTTGTCCAGATTTCTTCTAGAAAATAGAAATAGCTTATTCTTGGTATTGAGCTTTTATAAATACCATAATCTGTAATATGGCAAAGGGTGGCAATTGGAGTTATGGAAATCCAATTTTGATGATATGCTGTATGACATGAAATGCTCTGCATCTTCAATACAGGTTATGCTATGATATGATTATGATTATGAGTTGACTTTGTATCTTATGAATTGTATTTTTTGTGATTTATCCTGTATATGGTCAATTAAATCCCATTACATGATTCTTATGGTGAAATACAGTTATCTTTTAAACTTTTAATGACAGAGTCGGTCTCATTTCATAAATTCGTGCTCGTAGTTCCTTTGATATTGAATTTTGTATTCTATTTTATGTTGTACATATCTTTAATGGTTATATGATTTCCTTATATCTTTGATTACATACTAGCCCAATTTTTATCTTGATTTCATTGAATTATATTTTTGAAAAAGATTTCTTTAAACTTGAACCCTTGTAGTCTAGGTTCAACTTTAGGGATAACATCTTCTGGTGCCGTTATCGGGGATAGAGAAACGAAAGGATATCTTCCCCAGGAAAGAATGACAACGATTAGATCCAGCTCTTGATGGTGGACAGGAGCATGACACTAGTTTGACTATGGATTTATTCACCGGGCGACTCCATGTTTGAAGAATCCAGAGGCGATTTTACAAGATGTCAAAGCGTTTTGAAACTATGTTGGCACAGAGATTTGCTCCACTCAACTTCTCAAATGTTCCTTGCTTTCCAAATACAGTACCTGTTATTGATGAATGGGGAGATTTTCTTCCGCAATTATGAGAAAAGGAAGAAGACAATCCGGCACACCATGTAATTAAATTTCATCAATACATGGATCAGTTGAGCATACATCATGAAGATGTATTGATGAAAATGTTTGTGTATTCATTAGATGGTTGTGCGAGACAATGGTACAAAACTCTTCCTGCTTCTAGTATTTCCTCTTTGAAAGATTTTCATGATGCCTTTTATTCATATTGTAAGAGGATTTACCCAGCTGAGTGTCTTTTTGAGCATTGTTGTAGGTGATATGCATTATATATCCAGGGTTTAGTAGCAGATTCTTCCAGTATTAAAGATGAAGCCGGTGGTTATGCTATGAAGAAGGAAGAAGATCTATTATCTTCCTCTAATTCTGTTTTACAACAAGAATTTTTTTAAAATTATGATATTAAAGTTGATGATAGCATCATAGAACATAAATCTTCATCTTTAGAAATCGATAAGAATGCTCCATTTTATGATGAAGACATTGAAGTTCTAGATTGGGATAAGCATCAACCGATTCACTCTAAAGATATGCCAATCTATGATGAGTATTCAGATGAAAAAGAGCAGATCCCTGCATCACCTTTTGTTGATTTGAGGAGCATCCAACGGATGCATGACAACTATGATGAGGGACAACATTGTGTGGAAATCAACCATCCTGAATCCGTAGAAGACATTGAGCAGCCATATTTGCAATTCAGTAGGCCTGCATTCATCATGTTTCATACTGGATTTGCAGAAAATATCAAACAACCTATGATTAGCAAAAAAATCAATCTGCAACCATGTTTAGATTTGCAGGTAGCTGAAAGTGGCAGCCATTATGAGGAAGAGGATATATAGAGATATTTTGATCTTCAACTTAAACAGCAGCAAGAGGTATTTCTTTATAGCTTCATTGATCCATTTGTTGATTATATGGAGTCTTTGAGTAGCTCAAATGTCCGATGGTTTTTGTCAAATGAAGGTTGGCTTTTCTCTTCTTTTCAAATGAATTTTGATATTCCATGGGCTCCTTTATTCATCATCTCCAGATCAGAAGTTTTACCAGTTAGTCAAATATTTGTATGGCTTCATTGGAAGCATGATTTTACTTAATCAAAAGAAAGCAGATGATTATAATGGGAGCCATAAATAAATAAGCTTGATGCTTCAAGCAGTTCCTTAAGTTTGTAGTATGAGCAGTTTGAATTTGCAGTATAAGAAGAGCAGGTTTTCAAAGATTGAAATAGGTTAGGAATAAAATAAAAAGACTCCATCCCAATGGAAACAAGGCACTGGTATTTCTTATTTTCAAAGCAGTGAATGGCAAGACAGGGTGTAGTTATCAGAGATGGTTTCATTGGAAAGGCACAAGTCTACTTGTTCTTGGCAGCGAACAGGGAGCATGCCATCCCCAGACGAAGCCAGATGTTATCATCAGATCTGCTTCAACAAAATTTCAGTTTCTGGCAGCATCCAAATGGCAAAGTGACCACTCAGGTTTCAATTTGAATACCGAGATCAGATAGAAAAGAAATCATGATGGCACTCATGTGGAAGAAAAGTTTACAATTTGTGTGTTTGAACGGGTTGCCTCAAACTCCCAATGGATCCCCTTCGACGCCCTTTTTGTTGATGTCAACCTATTTAAAGTGTCCGAGGAGAAAGCATCCCAAATGTCCGAAGATAAGAGCCTATTAATAAATCATGTGGAGTCTAGTTTTGGAGCAAGGATGTTTGAGCATGATGACTTGGCTAATCAAGCTGAGAATATAATGATTAAGTTGAAATTTTTGACATACAAGCTTGGGACAATTGTTTTTGTTGCAGTTTCTTTGGTCACAGATGAAACCAAAGCATTGCTTGATAAGATAGCTGATCTTGATTCACGTGCTAAGATATTTATCGAGGAAAAAAATGTAAAGTTTATGGAGGTGGGGGCTGGCCATTAAGTGTGTTTCTTAGTCCTGATTTGAAGCCCATAATGGGCGGGACATATTTCCCTCCCGATGACAAATATGGCAGGCCAGGTTTCAAGACTGTGTTGAGACGAATTAAAGAAGCTTGGGATTCTAAAAGAGGCCTGCTTTATGAAAGCAGGAATAATGTTATACGTCAACTTTCAGATGCACTGTCTACATCAGAAACTTCTAAAGAATTGACAGAGGGTTTAGCTCAACAGGCTGTGCAGCTTTGTGCTAGCTAGGTTGAAGAACTTCTTGGCAAGGAGAATGCGAAGCTTTTTGCGAACCATTATTATGTAAAACCTGGTGGGAATTGTGATCTTTCTAGAATGAGTGATCCTCATAATGAATTTCAAGGGATTCCAGAAAGGGCATCAAAGTTGGGCTTGAAGGTGGAAGAATATACTGAGATTCTTGGGGCATGTCGGGAAAAGCTCTTTTTGAGGAGATGTTGTCGTCATCGGCCACATCTAGATGATAAGGTCATTGTTGCGTGGAATGGACTTGCTATCTCAGCTTTTGCACGGGCTTCCAAGATTTTGAAAGTGGAGCCAAACAAAATAAAATACTATTTTCCTGTCACTGGCTGCGATGCAACATATTACCTACTTGTTGCAGAAAAGGCTGCAGACTTCATTAAGAGCAAGCTATATGATGAGGGTACACATAGGCTCACACATAGCTACAGGAAAGGACCGTCTCAAGCTCCCGGTTTCCTAGACGATTATGCTTTTCTCATCTCTGGGCTTCTTGATTTGTATGAGACTGGAGGAAGAACAAAATGGTTGTCGTGGGCGATAGAACTGCAAGCAACTCAGGATGGTTTGTTTCTTGACAAGGTTGGTGGGGGCTACTTTAATACTCCAGGAAGCAGCAACACTCGCTCTCAGTTCTTCACGTTTTGTCTTCATCTTCTGCTTGTGAAGACTGAATTGTTGTGTTTTTTCCATTTAAGAAAGCCTGAAGTTTCATGGTTTTATGTGGTGTTTTTGTTGATTTCGTTTGGAGAATTGAAGCCGGTGGATTTAAGCAGTGAAATCAAAGCATTTGACTGGTTTTTATTTGTGAAACGAACAAAATTCAATCAGTTGATATCCAAAATCAGAATCTGAATTGAAACAGTCGAAGCCATAAGAAGGAAAAAAACGCATAATTGATAGAGAAATATGGCACTGGAATGGGTTGTTTTAGGATATACTGCAGCAGCAGAAGCCATAATGATATTAATGTTAACAATGCCTGGATTGCACCGCCTGGGAAAGGACCTCACAACGGTAGCTCGGAGCGCATTGAAGCCATTGCTAGCGGTAGTGCCTTTCTGAGCCTCTCTATTGATGGATATATACTGGAAATACGAGGTGCGGCTCGTTTGTGATGGGCCTGTTTGCAGCCCCGAAGAACATCTTCGCCACCAGAAATCACTGATGAAAAGCGAGAGGAATGCACTGCTTATTGTGACGTCTCTCTTTCTCTATTTTTGGTCTATGATTCGTAGAATTTAAATTTTTCTGAATTGGGTCTGATTAGAGGATGGTTGTGGACAGAGATTGGTGGCAGAGTATTGTTATTCATTCATGAAATATTGGGACAGCTGGAAAATATTGGTTCCGGAGTTTAAGCCAACGACTTAAGCAGATCGACATCTTCAAAGATATAAATTAGTAATCATAGGAGTAACCCCATATTTTAGGCATCATTTGATCCTTCAAATACAAGTGGCAAAGAATCAAGCCAACAACTTCAAGTTATAGTGGTCAATCCAGAGGCGGTTCCATATTTTTGTTGCAATATATCTTTAATTCCAATCTAGTACATCATGTGGCATTCGAAGATTTTGTAAAAGGATCACTTCCAGATTTCCAGGACACCTGGTATCAATAGTTGGCAGTTGAGTTATCAAATGGCTTTATTATTTCCAGATTTTCAAGCATAAAGTTAGCAGCTAGAAGAAGATTCAATGCACAAGTGGAAGGGGATTCATCAGTCAAATATAATTCAGTGAGATCTGACTTCAACAACTCCATCAATTAGATATTTTGACAGTTTGTCCATATTTCTTCTAGAAAATAGAAATAGCTTATTCTTGGTATTGAGCTTTTATAAATACCATAATCTGTAATATGGCAAAGGGTGGCAATTGGAGTTATGGAAATCCAATTTTGATGATATGCTGTATGACATGAAATGCTCTGCATTTTCAATACAGGTTCTGCTTTGATATGATTATGTTTATGAGTTGACTTTGTATCTTATGAATTGTATTTTTTGTGATTTATCCTGTATATGGTCAATTAAATCCCATTACATGATTCTTATGGTGAAATACAATTATCTTTTAAACTTTTAATGACAGAGTCGGTCTCATTTCATAAATTCGTGCTTGTAGTTCCTTTGATATTGAATTTTGTATTCTATTTTATGTTGTGCAGATCTTTAATGGTTATTTGATTTCCTTATATATTTGATTAAATACTAGCCCAATTTTTATCTTGATTTCATTGAATTATATTTTTGAAAAAGATTTCTTTAAACTTGAACCCCTGTAGTCTAGGTTCAACTTTAGGGATAACAGGCGGTATGCTGTTTTCATCTTTCCTAACATTTCATATGATGCTGATTTTTTATTGTTACTAATGTTTGGGGAGATGCAGCATAAATAGTGGGATCCATACACTCTTTTGCTTAACATATTTTGTTGGATGGTATTCTGATCCATGGGGGTGCCATTCAAGCAATGGGATCCTAGCATTGTTTGTCCTTGGAGAAGTTGTTTGCATGTTGGTGTGATGGAGCAAGCCAACCCTCTTTTGCACCAGTTCATCTAAGTTGCACTTGGTTTCAGTTTCCCACATAGGGAACACCTCCTTGGTGTTGAATTTTTAATGGTTATATCAGATCTTAAAACATTTAGCATCATAACAACATAACCATAAGCCAAAAGATCACTGAAAGATAGACAAGCACAACCATACAAAAAGAACACAAATATTTGTTCTGGGAAAACCCTAAAGGGAAAAACCTAGCAAAAGCTTCCTCAATATAGATGCCCCAAAAAGATAAAAGGTAAAAACCCAAAAGACTGATCAAAGACTGATCCTCCTCCTTCTCTAGCTACTTCTCTCTCCTTCACTAATGCGCTACACAAGTGAGTGTGTGTGTTCCAAATGAGTAGCGCCACACCTCTATTTATAATCATCCATTCACTTTAATAATTAATTCTGATATGTAGGCTCGAGTTAAACATGTAGGCTCAAGTAACCACAATTGGGGTGCTAATGACCCACCTTTACAATTTGAGGGGACTACCTCATGACTCTTATTAGGTCTTCCGATTAGAAGTGTTGGAGTATAAAGAAATACAATTGGTTCTCTCGATAGGACCATCGGGGACCACAAAAAGTACATATAGAATATTCTTCGAAGTTACAATATTTCAACACTCCCCCTTAATGAGAAGGGTATTCTAAAACAACATCAACAACAACAATAGTAGGAGAGAGATAGATGACATCATCAACATCATCAGGGTAACACATCTATAAATCATTGGAAGCTTTTCAACATCATATAGTCTTCATCTTCAATCTTCTACGACAACAACACTTTGACTGCTTTGATTGATAACATCATCAACAACACTTTGACCTTTCGATCAGCAACAACATCTTCAGTACTTTGACCTTTCGATCAGCAACAACATCTTCAGCACTTTGACCTTTCGATCAACAACGACATCTTCAGCACTTTGACCTTTCGATCATCAACATCATCATCATCATATTCTGATCCTTCGATCAACAACATCATCATCATATTCTGATCTTTCGATCAACAACATCGTCATCATACTTTGAACTTTCGAATAGCAACATCAGCAACATCACACTCTGATATTTCGATCAGTACGTCATCATCATCACACTCTGATCTTTCGATCAGTAACATCATCATCAACAACAACCTGCAATGCATAACACGCAGACAAAAGTTTTTGGATCACTTTTGGACCTAAGTCCAGGGATGATACAATCCTACCACATTCTTGACAACCAAAGTCATCGGGTTGATTACGGGATAATCGATCTTTATCACTTTAGGACTAGGTCCTAGGATGATGCAATCCTACCACATTCTCGACAACCGAGGTCACTGGATTGATTACGGGATAATCAGTCCCTATCACTTTAGGACTAGGTCCAAGGATGATGCAATCCTGCCACATTCTCGAGGATTGAAGCCTCCGGATACCTTTCTGAACCGAAGTTCAAGGATGATGCAATCTTGCCATATTCTCGGGGACCGAAGCCTCCGGATACCCTTGAACTGAAGTTCAAGGATGATGCAATCCTGCCACATTCTCGGGTATCGAAGCCTCCGGATACCTTTCTGAACCGAAGTTCAAGGATGATGCAATCCTGCCACATTCTCGGGGACCGAAGCCTTCGGATATCTTTCTGAACCGAAGTTCAAGGATGATGCAATCCCACTACATTCTCGAGGACCGAAGTCACCGGATCTATTTTGGACAGATGTCCTGGGATGATACAATCCCTCTTCATTCTCAAGGATCGAGGTCACCAGATCACTTCTGGACAAATGTCCCGGGATGATACAATCCCTCTTCATTCTCGAGGACCGAGGCCACCGGATCACTTTAGGGCAAGTGCCCAGGGATGATACAATCCCACTGCAACATCACTACTCCCCCTTTCGAGGAAGGTCTTTCCGAACAACACCAAGCTTGTCTCGAAAGTGTTCGAACTTTACTTGAGACAGAGGCTTCGTCAACACATCATCGTCTAAACCATCATCATCTACATCTTCAGTATGTGAATACTGAACTATCACCATCTGTATCTCCAGTATGTGAATATTGAAAGCATCATCATCTATATCTTCAATATAGAAATACTGAAAGCATCATCATCTCTATATTCAGTATAGAAATACTGAATCACCATCATCTGCATCTACAGTATGTAAATACTGAAACATCATCTATATCTTCAGTATGGGAATACTGAAACATCATCATCTCTATATTCAGTATATAAATACTGAACCACCATCATTTGCATCTATAGTATGTAGAAATATTGGATTTCTATGTGTTACGATGGAACACAGGGTTCTTTGTCATCACAACTCTGGTTATCACATAGAATCATTGTAGTATCCATCTTCAGGTCAAAGAGACTTGATATCAACTTCTGAAGCCATATGGCTTCATAACTTAGCAGAGCAATCTGCTATGTATTCTGCTTCAGTCGTGCTAAGAGAAACACTGGACTGTTTCCTGCTAAACCATGAACTCATAGCAGACCCCAAACAAAAGCATCTATTTGATTTGCTTTTCCTGTCTGAGATACTTCCAGCCCAATCTGCATCTGTATAGCCATACAATCTGTAGTCATGGTTTCCATCATAGTATAGACCAAAGTCTATAGTCCCTTTCAGATGTCTCATCACATGTTTTGCGGCTATCAGGTGAACCGATCTAGGTTGAACTAGACATTGACTCAAGGTGTTCACAGCAAAACAAATGTTTGGTCTGGTATTTGTTAAGTACATCAATGACCCAATAATCTGTCTGTATTGAGTCTCATCCACTAACTCTGATGAGTCATCAACTAATAACTTCAGGTTGGAATCCATGGGTGTGGCCATGGCTCTTCATTAAAACATATCAAATCTTTTCAAAACTTGCACTGTGCTTTCCTTGATTGAGAAAGATTCCTTCATACTTCCAGACCTAGGAAATAAAGTATTAGACCAAGGTCTAAATTCTTCAGCGAACTTGTTCTTGCATTCTACAATCTGTTTCTCATTCCCTGCCAGAAATAGATCATCCACATATAGTAATAGTATGACAGGTTCATCTTCTACAACCTTGTAGTAAAGGTTAGGATCAAATTTACTCTTGGCAAAGCCCATGCTCGTCATGAAACTATCTATTCTTCCATACCAAGCTTTGGGAGCTTGCTTCAGGCCATAGAGGGCCTTCTTCAACTTGCATACGTGAGTCCATCTGTCTTCAACTTCAAATCCTTGTGACTATTCAATGTAAAACTCTTCCTCAATCATACAATTAAGGAAGGCTTGTCTTTACTTCATCATGGAAGAAACTACCATGATAGTTCTGAAGGAAGTGTACCTTGCTTCCTGGAATAAGTGTCTCTTCAGAATTAATTCCCTCTTTCTGATAGAAACCTCTAGCCACAAGTCTTTCCTTACTTCTATTAGCAACATATTTTATCTTTTAAATCCATTTGGAAGATACCACATTCTTGCTTTTTGGTTTGAGTACTTTGTCCCAAACATCATTCTAGTATTCTTTCATCATAACATCTTCCATGAGTTCGTCTTGTCAGGTCATCAACATATCCTAGTCTTCTGCATTCAACCTTGAAGGTTGGAACCCACTTTACTCTTGGTAAAGTCTCGATCCATTAGGAAGCTATCCATCATGTCGTACCATGTCGAACTCAGATATCTTCTGTAGTTACTCCCCCTGAAGTGGAGTATAATCTTCCCTCTTCATTCTGTACAGGTGGTTCTATTCTTGATATATACTTATAGTGGGTCTGGTCAATAGAGTATGTCATGTCATAGTCTATTCTTTCTGAGGCAAACCACGAACCTTGCTTTGTACACTTGTTCTTGGTAGATCCATATGGAAGATACTACAGACTTCCCTTCAGGTCTCAAAACCATATCGTAGACATCATTCTCCATGATCGACTGTTACTCTTTGATCATAACTTCTTTCATAGCCGGAAAGGTTAGCACCAATTATGTCACGCAACTGTGTTACACAAATAGAGTGTGTTCGAGGCCTCTTACTTTGGTTTGGAAGTCTTGCCATTTTTTTTTCTTCATCTTGAGTTATCTCTCGTACCCATGGTGGTCTTCATCCTTCAAGGTGGATCTACCACTCTCTGAAGCTCTTTCTTCCGTCATGATGTCTCTGACCTTGGGAGCTTTAGATTTATTGGAGTGAATCTTGAAATGTCATCACTTGTTTTTCGGAACAAGTCTCATCCTTCTTTTCTTGTAGGAGGTTGTACAGGACCTTTCCTACAATTCAAATGCACCAGTAGCATGGTTAGAACCATTTCATAGAACATATACATAACGATAAATTCTTATGCATTATGCAACTGTTTAGCCAATACAACATTCATCCATATCTCACGGAAACTTTCTAGATGACATCATTGATATTGTGTGCTAATCCAATATGTCAGCAAGGAGGTTTCATTCTAGATAAGTAGCAATGGAGAGGTGTATAGCACCATGAGATACTTACTCATCACATGCATACTGTTATTAATGCAAACATTCTATCATGCATAACACATCAACTGAATACAAAACAATATCATGAAATGACAACTGGATACTTATCTTTTATTTGTTTCATGGGTAGACTCCTTCTTGATCATTCTGCTTCATCATCTTCTTCATTCATGAAATCATCATTTCTTATCCAAATGATAAGATGGATAAGAGGTTCTTCAAGAATTGAGTTCTTCATATTCCTCATCGCTTGAGGGATCTTCTTTGAATGGTGAGAGCTTGATCTTCAATTGCTCCCATCTTCTTCTTCTCTTCTTATGAGTCGAGCTTCTTCTTCTTACCAGAGTCAGCTGAAAGTAATCACTTCCTTTTGGCACACATTCCTCGCATGAATGAATCCCATGATCCTGGGAGGCCATTCAAGGTGGCTATCACCACTTCTGCATTCTTCACTTCTTCTTTTACCTCTTTAATTTGTTTCTTAAGGTCATCTTTCGATGTATGTTCTTTCCTTCAAATAGCTTGGTCAAGGAATCAAACATCTCTTTCGGTGTCTTTAGGGAAGACACTTGTGGTACAAGTTGATCCGTGACTGAATCAACAATAATCTTCTTGGCCTTGACCAAGTTCTTCTGGTGTAAGGCTTTGAGCCTCATCTCCCTCTGGAACTGGAACCTCTGTACTCATGTAGGTGTCCAATTCATTTTCTTCAGAGAGATCAAATACTTCCATGCTTGGAAGTTGTCAACTTCACCAAGCTTATCATCAAGCTGATGAGAACCTCAAATAGAAATAACAAAAGATTAGATCTTACCGATTTGAGGTGTCCATCTTGGTTCCGGAGCTGGCTGATCTAGGGTTTGTCAGAGAAACCCTAATTTTCAAAACTTGGAATCTTTCAGATTTGATTGGATAGAAAGATAGATCTCTTCAAGTTGAGCTGTCCAATGTACTCCTTTTCTGAAAACAGTGGAGGGAAGCTCCCGGAACAGGAAGCCCTAGTTTTCCAATTTCTCCTGCAGAATTACCTGATACTGTTTCTGCGCTATCTCTGAAATTACTACTCCTCTGTGTCTGAAACTTCGCACTGAGGTAGCCTTGCATTTCCCTGTTCCAAAACCACATATTTCATCAGAATTGGTTTCTTCACCAATTGGGACTTATGATCATTTTTCCAAGGCGACCTGTTACAGTACTGTTCAGAACGACAAAGTTGTACGGACTTCCACATGTCACTGTTTCATATTTTGGGTTTGAACCTTGGACCACAGAAATTACAGTCCGTGCCTTTTCTGGAACATCTTCAGAATTTGCATTTGGACCTTTGTAGCCTAGTATATAGCAATTCTCCCCAGGTGTCCTGTTTAGGGATGAATCTTGGAAGAGGTTGGAACCCTAAGTTGGAGGGATCATATCTCCCAGAATATAGCGAATTTGAGGCTGAATTTTGGACACAGTGTATAGCAACATTTTATATTTGACCTTTGCAATTTTCAGCTCCTGCGCCTTAGCCAATCCTGATATATAGCGAATGTACCAAAACTTATTAGTTTTAGTATTTAGGGTTTTTCCAGCTCAGGGTCAAACTAGGGTTTGACTTTCTCGGAGTTTCACCCAACCAAAAATATTGAACTAGGTCTCTAAACTTCGATTTTGATGAGGAGAGCAATCCTATGCCGGGCTCACTAAAAAATTCCTCTTCTGTAGAAAGCCCTAATTTCCCGCATCGAAAAATGAAAATGCTCGGACTTGAATTCTGCTTCGACAGAAAGATGCACCCTTCAATGGAGAGTTAGCCTAGCCTTCTTTTGTTGATCGATTGTGGAGAGATACCCAAAAAGTAAGAAGCCCTAGCTTCTGTAGCTGCACAATGTCTTCTTTCAGGGTGGCTTTGATACCATGTTGAATTTTTAATGGTTATATCAGATCTTAAAACATTTAGCATCATAACAACATAACCATAATCCAAAAGATCACTGAAAGATAGACAAGCACAACCATACAAAAAGAACACAAAGATTTATCCTGGGAAAACCCTGAAGGGAAAAACCTAACAAAAGCTTCCTCAATATAGATGCCCCAAAAAGATAAAAGGTAAAAACCCAAAAGACTGATCCTCCTCCTTCTCCAGCTACTTCTCTCTCCTTCACTAATGCGCTACACAAGTGAGTGTGTGTGTTCCAAATGAGGAGCGCCACACCTCTATTTATATTCATTCGTTCACTTTAATAATTAATTCTGACATGTAGGCTCGAGTTAAATATGTAGGCTCGAGTTAAACATGTAGGCTCAAGTAACCACAACTGGGGTGCTAATGACCCACCTTTACAATTTGAGGGGACTACCTCATGACTCTTATTAGTTCTTCCGATTAGAAGCATCGAAGTATAAAGAAATACAATTGGTTCTCCCGATAGGACCATCGGGGACCACAAAAAGTACATATAGAATATTCTTCGAAGTTACAATATTTCAACATTTGGATGGACTTATAGTTTACATAGTAGTGATATATTTTCATTTCTAATATTCTGATGGGATCTTGGCACACTTTCTAGTTGCTTCACTTGGATAGAAGTAGGCATGTTCATTTACAAATGTAGTGAATATTTTCTTGGAGAGAGGATTCTGATCAGAGTAGTGCAACAAAAGCATGATGGACCTATTGGGATACTTTGCTCGAGGACGAACTATCTTGGGAAAGGAGTACTGTCATGTTTCCATTTTGACAGCACCATGAAGCAGATCAAACCCCATGGATCCTAGTGACAGATTGAATTAAATAATTAATGAGGGGTTAAGATGAGGCAATTAATTAATTAGGAGTGTGCATTTAAATTTATCCATAGTTGCTACCCCCTTGGAATAAATAATTATGGAGCATTTAATATTATTGGTGCAATTAATATTTTTATTTGTTATGCTAAATACATGGAGAAACTGGCCACTAATTCGAATTAGTGGATAAGGTGGGAGGAATTACTTGGAGTAAAATTCAAGTAAGCACTAGAGTCCAAAAATGATGCCAAAAATGAGAAAAGAGGAATATTTAAGGAAAAACAGCATAAATCCAGAAAGCAGGAAAGTATGAAAAGCAGGAAAGTTCTAAAAAGAAGAAAATTCAGAAAAAGAAGGAAAGCCAAAGCAAAGCAAGGAAAGTATGTCCACTCATGGGTGACCTATTCTCACAGGTCTCCAAGTGAAGTAACTTGCTCAACAGGTTAACATTAATTCTATAAAAGAAGTATTCCAACTCCATTTCACCACTTTTGCTAGTTTGAGAAAATTTATGAATGCATTTGTGCATTTGAGAATTGGGAGATGTGCCCCTAGTCAAGCATGGGAGATGTGCCCTAGCTTTCTATGAGAGGATAATAACATTCAGCCATTGTCATTGATTTTATCTGTAGGTCCTGTAGCTGATCAAGTTGAATTTGAAGATCAAAAAAATCATCATCCAGTTCAGAGATCAAATCATCCCTCCTTCCTGTTTTCTCCTTCTCTCTGTTTTATGGAATTCTAGCAATTTTGGAGATATGTAATGGATATTTCGACATATGTATGATCTAATATGTATATTGATGTCTAATGTACTGTTCAATATCAGATTCAGACCAACTTCAGGTCATTCCTAAATTTTGTGAGATTCAGAGATCAAAATTCTTGGGTTTCCTAGCACCAGAGTCATAATTTTAGAGTTGTGATATGAGAGGTGACTTCTGTGAATTTTCTGAGAATTATTTCCACTGCCATGGCTCTTATATAGTATTATTTATAGTCTCTACAAGTTTCACAACATTCTCATATGTTTTGACTGAGTTTTGTATCAATCTTTTACACCCTACCTAGAATTCATGGTTAAAATGACTAGTTTTCCAGTTCGAAGCATTTTATGTACCTAAACAAGTCCTTTTGTTTTAATTTTTGTTCTGACCATTATTTAACACCATAATGATGACATTCCATGTTTGAAATTGAATCCAGTACCTCTCCTATTTCCTTTGGAAAGCGTTGAATCTTGACTAGTTGCACAGTCCTGGTAACTAGTTTTCATAGTTCCACCCTTAATATTCCTTGTGACTTTTCAGATTTGTTTAAAACCTGAATATACCTTTATATACATGTCTGATAACTTTATTACCAATCCAAATTAGTTCTCCAAAGCCTCTGGTTGTGGATATGAAAAATATGCTTCCTAGTTTCACGGTTAGGTGACCCAGCAACATGGAAGTAGGTTTCCGCGGAGCGGACTCCGAAACCTCAATGATCCCTAATCTAAATGTGTTAGGGAAGACACTCTATCATTCCTATTTTGTCCTTGTTTGCTTCCCTCTGCTTGCTTCCCTGTGACCAAAAGTATCAGTGATTTTCCCTTATCTGCTTAGCTTCCAAAAGTCGACTGGTTGTTTGCAAGTTTTATTTTAAAACATTAAGCTAATTTGTAGAAAGTTAATATTTTGATCTGAATATCAGATCAGGGATATTACACTTCCCAACATCATACTTTCGCTCTGGATGCTTCCCTACCAAGCAACCTTTGTAGATTCCTTGAGATGACTTTATGAGGGGCAATCCTTTAACCATTTCTTCATTATGCAACTGATGCAAGTATTTGAAGTTCAAATGGCCGAATCTCTCATGCCAGAGTCTACTTGTCTCATTGGAATTTGTTAAAAGAGAACGTTGATGTGAGCATGGAAAAACATGTGAGAACTCATAGGCCTTGGAGGCATGGTTTCCAACACCTTTAGTTATCGACTTCCCAGAAGAGATATCTAAGATCTAAACGGTGTCAAGTTCAAAAACATCTTCTCTTTGGTGAACCAGTTTGTTTCATCTAATAAACAGATAACAAGTTTCCTACTAAAGAAGGTATATACATAACATTGTTGAAAACTCCATGTTTGAATTGTATTATGCCCTTCCCTACTACTGGGATTTGAGAATCATCTTCCATGTGAATGCTTGGACCATCAATGAGATATAAAGAAGAAAATGACTCTTTGGAGGCAACAATGTGGTTGGAGGCTCCAGAATCTATGAGGAAGGCTTGAGATTTTGAAAATCCATCATTTAGTGCATGACATCTCTCATGATCATCTGTCTTGCTTCTAGAGTCGATCTTCCTTGCGCCTTCTGGGAGGGTAATGCAGTTCTGCTCGAGAAGTCTGGCCATTTGATCTATAGTTTTTTTCATATTTGAACTCTCTCGATGGTTTCCTTTCTTGCAATAGGTACACTTGGTCTTTTTAAACCTCTTCTGCTTATCCTTCTTGGAACTCGAGGCTCCATCTGATGGATTAAGCTTCTCCATTGGTTTGAAGTCATAATTTTTCTTTACCTTTCCCTTATGCTTCCCTTTGGCGTTCATATTCTTTGACTCCCCAACCAAAAGAGCCTGATTCTTGGAGGATTGCAGGGCTCCCATTTGGATCAATTTATCTTGTTATGGGATTAAGGATTCAATGAATGAATCTAGAGAAGGAATTCACCAGTTTGGGGTTGTTAGTCTCCCAGAGTGGAAGGTGGACACAAAAAATGAAAATTTAGGGCCAAGGTTACTTAGAATGGATAGCACCAGTTGCTCATCTTTCTTGTCAATTCCACATTGTTTGCACTGCATGATCAACGACTTGAATTTGGTGAAGAACTGCTGAATGGTTTCGAAATTGCTATGTTGAAGATCAATTAATTCATTCTCCAAAATGTGGCCTCTTAGCTCATCTTTCTTGCCAAACAAAGATTCGAGCTTCAACTAGACCTCCCTTGGGGTTTTCAATCCATCAAGATGGAAGAACAATTCTCTGGAGATATGAATAGACATAAAAACAAAAGCTTCATCAAGCTTGTTCAGGTACTTTGATTTCTCAAGAGTTGCCTGGGGTTCGAATTCCTTGCCCATTATGACCCTGTATAGACTCTTGTTGTGCAAGACATTCTGCATATCTTGCCTCCAATCTAGATAATTGAAGGATGTGAGGATTCTTAGTGTCAAGGGAGCTGAATTTTGCATTTTGCACCTGTAGCAACAACATACTTTTTACTGAAATCTTCTCAAAACCTGCATACAACTCTCAAATCAAAGATAAATTAGCTTTGTAGAGCTTTGATACCATGTAAAATTATCAATTAGAGGAGATCATTAGGCTGAATAATACCTTATAGTGAAAGAATTAGGAAGAATGATGGATTACAGTGTTAAAATTGGTAAAAATGCACTGTGAAATTAAACATGGAAGAAAAGCGAAATTGGCAGCAATAACTGGTAACCCTATTTATTAATCAGTGTATGAACAATACATAGTACAAAGGAGGAAATTTGAATACACTAGGAATGATTCAAATCCTTGACTGTAGACATGACTAGCAGAGGAAAAATCAACAGTATAGACATCTCCGGTGCACTCTAAACAACCGAATAAATTAATAATCAATTAACTGAGTCTTGGTAGGTGTGCAAGGGCGCCTTTATCCTTAAATCATTGAAAGTGGCAATCAGAATTTGACTCCACTCAGGTGAGGGTGAATTGAAGGTGGGACTCCCAGAACTTTGAGTGGGCTCCTAAAATCTAGGGATTGGTCTCCATAGCTCCTAAACTTATGCATGAGGACACATCAAGTGGTTATAGATCCCTAGATAACATTTGCATAACACTATGGGATCTACAACATTATCCTAAACTAGGAAACTGCTAACATGACTAAGGTGGACAAGGGAGGATTATTCATTAATCCTAATAGGTGGCAATAAGTTTGATTCCATCTTTGTTTGTTGCCTTAAGAACTATCTCTACGGCCTTAAGCAAGCTCCTTGAGCTTGGTGTACCAAGATAGCTTTCTATTTGACACTGGATTTTCTAGATGTCATTTTGACACCAATGCCTATACAAAGGAAGTAGGAAACCATCTCATAATCCTTGTTCTTTATATTGATAACCTTATACTTACAAGTAGTGACGCTAAACTTTTTAACTAATGTGAAATCAAGCCTCAAGAAAAAAATTGAGATAACTATCGTAGGACATTTGCATTATTTTCTTGCCCTCTAAGTCTTGCTAACTAAAGAATATTTTTTCTTTATTAGTCTAAGTACACTTGTGACCTTCATCGTTTTCCCATGGATGATTGTAAACCAAATCCATTTTCCTTCTAGATTAAATTCAAACTTTCCGCCACTTGCACTATACCCAAAGTAGATGTCACTTGCTCTAATATCATTTTTGATTTCCACAAAGGTTGAACATCTTAAGCAACCACTCGCACATATGAGGCAACATAGTCCATGGTCCCAACCAAATAGTTAGTTGAGGCAACATAGTAATGCAAATGATCTTTTTAAAAAATATGAGTTTCTCACAATCGATCATTAAGAAAATGATCTTCCATGCTCTTTAATTAGAAATCATAGACCAATCATGTGTTAAGCCATAGATCAATAACTAGCAATATCGAGGTGAAGATGAATAGCCGGATGACTTATATGTCTAGAACATATTGTGACTGTCATATTGCATAACTACAAATGCATACTAAAAAACACACTTTACCTATGACACTTTAGACCAAGTTGATCTTAACTAATTCCCAACTATTTAAATATTATAACATATAAAAAGCCCTTATAATTACATTTGATTCCTTGCATAATAGAATAAAAAATAGAAAACTTAATCATTACATTCATAAAAATGTCCCTTTAGTATTCTAATGATATAATGTAATAGATAGTACATTATTAGTGCATATCAAAGAAAAAAATCAAGAGACAAAGTTGAAGAGATGCTTAAGAGATTAACATTAGTTGTGGCACATCTATATCTCAAAATGAAACTTCCTCAAACACATTGAAGTAATTAATGCTAATGTTATTAATGGATGGAAGTTAACCATTGCTTGAAGTCGACCTTGGATTGATGTCAACCTTGAAGATAAGCTTGGATTGAAGTCAACAATGTATTGAATTTAATCATGAACTATTATTATCCATGGATTGAAGTCAACCATGAAGTCGACCTTGTATTGAAGTCAACATTTTCATGAAGTCATCCATGTTTTGAAGCCAACCTTGGATTGAAGTCATCCATGAACTATTATTATCTATGGATTGATTGAATTTACCATTTGATTGAAGTTAACCTTATGAATTTGATGTCAACCTTGGATTGAAGTAAACTTTGTATTGAAATCAACCTTGGATTGAAGAAAACTATGATTTAAAGTTAATATTAGATTGAAGTCAACCATAGGTCAAACTCATGATTACTTAAATGTCAACTATGGTTTGAAGTCAACTGTGGATTGATGCCAACCATGGCTCAAAGTCAACCTTGCTTGGAATTCAACTATGGATTGAAGTCAACCATGGTTCAAAGTCACTCGACCACTTTTAAAAATATGGGCGTGGTTTCTTAATATGGTCAAACTATGGTCGACCATGTTTTTGGTTATGTCAACCATGGTCAACATCAACCATGTTCTCTTTGTTATGTCAACCATGATGCACTAAATTAAACCATGCATAAACAATGATCAACCATGGTTCAAAGTCTATCTTGGTTTAACATTAATTATGGATTAAAGTCAACCAAATTCAACCATGTCGAAACACAATATAAATAAATGAACTTATAATAATAATATTATTATTAATTAATTAATAAATTATTATCTATTTATTTATATTAATTATTTTCTATTTTTCTTATATAGATATATATATTTTAATAATAATAATAATAAAATACACTATTCCTTCCTTGTAAATCGATTGTCAACTAGCAAGCCATATTATTAATTAATAATATGGGTTATATACGTTGATCGACGTGTATTAACAATTTTTAAATGTGTGGCCATGGTTGATATATGTTGATCGACGTATATAAACCATATTATTAATTAATATGACTTGCTGGTAAGTAGTACATTATAAGTGCATATCACAAAAGAAAATCAAAAGACAGAGTTGAAGAAATGTTTAAGACATTAACACTAGCATTTACACCAAGAGGTGCAAAGAAACACCGAGGGGTAAAAATATTGTGTCTTTCCGTAAGCCAAACTTTGTGACTTTGGTACTTGCTGCATTATGCATTTCCATAGGGTTGTATCTTAGTAACAATAATTATAATAATTTCAAGAAAACATTGGATTGAATTCAACCGAGTTTTTTTCGATTTCCAAAATCCCCAATCGAAATCGGAATATCGGGGAATCGGAAATTCGGAATTCAGGAAATTATTTGAACAAAAACCTAAGTCCGATCTTTTCGATATCGGAAGCGGGAGTTGCCACATGGATTTTGACTGTATAATTGTTTCTCGATTTGTGATTTGTCTAAATTTCTTATTTTCAACATATAAATATTATGATAGGACATTTATGAATTTTTATTTGCGTACAATCAACTCTGAGATTTCCGCTTTCCGATTTTCGCTTTCCAATATTTCGGATATTGGAAACGGAGATAACGTTCATTTGTTCGATTTTTGACTTTTTCTTTTCCTTATTGGAAAGCGGAGATTCCACATGGATTTTGACTGAATGATTCTTTCCTGATTTGTGATTTGTCTATGGGACAAGGGAAAGGCATTAACATCACAGTCAACAAGTAATTTGTATCATATTTAAGCATTATCTAATTTAAACTTTAATTTCTGTACAATCAATATAAAAAACAAAAAATGAATAGTGTGGTTAAGTGAATATTAAAGAAAACAACATGATATTAAAAAGAGCGGAAAGATGAAATAATCTAAAAATTAGAAATGTAAATGTTTGGTGTTTGGTTTAACTTGTTCGTTGATCCATAGGAAATATACGGTCAAGATTATTTTTGTCCTTTGTAGATGGCTTTTTAAAGAATTGAAGTTAAGATTTTTCAGTTTGGCGAGAGTTTTTTATTGTGTATTTCCTGTGTCTGAGCGCATAGACTCGTGATTTTGAGAATCAGAAACCCGAGTTCCCACATGGATTTTGACTGAATGATTGTTTGTCGATTTGCAGTTTGTCTAAATTTCTTATTTCCGACATATACATATTATGATAGAACATTTATGTATTAGGATTTGCATACAATCAACTCTGAGATTTCCAATTTCCGAAACCGTCAATCGCAATCGAAAGATCGGGAATTGGATATTGGACTTTAGGTTTTTTTTCAAATATTTTCCTTGTTTCCCAATTTTTGATTCTCTATATTTTGTATATATTCGAAACGGGCAATATCGTTTTATATTTTAATAACATTCATTTATTTGATTTTAGAAATTTTCTTTTGCATATCGGAAAGCGGGTTTCGCACATGGTTTTTGATTGAATAATTGTTTCCCGATTTGCGATTTGTCTAAATTTCTTATTTCATACATATAAATATCATGATAGGACATTTATGAATTCGAAAATGTATGGGACAACAGAAAGGGATTAGCATCACAGTTAAGAAGTAATCTGTATCCTATTTAAGCATTATCTAATTTAAATTTAATTTCCGTACAAACAATATAAAAAACAAAAAGAAGGATAGTGTGGTTAAGTGAATATTAAAGAAAACAACATGATATTAAAAATAGCGGAAACGTCAAATAACCTAAAAATCGGAACTGTAAATGTTTGGTGTTTGGTTGAACTTGTTCGTTGATCCATAAGAAATATAGGGTCAAGATTATTTTTTCCCTTTTAGATGTCTTTTTAAAGAATTGAACTCAAGATTTTTTAGTGTGGCTAGAGTGTTTTACTGTGCATTTCCTGTGTCTGAGCGCGTAGACTCGTGATTTTGACCTGTAAGTTTTTACTCGTTGACTGTTTTTTCTAGTAAATTTAAACTCCTAGTCGTTTTTAGAGATGGTTGTTAAAAGTCAATCAGAGAAGGTATCTGCTATGACCAGGGATAGTAGATCTAAAATGGCTCTTTGAGAGCAGAAAATCAAAGATCCCCATGCCGATGCTTTCAGTGACATGAGTGGGTATGTGTCTAACTCCTCATACGTGGACTGGTGCATAATTTGTTCTATTTTTGATAGTGATGATTTTTCCTCTGTTACTAATGACCAACATTTTTACATAACATACGCAATTCTCAGTTCCATTGCATTGCGGCGAGACCTGCTTTTATGCCTTACATAGACCTTGTTAAGTGGGCATTGGATCACGTTGATCTTAACCAATGAATGTTTAATGATATTGACAATGTATCTTTTGCTTCGTTTACTCTAGAAGTGTTTTCTAGGGCTTATGGTTTGAAAAATCCCAAGTAGTTTTTCAAGCGGAATTTTTTTGACGAATTCCTTTCCAAATTGAAATACGAACAAGTGGTGAAATGTTGGCTGAAAGACCCAACACTAGTGATTCCTGTTTCACTTTCGGCATATCCAATTTCTTGGTTTAGAGATCCTTTCTTGTTGCTGGAGGCCATGTTTTGTAGGTTATATGGTTTACCTAAATGTTCCTTATTAAAAAAGAAATGGGTCCCTATGGCGAACCATGTTTTTCTTACAAGTGATTCGTTCTATTGGGCACAAATTCTGTTTTGCAATTTTCGGGGGGGAATTGAAAAATATCAGAGAACCCCAGCGAATCAGAAACCCTCTTTCTACATGTCAGGGTACATTATGGATGCATTCTATGCGTGTCCCTGTTTCCCAGAGCTAAATTGGGATTGGAAGGAGAAATTTCCACCTGTTAATATATATTGCACTGATATGTGGGACGACAATTTCATATCTTGCGTTTATGATCTCTGTGACCTGTTTGTTGGGTCAATGTACTGTAAAATTTTTAAAGTTGATGCTCCTGCATTTTTTGAAAAAGCTAGGGAACTTATTTCTGTTTATGGCGACTGGTATGTAGGAGAATATTTCTCTTACATAAGGATTTGGGGCAGCGATATAGTGCACTTGCTTCCGAGAATTGTTCCAGACCGAATGATGCTTCAAGAATTTTCCTATCAGACTGTGATTGATGGGGCTTTCTCCAAGTTGACCAAACATAAGAAGGGGTGGCCTAAATTTCCTGTGAATCTTGGCAATCTTACAGTACAAAATTCTGGTCATGCGTGTTTGTTGGGAAATGAGATTTATGTTATGAGCTTGGGAGAGGTATTCAAAAGAATGCATAATTCAGTGGGTTTTTTTCATAATGTATTTGCTTAAGAGCATGTGAAATTTCAATATGTTTATGGAAATGAGCCCAATGATTCCATAATGCGAGGAGATTCCACTTTTCAGGAGGCGATTCGTAAAATTAGTGATCCAAAGACAAAGTCGCATCAGTACGTGTATGAAAAGGATCTTAAGATTAGAATTTTGCGAGAAAGCAAATAAATTCGAACTAAAACAAGATCTTGACAAGGAGACGACAGAACAAGAAGCGAGAGAATATTTAGCAAGGTCTGTTGTTGTTGTTGCTGCTCGACCTAAGGACAAGGGAAAATGTGTCCTTCAAGGCCCAGCTAGCCCCTCTCTTTGCAGAATTGAAGATACGCTGGACAAAGTGGTTGCACTGTACCTATTTGAGAAGGAGAAGAGAGAAGAAGAAGCGAGAGAACATGCAGCAAGGTTTGCTGCTGCTGTTGGTGCTCAATCTAAGAAAAAGGGGACAGGTGTTCTTCAAGGCCGGTTGAGCTCCTCTCTTAAGAAATCGAAGATATGTCCGAGAAAGGGGCAGAACTGAGAAGAAATTTTGAAAAAGTCGGGTGTGGATTGCAATCTGAGACAGAGTTAACAGAAGTAAATCCTAAAAAGATGAAGAGTGTAGCAGTGTCTGAAGAGGCTCAAGTGCTAGAAGCATGGACAAAAGAAAAGTTGATTTCTTTGGTCTCAATTCGCAAGAAAGAACAGAGGCTTGTTCAAGAATGTTCGATGTCAGATACAACTGTACAAGAATCCTCTGTACAAAATGTAATTTGTTTATCGCCGGCTCAGATTGAGAGTTATGATACGAATGTGGAAGAAGATGCTGAGGATGTTATGACTATCGTTGTGTCATCTATCCCCAATATCCAAAGGTTTTCTAGGATGTTATGACTACCTTCTTAATGAAAACATACGACATATGATTTTTGGACTTGGACTTGTGCTTAGCGTTCGATGTCAGAAATCAGTACATGCGCACTTATTTATATGAACAAATGCTAAATGTCGAAAATCCTAAACGAGGATCTTGCGGAATTTAAAATCGGAAATCGAAACTCGAAAATCTGAAATGCGAAAAAAATACGGGAATGATTTTGCGTACGCCAACGTCGAAAGTCGGAAATAATATCTTCGACATTTCTTTATTTGAAAATAGAAAAACTGTGAGATCGAAAATGTCGCAAATCGGATCTTGCGGAATCTAATATGGTGTTTCTTAATGAAAACATACGACATAGGATTTTCAGAGTCCTAAGTTGGAAATCGAAAATGCGCAAATCGTACATTCGAATATTGGTGTTCCTTATTTCAAATGATGGTATTTTCTGCATCTGAAAAAACTATCTGTGCACTTCTTCTTCCTTCTCAACTAATGCTGCTGCTTTTAATATACACCAATCTACAATGCAATGTGTTATGCTGGCATTAAAGAGGAGTCTTATCGTTCTGCACATTGGATTTCAAAGTCATTACTCCTCATGATTTTGAGATTTGTCCATAATGATTTTGGGCAGGTATATTGAATACAATTGTCTTATAATGGTCCCGTCAGGTATTTGTTGTTATTATATATGCAGATGTTTTTAAGAAAAATATGTCTCTGAAGAACGAAAGATTTTGTAAACATTTTTGTTTACAAGATTTGACATAGAAATAACTCCAATGTTAAGATTTCAAATCATTTGACCAAAAAAATTGAGTGTCTGTTCTCTGATATTTGAAATATCAGGAATAGGAAATCGCAAATAAGGGAAATATCCTAAGAGAAATTTGACTTTTGTGTATTCCGATTCCGGTTTTCGGATATTGCGTATTGTGTTTGTGAAATTGGAGAATGGGAATAAAAAGTTAAGCAATGTGTGAAATAATAATGGGAATAGAATTTGATATTTTGGAATTCGGATATTTCCGAATTAACATTTATAGAAATAGGAACAACAACATTTATAATATGAATGAGGTGGAAATGATATTATGTGTTTGGGAGTGTTATTTGTATGAAATTCAGGAATGGGAGGAAAATGAAAACTAATTTATAATTTGTAGCATCACAACATTATAAATATTTATAGCATCATAAGTAGGCATCGATGAGCAGACAAATGTCAAGTTGACATTATGAGATAATTTAAGGTTGACAACAAGTGGAGGTAACAGTCATTTCTACGATTAATATATCGGAGATATCAGAAATAGGAAATGGCTCGTTGGTATATTGAAGATAGGTCTCTTATCATTGGCCCCCAACTATTTGTTTTTATATATTTAGATGTTTTCCGAAAAATATGCTTTGATTGTGAAAATTACAATATAAACATTTTGTAAACATGTTACTGAAAAATCAAATATTTTGCAAAGATTTTTAGTAAAAAAATGTGTCTTCTTTGCACATTTTCGATTTCCGGAGATTGTGGCACAAGAGAAAAGTTAATCTTACTCGGAAATTAGGAAGCTGGAAAAGCTAAGATTTCCGGAGATTGTGGCACAAGAGAAAAGTTAATGTTTTTTAATTTTATATACATATATTAATTAAACATTTGTTTTTTTTTTTAAATGTTATATACAAATATTATTTAAATATTTATATTTTTTTTCTTTAATGTTATTTATAAATGTTACTCGAAAATCGGGAAGTTGGAAAAGCTAAGACTTCCAGAGATTGTGGCACAAGAGAAAATTAGAGATTTTAATGGTAAAGATATTATTTATACCCAATTTCCAATTTTAATATTATATCCAATTTTTGATATTACTTATCTTAACCATTAAAGATTTTAGTTTTAATAAGGTGGATATTTCGGATTTCTGAATCATAGGTTTAATGGTTAAGATATTACTTATATCCGATTTCCGATTTTTGATATTTTGCAAAAATTTTGGATTTTCGAAATTGGATACTTAGCATTTCAAATCATTTGAGCAAAAAATTTGTGTCTACTTTGTTCGATATCGGGGATATCTAAAATTTGAAATCGCGAATGTGGAAAAGAATTGTCCTTTCGAAACTGAACCTTTTTGACTTACCTTTGTTTGAAAATCGGAAATTGGCTATGGTGTTTTGCAAATGGAAAATTTAAAAATCATTTAAACAATAACTTGAGTCCCGTGTTTCCGATATGGAAAATATCGGAAATGAGAAATCGCAAATAAGAGAAATACCCATAAGTAAAATTTGACTTTGCGGTTTTCGATTTTGGATTAGGGAAATTGGATTTTGTGTTTCGGAAATTGAAAAATTGAAATTTGAAAAGAAAAAGTTATTGTTTATTTAAAGTTCATTTAAGGAAATAAGAGTAGACCTAAAATTTTTATACGTTAATTATTTCGTCATATATAATAACTATTGTATTTCCTGTAAAATTTGAAGTTAGAAATAAAAAGAGATGGATAAAAACAAACAAACAGATTTGGGGTATTCTGAATTTGCGATTTCCAATAGTTCGGATATCGAAAACCTGAGATTAACGTTTTTGTTGAAATAATTTGGTGGATTCTGAATTTCCGATATCCAAAATGTTGGGAATCGAAAACGTGAAAGTCAACAAATAATTTCAACAAAAAATTTAGTATCGGGTTCTCGATATCTGAAATATTGGAAATGGGAAAGAGCGGATACCCCAAATAACCTTAACAAAAGCTTGAGTTTCTAGTTTGCGATAACCAATAATCGGAATTCGGAAATATGAAATCGACAATATCTAAGGCAGAGAAAATTCATCTTCCATTGCGCCACTCTGTTTTGATGTTCTCGTTTCAACTTACCAATTTCTTGTTGATAGTTGTTTTCTACCTCTGCTAAGTCCCGTTTCAACTTGTCTAGCTTCACATTGCAACACTTACACAAGTAGAGCTTCACATTGCACTAGAGAAATTTGCTAAGCATATGCGGCTATTCGAAGCGCAGTTGATGGAGTATACAAGTTAGGTCGACACAGCTACAGGGATGTTTTAGATTAACAAGTGGTAAAAAAAAACAATACATTTGTATAGCAAATAATGAGAAGGTTCAACCACTATTTGCTTTTAAAGACTTTGAAGCAATTAAGTTTTCCTCTTGTTTCCTACATTGGACAAATGGATTGTCTTGCATTCGAGAGTATCTGGAAAAATAGAAAGATGGAGAAATGCGAAGGCCTGAAAAAGATGTAACTCTTAATATTCCAGTGAATGTGAGTCCTTGTCTATCAGTGTTTCCAATATCTATTGTAACATTTTGTAGGGTCATACCTTGGGCTTTATGAATTGTTAAACCCCATGCCATACGAAGTGGTAGTTGTCTACGGGATCCCCTTGTTATAGGAGATATTGGAACATAAGTAGGATTTAAAACATCCCATAAGGGTCCTTTGTAATAGAGGAATTCGACAACAACAAAAGATGGTAAACTAGGAGGTTGTTCATTGGACTTGTAGACAATGTCAATGACTTTTCCAAGTGATCTGTTAACAAGTCCCGCTTTAACCCATAAATTAGCAGTTAACATGACTTACTGGCCAATAGCAAGAAGGACCTTTAATTTCCACTGCTTGTCGTCAAAGGATCCCTGGCCATGTTTGTTCATTTGTTTTGCGAAGCAATGTGCAATTGGCATATTAAGCTGTTTCAACATGTGTTTATTGTGCAGTGCAACAGAGGTTTTGGTGGGATATAAGTGGATAGATTGTTGAAAAGAGCAATTTTCCACATTTGAAAGGCATGAGCTTGTTCTTGTCATTAGGAGTGCCCAGTATTCAACAGTTGGTGTTCCATTTCGCAGGTTTAGCAAGAGTTGCTGAAAGGCAGTTTAAGAAGGGCTATTTCATTGTTGTCGAAAAATTGTTTCTAGCGTGATAAAAGTATCAAATGTACGCCACAAAGCTGTTCCAACGGATGAGCCTGCATACATTGGAATGTCCTTTACAAGAGGTAATTGTCCAACGTCACCAACAAGGATTATGGAAAAACAACCAAATGGCATTGTACAATTTGAGGGGAAAGCTTGACATAATCGTGCATCAATTTGAGTCAACATTTTTGGTTCAATAAAGCTCATTTCATCTTATGAGAATATAACAAATATGCTAGAGTTCTTCTTGAAGTTTTGAAAGGGATTGGCCTTCAAGGGGTTGCATTTCACCAATGGGTATTCAAAGAGCAGAATGTATTGTAGATGCATGTATATTAAAAGCAACAACACCAGTTGGAGCAAGGAGAAGAAGTACACAGCCACTTTGTTCACATGGAGTTTGTAGTGCAGATTTTAAGCAAGATATTAGGTAAGATTTCCCAGTTCCTGCAGTATCTTGAATCACCATTTTCAGTGATGGAGCAGATGTAGTATTTCTAAAATGAGAAATGACAACATCAAAGGCCATGCGTGGTGTGGGAGACAAGGAATCAGGCGAATTGGACAACGATAGGTTGTCTTCATGTAGCTGTGTGGACAAGCGATGGAGGTCAATAAATGTTGTTGTATGATGCAAGTTGTTGGTTATATTGTTATGTGTCCAATCATGATTTTTGTCGAAATCACGATGTCCAAGCATTTCAAGATCATCGATTTGAATGTTGTTTCCTGGTCGCATTTGAGAGAGAAGTTCCCATTCATCCATGTTATTGGACAAGGGAAAGTTAATAGAATCAGAGTTTAAATCATTGGATAAAGGTGTGCAGGGTTCTTCTTGTGCACGTTCAACATGCCAGATAGTATATGTGCCTTTAATTTGTTGCCAATGAGAAATAATTTTAGAAGTTGTTGTTCCAATATCTTGAGGGATGGAATGAAATTGTTTGTATAGAAGAAGTTCGCTCCAACAAAAGGGTTTAAAAGATGAAGAGTCAAAGGCAGGAATGGAAAGGAATTGTGGATAGACTCTAACAATTTTTTGATGCAAGTTTTGTTTCAATGGATTTTTTTCCTATTAGCAGAAAAAGACCAAGAACGAGCAGCTTCAAGTAGGGTTAAATGTTCAAGGGCTATTAGTCTTTGCATGTATGCAAACATAAAGGGCAGAGTTGGAGGGATGTTATTAGTGCCATTACAAACACGTCGAAAGACACTTTGACTCACATTCAACGAAAAGAATTGACGGCTACAAAGAACAAGTGGGAGTTTTTGCAGCATGTGAGATGTCTCTTGTGCACTATTGTCTCGTTCTGCAACTGTTTGGGCAAACAATTGTTTGATTGGATGAAGAATTGGACTGTCACTTGGTGCTGCATGTGCAAGTCGAGAGAGAATTGCATGGTAGCTTTCTGATTTTGGCTCTGCTTTTGATGCATACTTTGAGATGTATTTGAGAACTGCATGTTTACAAAGAACAGGTTGGCAATCAACATTAGCCCTCCATATTGAAAGCATGATAGGGTTGTGAATATTGAGAAGAGACTCTCATTTCTTGCAGGATTGTATGTTTTACGTCCATTTGCATCAATGAATAATGAAGAAGCAGCGTGCAACTCATATGGAAAACCATAGCGACATTTCACAGATGTTCCTTTTCTTTGAAGGAGAGTTGATTCTGAGCATCTAGTGTGTCTTTGAACAAAATTCAACAAGTTCTTCATAGTCAACTGAGTAGTTTGATGCAAACATGGATGGTGATGCAAGACTGCATGGATCATTTTTTGTAGAATGATGCAATCTCGATGTTGACAAGTGTGTATCACGAGGATTCCAAGCTGTAACATATGTGCCAAAATTTGTTTTTGCAGCTTCAACTGCAACAATATCTTCCCAATCTAAAGTGTCCATATTTGGTGCATCTGCCAACCAAATAAAACCATGAATGTGTGTCGATCCTCTATGTTTCCATTCAAACCTTCATTGAAGGAAAATGAATATATTAGAAATCAAAATGTATAAAGTGAAAAATACGAAGATAAAAATAAGAAGGAAGAGATGGTAAAATACCTGCACCAAGAATCCGTTATATGAAAACCTTTTTGAAGCACCTCTTGAAGGATCGTCTTGAATCTATTATGCATGTATTGTGATGTAATATGTGGATTTGATATGATGTTGTGAAATTTGCATTGGTAGTCTTGAGCTAAACCGGTAGAACGTGCAGCAAGCATTAGCGCATGTAAATATGGCCATTTTGTATCAGCTGCACTAAGGGTAAAGAAGAAAGTTGGTGTACCTTGTTGATTGATCACATTAGTTAGTTCAGCCCTACTTTTGTTCCAATATGAGCGTCTTCCATGTAATGAAGATCCAAACCATGCGACCCACTCACCAATTTTCTGATTAGGCATGTCTTGCAATTGGTTAACAAGTTCAAGTATTGTCGGAGGTAGTGTATCTTCAAGATTAGTTTTGACAAAAACAGAGGCTGTAGCATTACTCCGATGGCGCATAATTACATTGTATATGTAGTAGGGGAATCGGGGATGTTGCCCAAATATGTTGTCATGATAGTGAATTAGGTGAAGTGCATATTCGTGCGTATCAACCTCATGAATGCGTGGTTATTTAAGCATTGCTGCACATGTGGGGAACAAAGTTGGAAAAGCCATGGAAAGAACTCTTTCTGTGTTGTACTCATTGATAGGTGAAATGCCTATAGGAGGCCAATCAATTAAAGGTGCTAGTGGAGTATTTGGTATATGTAACAATAGTCTAATTCCTTCAACTTCAGTTCTAGCATTAGGTTGTGTTGAAATAAATGAGGAGGATTCGATTTCATAGGGTTGAAATGAATTTGGCGGTTCAACTATAGAGGACAAGCTTTGCTGATGAGATAATGTATCATTGCTATTAACATGCAGAATCCAAGGTGAAATGTCTGTTGACACAAGAGGCAGTGAAGATAATGCAACTAAGTTGACCTGTACATCCTTGTAGTATGGGTCGTTTTCCATTTTGTAGTCAAGGGCAGCAAGAGCACGTGTACGACTAAGGAACAATTCATATGGATTGTTTGTAGAGTTGCATTTGCGAACAACAAGGATGTCAAGTTCTGATATTAAATGGGGCAGGTATTTGGCAATGTTGGAAATGTCCCGGGGGAAGCAGATAGTATGTCCAAAATATTTATATTGACCACCATGAGCATGTGTAACTTGTAAAACTGGGTTAGCGTGACTTATTATCATTTCTTCAACTTGTGTAAGTGCTGCGAGTACAGGTGGTTGGATGCTTGGATCCATATTGTTTTGGAATGAAAATTGATGGCCTTTTCTTTCTAGAATACAACGAGAACAAGTATATGCATCATGGATTTTTCTCGTTACAATTCCAGGATAGCATTCTTTGCAAATTGAGCAGACATACATATCATGCAGTTGGTCCAGGTTTTTACGAAATCGTTGATGTGCATCATCGAGGCGGGTGCTTGATGGATTTAGCATAGATGGTCGAAGCAAAGGTCTGTTGAGAGGTTCGGGGAGAGAAACTGGACAAGACATATCCACAAGTAGCCGTGGAGCTCTGTAAAGGAGACATTGTCTCTTGTTGTTTTTATCTCTGTTCTCTACATATACAATTCTTCTTCGTGCATTCGCGTGTTCATTGTCATGAGTTGGCATAATGCCTACAACAAAATCGTAAAATTTTTAACTGCAAAGTTTATCGGTATAAAGCAATATACAACAAGCAAATAGTAACTCATTGCATGTAGGTTACCAAGAATAAATAAATAATAACCAAATCAACCATAATGTAATTTACAGGAGATCAATTGTAATTCTCTCAAAATATCGTGTATCGAAAATCGGGAAGCCAACAAATTATTTCAACAAAAACATGAGCGTACAAGTGTTTGGTTTCCGATATTTTATCTAGTTTGTGGTTTCCCATATTTGATAATCCGAAATTGGAAATAGGAAATCGACAATCTTTAAGGCAGACAAAATGTCGGGCTGAGTAGACTCATTCAAAATGGATGAAGTAGAGCTTCACAGTGTAGGAGAGAAATGTGCTAAGCATCCAGAGCCATTCGAAACTGAATTGATGGAGTATACAAGTTATGTCGACACAACTACAATAAAAAGTGAGAATTCTGATCAAGTGAAAATAGTGCTGAAGTGAAAATAGCGGTTGAAAAACCTCATTGTGATGACTTGGCATAATGCCTACAACAAAATCGTAAAATTGTTAAATGCAAAGTTTATGGATACAAAGCAAAGTTTTATACAAATACGAGGTTGAAATAATTTCTTTTCTTCTCGAATTTCGATATCCGAAATATCGGGTATCAGAAATTGCAAAGGCAACAAATTATTTCAACATAAACATGAGTATTCGAGTATCTAGTCTCTGATATCGGAAATCAGAAATAGTGGATACCCAAAATAACGTTAACAAAATCTCAATTTTGCAGTTTTCCATACTCGATAATTGAAATTTGGAAATAGGAAATTGGCAATCTTTAACGAAGACAAAACTTTGAAGTTTTTCGGCCATAAAGTTGAAGTTTTTCATTACATGTCCCAAGGAGAAACACGACTCTATTTTCCTATTGGAAATTGACTTAGTGTTCAAATGCAAATAATCCTTGAACCTCAGTAACACTGAAAACCGATTTCATTATATGCTCGTTCGGACTTAAGGTCGAAAATGGGTGTTCAATAAGTTTTTTCAAAACTTTGCTCTTTCCTTTAGAAGGTAAAAGCCAAAGTAATAGTAATTTTTACGGGTTTATATCCAATGAGCTAAGAACCGTTATCACATAATAGGATAAAACAATGGTGTAGACATAGCTCGACTTGTTCTTCAATATTTAAGATGCAAAAGATAGTAATTTTTACGGGTTTATATCCAATGAGCTAAGAATCGTTATCACATAGTAGGCTAAAAAAAGGGTTGCACCGAGAGAAGCGAGGTGCTCTCAGCCTAGTATGGGGGAGATCCTGTCACGTTAGTCACGTTATGCTAGTCGACATTAAAAAAATAAAATAAAATAATAATAATAATAATAATATTGTGGATTCACCTTCTTTGAAGATTCTATCCTTTTTATTTTATTTCATTTTTAATTACTTTTAAAATAATTTTATAATAATATTTAGATATATTTTTCGTGTGGCTTTAAAGTAGAATTTTGATATATTTGATTATGGCTTATTGATTAGTATAAATGAGTGTCATCCAAATAACATTGATGAGATTAATGTGTGTTTAACCTAACACTACACCAACTTGTGTGCTAAAACAAAAAAAACAATATAGAGAAAAACATGTCGCCTAATTTATCAAATAATAAAAACCCAATAATAAAACTAAATGAAAAGTAATTAAAAGATCCATGTTAAACACGGACTTACCAAACACTAAAGGGATCAAAATGTTTGAGGTGTAATTTTTTTATGAATATTTAAAAGTTTAAGATAGAAAAAACTTACACCTAAAGAAATTGGATCCCTCTCGGTGCTTTCTAGATTAAGGTTTAAGATGGATCTATGTTGGTGTAGACATAGCTCGGCATGTTCTTCAACATTTCAGATGCAAAACAAAGTAAAAATATATTATTGAATTTATTAGATAAAGAATCATATAAGAAAAAAATAATATGTTGCTGCAAGTTAATAGTGATAGTAGTGATTGCAATGATCACATTAACACAGAGTCAGACAAAATCTTGTGAGGATCATTTATTCGAGTGAACTCATTCAACTGATCATTTATTCAGTTCCAAATCTGTATCTCAGACGCTATCCACGAGTATCAACAATTAGGATTGTAGAAATCCTATGTCATATGTTTTCCAATAACTGATATTTCGGATTCTAGAAAATTTAGATGTGAAAATAATGAATATGTTATGCCCCTATTTCCGATTTTGCAACATATACAGAAATCCTGCGTGTTCAAATACGAACATGTCCATGTTCCTAGTCCCAATATTCGATACTTCGTATTTGCGAGATTTTGGTATTCGAAATTTTCGTTTAAGTTATTCCTACGCTAAGTTTATGCCTATTTTAAATTCGCTCTCTGTTATTTTTCATCGGTCTCTCTGTAAATTTGGCAGAAATTTGGTGTCTAAACTTGGTTTGATTCTATATATCGACCTGACAAGCTTGAAACAACAGTTTTTAATTTCATTACCTAAAATAAGTAATTGAAGAAGTAAGCAGACATAAGTTATTATTTATATATAAATGTAATTTCGAAAATCGGGATATAGGGTGTTCCTTATTTGAAAAAATAGTTATTAATTTTTGAGAAATTAATAACAACAAGCACATATTTCGCAAAATCGGAAGTTACTGTGTTCTTTATTGGAAAACATAGGATTTATGGAATTCGAAATATGATTCATTTGCGGTGAACTTGTCAATGAGGTATTTTCAACGATGACAATTACAACTTTTAAGTGTCCAATTTCAACAATTGATGTTGATTCAGTTGACAGAAGACACATGTATTTTCCTGAGATCATAAAAACATTTATTACAGACGAATTGAACAAACTTATATATTTATGTATCAAGTGAAGTTGCTGATGATGTATTTTCAACCATCACAATTACAACTTTTAGGCGTGCATTTCTGGAGAACGTCTCTGTTCTAATTGAAAGAGTAAGAAGTAATTGTTTCTTGCAGATTCTCTGTACTATTTCAACAATTGATGTTGATTCAGTTGCAAGAAGACACATGTATTTTGCTGAGATGCCCATCAGTTGGTTTGCAACATTATCAAAAGCGATCACACCATGAATATTTCCAGTTATATCTTCCAAGTCAACCTTTAGGATATATCGGTAGTCACATTCAGCAAAATCCCCATCACATTTACCACAATGCCAAATGTCTCCAACTTTGTCGGCAATCTTTTTCATGCATTGTATACCATCAATAAAAAGAGGGCATGCAAGGAGATGAAAGTCATCCATGTTAACATTTGTGATGGTTGCAACAAGAGAATACCAAACAACTTTTTCAGATGCCTGAAGAGTTTGTAGCTCATTGATGGTAATGAATTTTCGACGAGCAGAATTAGAGGCACTGAATTTGCGACTCAAAGACGGAGATGCTGAACGAAATCCATTGTCATTAAACCATATTTGGAGAAATGATGTTTTTTCAATATTTGGGTTTGTAAATATAGTAGAGTTCGAAATAGTGCTAACAAATTTTCCATTAAAATCTATGACACGGCCGCCCTTGATCACTACTGCTGGAGGAGTAGGTAAACCGCAAAGGCTGGCAAGCTCAGCTCCTTGAATTTGGCAATGTTCTCCCCAAAGTGCTATGCCAATACTGTAGCTTGACATGTCACGAATTCCAATGGTTCGCTTAACAGTTTCAAGACCATCTCGTTTTCGTATCGTGGCTGTAGGTGAAACTGAAATGACTAGTCCAAGAAGGTCAACCATGGAATTTACTGGTATAGTTTGAATCTCCTTAATAGTTTTAAAGTTAAAGCAACTTAAAGGTATTAAGGGATATCCATCTAAGCATGCTTGAATGGTTGAAGTGAAACTTAGAAAAATCTCATTATGACTTTTCAAATGGTTGAAAATTGGATTGGATGCTTTAACTGTGCGGTTTGATACAATGTACACTACTCCAATTTCTATTTGGTCATACAAAGAGAGTGCCAATTAATTGAATGCAGATATATGCATTTCATTGTGTGAAGCATCAACAAGGTCAAAACCAAACACTTTTCCAGATCCTCATTGGTTCCCATATTCATGTGTGTTTGTCTTGGCAGTAACTCGGCGTTCAATGTTCCAAACTTTGGTTGAAGAGGAGAGTGATGTGAATGGGATAATCGATCTAGCTAAACCAGGGTTTTGATTTATTGAGCTAGTGTTTAGTGGAATAGAACAATTACTTTGAGAAGGAGAAGCTATAGGTAATTGGTAAGGTTCAGGATCTCCAATAATTTCTGCATCCACTCTGACAACCTCGAGTGCAATCAATACGATATTCCTGTGAGATGAAGTATATTAGACATGAATGCGAGACAAAGATTGAATCCATGAACAATGTTAAACTGATTGAGAGGAAAAGAGAGAGGAAATTGAATGTACGTTATATTACGTACAATGTTGCATGAACATTGGGTAATTTTGATTATATTTCCTTGTTTTAGTTGTCCATTTTCTACAAGATGAATATATATAACTGGAAGAAGTAGCTCATGCTTGTGAAGGCCGTCCGAAATAGAGATTCGGAACCGAATAGATGATGAGTTGAGTGAATTCACTTGGTTTAATGTGCAGACTTGTACTAGTGGAGAAAGGTTGAAGCACCATGTAGCAATAGTGAAATAGAATATTCAATTACCATACTCTCCATAACGTAATGGTTATTTTTTCCTGCCAAATGAAATAGAGAATGAAAATATAAAAAAAAAATTGCAATGTAGCGTAATCATTTGTCCAGTATAAAATGGATATATAAAGCAAAATTCTTCCGAATTAACATATTTCATTTTTCTGGTTGTTGTTATTCATTAACATATTTAATTATTCTGGTTTGAATCTGTTTGAGCTATAAACGTATCGAGTGGAAATCGTATGTGTTGAAATAGGAAGATGTCCATTTTTCTATTGCTGATTGTTGACATTTTGGAATGCAGAAATCGGAAAATCATTTGTCTCATTTATTTTTATGTTATTTCCCGATTTCCGATCCATAGATACATTTGAATAAATAACATTTGAATTGAAATGCATATTTAATTTGTTTACGTTTTGCGAACTGGGAAAAGCATATTTTTCGATTTTTCGACATTTACGATTGTAGAAATCGTATGTTCTATGTTTTCGAATAACCGTTATTTCGGATTCCAGAAATTGTACATGTTCAAATACGAACAAGTCTATGTTCCTATGTTTTCCAATACGGAACATGCTATATTCCGATTTCCGATTTTGTAACATATATAGAAATCCGATGTGTTGAAATACAAACATGTCGATGTTCCAATTTTCCATTTCCGACATTTAGAAATGAAAATGGCCAATTTTACCTAATTTAAACTCAGGTTCAAACAAATCAAAGATCCTAAATGAAAAAACTCATACCATTTTTTCTTGCAAGTGTATTGCACTGATTTTCGATTTTCAAATGCGCAAATCGGAAAAGCATTTGTCTCATTTTTTTTTTATGTTATTTTCCGATTTACGATCCGTAGATACATTTGAATAAATAACATTTGAACTGAAATACATATTTAATTTGTTTACGTTTTGCGAATTCGAAAAGCATATTTTCCAATTTTTCGACATTTACGATTGCAGAAATCGTATGTTCTATGTTTTCGAATAGCCGATATTTCGGATTCCGGAAATTGTACATGTTCAAATATGAACAAGTCTATGTTATTGTTGTAAATTTTCGACATTTCTGAATTGGGAAATTTAGGTCTTATGTTTTGCAACCAGCAATTGGAAGATGGCTGATTTTGCAACATACAACAAGCCAACAAGGCAGTAAGAATCAATTGAAACACAGGAAGGGTGTTTCACCATCTTATAAGGAACATTTTAAAATATACAAAAAACTAACACCTAACATTTTATTAACATGCATGACATAACCAATACATTGCACAATACTTTTGCAACAAAGCAAGAGTCACATTCAATTAAAACACAACAATGGTGTTTCACCATCTAATAAGCAGACTAAATGAAGAAGTAAGCAATAGCTGCAAATTTAGCAAGGTTAAAAATCTTACGATTTTGCGACATATACATAAATCCTATGTGTTCAAATACAAATATGTCCATGTTCCTATTTCCAATTTTCGGCACTTCGGTGTTTAGAAATCTATCTCATATTTTGTAGCAATAAGGAACATGCTATATTCCAATATCAAATTTTGCAACATATCAAGAAATCCTATGTGTTCAAATAGGAACATGTTGGTATTCCTATTTCAGACATTTCAGATTTCCAAATCCTAATTTTCACGTTTTATTTTCATTGTTATTAGTTTCGCAAAAGTTATTCCTCCGATAAGTTTATGCCTATTTTAACAATCAATTCAAACACAGGAACAGTGTTTCACTATCTCATAAGCAACATTTTAAATTAAGCAAAAAAATAATAGCTAAGATTTTATTGACAGGCATGACATAACCAATACATGCCACAATCTTTTTGCAACAAAGCAAGAGTCACAATCAGTTAAAACGTAGCAACGGTGTTTGACCATCTAATAAGCAGACTAAATGAAGAATGAACGAATACCAATACATTGCATAATACTTTTGCAACAAAGCAAGAGTCACATTCAATTAAAACACAACAACGATGTTTCACCATCTAATAAGTAGACTAAATGAAGAAGTAAGCAATAGCTGCAAATTTAGCAAGTTTCAAATTCTTCCGATTTTGCAACATATACATAAATTCTAAGTGTTCAAATACAAATATGTCCATGTTCCTATTTCAAATTTCCGACACTTCGGTGTTTAGAAATCTATCTTGTAAATATAGAAGGTCTTTTGGACGAGAGAGAGCGAGAGTAGCGCGTGCTGTGCCTGCGTGATTGAGGAGCTGAGCGTGAGTGCAGGATGGCGGCTCCTGGGGGTGGGGAGGACGCCCCCCCCCTTTCGGGTTCGGAGGAGGAGGCCTTCAGAAGGATCCTCTCTTGTGGTGGGAAGAAATATGAAGGTCCGGTGATACCGAAATTTATTAAAAAGCTGGAGGAAATTCCGGAGATCGCCCTCCTGGAAGGAAAACCAATGAAAACTGCCTTGGCTTTGGCTAAGCGAGGTCTAGTGGGTCAATTTATGGGTCTCTGGCCATCCACCAAGACCACAGACGACTGGATACAAAGGAACTAGAAGCCCAACTTGAAACATGGGGTAACCTGCTACCCAGTGGGGAGAGGGTTTTTTGTCTTCGAATTCATATCAGAAGAAGACCGGGACTTGGTTTTTAGGAATGGCCCCTACTTCATGGGGACGCAGGGCCTTTACTTGAATAAATGGTCGCCGGACTTTGACCCCACAGTCGATCTCCCCAAAGAGGTGCCGGTGTGGGTCAGGCTGCCCAATCTCCCGTTGCATTGCTGGGATTTCGAGTCTCTGCAGAGAATAGGGAATGGAATCGGCCGCTTCATTGACAAAGTAGACAACAAAGGCCAATATACATGCGCCAGAATCTGCGTGGAAGTGGACCTTGAAGCCGGCCTCCCGGAGGCAGTAAAGCTGTCAGTGGGATCTTGGACCCATTACCAGAAACTGGATTATGAGCACCTGCCATTCAAGTGCAGAAACTGCCAAGAGCACGGCCATTTCCAAAGGCACTGCCCCAAACTAGCCGAAGAGAAAGAAGATGCAGAAGGCTGGCAGAAAGTTAAGAAAGGGAAAACCCCTAATAGCACCAAAAGCAAGGAAAAAGCGACCCAGGAACCACCAAGGGGAGACAACTCAAAACCCAGCCCTCAAGGAAGCCCCAACGAAGCCCAAAATCCCACCAACGCTCCAGAAAAGGAAGAAGTCAGGACTTCTCAAGGCCCAATCAGCTCGACCCCCCACCCTGCTATCCCCAGTCCGTCAAAAGAACCCATAAGCATGGGATCAGAAACAGGAGCCGAATCATCAGAGGAAGGAGATACTGAAGTGAGCAGCCCGTCAGGCACCCCAAATCAACCAAAGCGAGGACGGAAATATGAGAGAAAAAGAAGGGAAGAGCAGTCCTACAAGGATGTGGTCCAAGGCTCACAACACACCATACCAGAAATGATGAACACCAGATCTGGAATGAAAAGTGGGAAACCCCCAAAAGGGGGTCCCTCCCCTCACCCAGGTAAATAATGCAGTACGTCTCCTGGAACTGCAGAGGACTCGGAAGCACCATAAAAGAAGAAGCCATAAGAGATTTAGTAAGAACAATGATGCCGGAAGTCCTCCTAATCCAGGAGACGAAGTTGGAGGAGGAGGCTCTTCTCCAAGCAAGTAACGCGTTCTGGAAGAAAGGCCCGGGAAGGGCTGTGAGTGCAAGAGGAGCTTCGGGAGGCCTGGCCACGTTCTGGGACTCTACAAAGCTCGATCTTGTAGAAGAAGAAAAAACTACACACTGGCTATACACAAAGCTGCTCCACAAAGATTCCGGCCACCCTGTAAGTATTTTTAATATGTATGTTCCTGTTTTGCATGCTGAAAAAAAAGAATGTTGGGACTCCTTAAAGACTTATCTCAACCAGCATAACCCTGAAAACTTAATAGTTGTCGGGGACCTTAATGTCACTCTTGCTTTGGCCGAGAAAAGAGGGGGCTCGATTGTTCGGGACCCTGCTCGAGAATGGGTGGAAGACTTGATGCTGGATTGGGATCTTGAAGATATCATCCCAGACAGTGGAAAATTCACTTGGTCCAACAAAAGATTAGGGCCCGGCCACATTGCCGCTCGCCTAGACCGCTTCCTTATCCATTCCTCCTTCCTTACACTTGGGCTCGTGGAGAATTCCAAGATCCTCCCGCACTATACTTCTGACCATAAGCTTATCTCGCTTTCCCTCTTCCCAGTGAAAAAGCTTGGTCCCATTCCCTTTCGGTTCAGCCCAATCTGGGTAAACTTAGAAGGCTTCCTTGATATTGTGTCCAACTCCTGGAAAGCTCCTGTCTTTGGTTCCCCCTTCTTTGTTTGGGAGAGTAAACTTAGAAGGCTAAAAGCTGACCTGAAAGTTTGGGCCAAAGGTCTTAGATCTCCCACGGATGAAAGGAAAAGAACTCAGAAGGCTCTGGAACAGCATCAACGAGTCTTGGAAGAGTCCCGAGTCACTCTTGCCTTGCTCAACCAAGAAGCTGAACTTCAAAGAATGTATCACAAAGCATGTAGAGATGATGAAATTTACTGGAGAACCAAGTCAAGAAACCTATGGCTCCAAGCTGGAGATAAAAACACAACATTTTTTCATAAGCAAGCCCAGGCCAGGAAACTCTTCAATTCCATCAATGAAGTTCAAATGCAAGACCATGTTCTAACAGATTTTAATGAAATCAAGGAGGCTTCCCACATTTATTTCAAAAATCTTTATGCTGCTCCGGAATTGGATCCGGTAGACCCTATGTCCTACCCTCTATCAGAGATTCCAAACTTAATTAATGATGAGGACAACCAGCTGCTGAACAGCCCTGTAAGCATCCGAGAAATCAAGAAAGCCCTCTTTAAAATGGATCCGGACAAAGCCCCTGGGCCGGATGGGTTCATAGCCCGCTTCCTCATTTCTTGCTGGGACATCATCAAATCAGATTTGTACAGAATGGTTAAGAAGGCTCAGAATTGCTCCAAGCTGGGTGGCAGCACCAACTCCTCGTTCTTGGTCCTCATCCCAAAAGAAAAAGGTGCCAGGAATTTCAGCAGATTTAGGCCCATATCCCTCTGTAACATGGGATATAAAATCATTACCAAAATTATGGCTAACAGGATTAAAAAATTGCTGCCAAAGCTGATCCCGGAAAACCAAGGAGGATTTGTGAAAGCAAGACAAATCCTGGACAATATCATTCTGGTCCAAGAAGCCATTCACACCAGCTATAAAAAAAAGGAAAAGGGCATGGTTGTCAAGCTGGATCTGGCTTGTGCCTTCGACAGAGTTAGGCACGATTTCCTTTTTGCAGTCATGAGCAACTTTGGGTTCAATCAGAAGTTTATTGCCTGGGTTAAAGCCTGCATTTCTGCCCCTTGGATCGCTCTGTTGGTGAATGGGCGCCCCACCTGTTTCTTCAGGGCCTCAAGAGGGTTGAGGCAAGGCTGCCCTCTTTCCCCCGTGCTCTTTGTTATTCAAGCTGCTGTTCTAAGCTACCAGCTGAACAAGAAACTCCAAATCAGATCCCTCTCAGGCATCAGAGTAGTCCCAAAGGTTAAAGAGGTCAACCACGCCCAGTTCGCAGATGATACCCTGTTACTGGGAGCTGCCAATCTCAGTACAGCAAGCAATTTCAAAGTTGAACTGGACCTTTACAAAAACAGCTCCGGTAGTGAAATAAATTATAATAAAAGCAAGATTTATGGGTGGAATTGCACTCCCCGGGAAATGCTGGAGATATCCCGAATTCTAGAAATGGATGGGCTCACAGCTTGGGACACCTTTACATATTTGGGTATTCCAATTTTTAGAGTCTCGCCTAAAGTCATTCATTGGATGCCTATGCTGGACAAGCTGAAGAACAAAATTCATGCGTGGGGAGCCAAATGGCTCAACAGAGCTGGGAAAGTTATCCTTATGAACTCGGTCTTGGCCAGTCTTCCTATCTACCAGTGCTCCGTCCTTCTAGCTCCCAAATCCATAACCAACAAGATAAATGAGCTGCTCCGTCGATTTCTTTGGGAGGGAGGCAGAAACAATGAAAAGAAGTTACATCTGGTGAGCTGGGACAAAGTCACCAAGTCAAAAATGGAGGGGGGTCTTCAGATCCGTGATGTGTCCACCCAAAACCTTGCCATGGGTGGCAAAATCCTCTGGAAGATGATCTCCGGCAAAAGAACCTGGAGCAGGAAAATTCTCAAGAAAAAATACTTCTCAGGAGACAAAGAAAGATGCTTAGAAAGAGCCACAAAAGTGCAGAAAGGATCTCCGATCTTTTCTCTCTGCAAAAAGGCTATCCCGTTCTTCATCTCTAAGCTCACCTGGATCCCTGGCAATGGTGAAAAAATCCACATTTGGGATGACTCCATTCTTGGAGACCAGCCTCTTAAGGGAGTCAGCGATCTAGAGAAAATTAAATATTGGCTCACAGGCAACAATCGCAGCACTCTGTGGGATATATCGTCTTGGGGAAATGATGAAAATGGAGCCTGGGATCGCTGGAACTTGGGCGACTACCCAATCAAGCTTCAGGACGAAGCGCTCAAATTACTGGATCACCTGCAGGGAAAATCGCCTTTAAGTGCCAGAGCAAGAGACAAACGTGGCTGGGGATCTCGTTCTGGTGTTTATTCTGCTGCTATTGGCTACGTTGCAATTCTGGAAATTCCATGGGTGCCTCCAGACCCTGGTCCATGTAAAAGCCTCTGGAACTATCAGTCTATTCCAAAAATCGACATATTTATCTGGACAATGCTCCACAATGGAATCTTGACCACCGAAAATCTCAGAAGGAGAGGCTGGGTGTTGGCTTCACGCTGCCCTCTTTGCTGCTGCGCTGAGGAGAATGCAGAGCATTTGTTTATGTATTGCGACTTCACCAAGGAAGTTTGGAAATTCACTCTCTGGCCAATCGCTGTCAACCTCCTAGATTCTATTATGGAACTCATCAGATGCTGGGCATCCCTGTCTCCCTTTGACTTAAGCAAAAAAAATCTTCTCAGGACTATATGGATGTGGACCCCCAAATTTGTTTGCTGGAAAGTGTGGCTGGAGAGGAATAATAGAGTCTTTAAAGAGACCAGCAGACTTCCTATTCAAGTGGCTGTTAAAGCTAAGATCATGCTAGCTGAAGCTATAAACTCCAAACCAGATTTAAGCAACAGGGCAACCATCTCTGCTGAAGAAGAGCGCTGGATGAAGGAGTTCCACTTGAATACTCAATGCCAGGAAACCAACAAACCTCCTCAAAAGGAAAACTGGGAAATTATACTTGAGGAACAGGATTTCATTAAATGGAGATCAGCTCTCGACGAGTGGTGTCTCTTCTTTGATGGGGCCTCGAAAGGGAACCCCGGTCAAGCTTGGGGAGGAGGTATCCTTCTTGATCCGTCCGGCATCCGTCATCTGGCCTATGCTTGGGGACTTGGTCTCGGCTCCAATAACCAAGCCGAATATCTGGCTTTGTGGCAGGGACTTAGTCAAGCGAGGAAGCTGAATATTCAAAGGCTCAATGTCTTCGGCGACTCTAGACTGATCATTAAAGCTCTTCGCTCTAAGAAAATGCCAAAAGATATCAATCTCGCTCAAATTCACAGGAAAATTCTCCTTCTTTTATCTCATTTCAGTTCTGTCAAAGCTTTTCATGTTCTAAGGAATTTAAATGGCCCGGCGGATGCGGAAGCCAATAGGGGAACTCGGCTGAATAAAAGCCAGCCGATAATTAATGGAGAATCTTCAACTGTCATGATCCCTTAAGGTTTAAGCTGAAAGTGGATTATAATAGCAGATCCAAAACTTTGGAAGAGGCTAATTGGATGAGATTAAATCTCAGCTTTGTATCAGGCAACTACATGAAGAGGAAGCCCAGGAAAGATCACTGGATCAAGCATTGTAAGGTCTTGGCAGCCCTTTTGCCAGTTTTTCAATAAAATTCTACCCGTTTTCGTAAAAAAAGAAAAAGAAATCTATCTTGTATTTTGTAGCAATAAGGAACATGCTATATTCTGATATCATTATTTGTAACATATCAAGAAATCGTATGTGTTCAAATAGGAACATGTCGGTATTCCTATTACAAACATTTCGGATTTCCAAATCCCAATTTTCACTGTTCTTATTATTTTCGCAAAAGTTATTCCTACAATACGTTTATGACTATTTTAACAATCAATTCAAAGACAGGAACGGTGTTTCACTATCTTATAAGCTACATTTTAAATTAGGCAAAAAACTAATACCTAAGATTTTATTGACAGGCATGACATAACCAATACATGCCACAATCTTTTTGCAACAAATCAAGAGTCACATTCAATTAAAACGCAGCAACGGTGTTTGACCATCTATCAAGCAGACTAAATGAAGAATGAATGAATACCTGCAGATTCAACTAATTTAGAAAACTTCAAAATCTTCTCACGGAAATTCAGAGCGTAGATGGAACACATCAAACAATAACAAATAGTGATTACCTGAAGGCGTCTTTATATGTGGAAATCAAAGGCGGTGTAGCAGCGAGTGCGATAAATGAAATATTGTAAGAAGATCTTGTAGATCGTCATTAGATGAGCAAAATTGAAGATACAACCCCATGCTTATAAGAAATGACAAAGTTTATTACATTAATGGAACAACAATGCATTGATGAAGCATTAATGTGAATGAAGAGACATGGGCAAAGTGTCTTTCATCACCTGAACCAACAGTCAAACAAAACCAGGACCAAATTGATGCCAAACAGACATTTTAAACGCACAAAAGCGATGCAGGAAAATAATATCCTAAACCCAAAGCCTCAATTGAAAATAATCTCCAGCACTGGTTGTTTAGGACAACATATAAAAGTGTAGTGAAAACACGAAATCCACCTATCGAAAAAATACGGTAAACAACAATTGGAAAGAAGGATTCACAATTGAAAATCAATCCATTCAAGCACAACAACAGATAGAAGTGTCATCAAAACACACAATACACCTGGCGAAAAAAGATGGTATTGATCAAATCCATACGAACAGACATAATAAATCCTGAGCGTTTTCAGAACATGTACCTAACCGATCAACTCCATGCCACATTTTTCCGCACCTAAAGTCCATGCTCCGTCCCTGCCCAATTACGGGATATAAGTACCGCGAAATTTAACCAAGACGTGACGTAACAAAATTAAAAATCGGCAATTACCACAAGGATTGCAGAAACACCATATGGTCCAATTTCGGATTCCGCAAGATGCGATTTGTGACATTTTCGATTTCCGAAGTTTCCTATTTTCAAATAAAGAAACGTCGAAGATAATATTTCCGACTTTTGACATTGGCGTATCCCAAATAGCGTGAAAACCTTGTGTAAACCATGTGAAAAAAACAGTGAGGTTTGAATTTGACAATTTTTAATTTTCCTTGCCATAAAACAAATTTGTATATGTGAGTTTTGAATTTGGTACTTGTTGTAATAACCTGAATTTTCTCTCTGGTTCTTTAATCTCCGCCAAAAGTAGAGGCCGAACGAAAAAAAAAGCATAGCGAGTTTAAGATAAGCATGGACTTGGCAGAGGAAGAGCTTACGTGGAATGAATACGAATAGATAGAATAAATCCTGACACAAATAACCAACCGGATCATGTGATATAATAACTGGAAAGTTTAATGATTAATCTCACCAATAACCAGGCGACATGTCGGGATGTTAATGGCCAAGGAGACAAGGTATCTTTTGGGACAACTTCTTTCATTGAGAAAATGCCTACGACGTAATTAGTTGCGACACATTTTATTATCAAAATGAAACTTCCTCAAACACATTGAATTCTTTTTTGAATTTAAAAAGGAATCGATTATTCCAATAAGAGTAGGGCGAAATCATCACTGTTGATATTTTGATATTTTAAGTACGTAGACTTTGTTTGTTGGGAATGCAAATTTTATATATAATGTGAATGCAAATTTTATTATTTATTTTTCCTTCACTTTAATGAATTAATGCAACTTGACTTTGTAATTTGGAGATCTTAAAGTTTAAAGGGAATTTTTGAAATTGTGAAGATGAAGAAAGTGGAGAGGGTTTGGAGGAATTCGGCTCTGAAAACCCTAGTTGGAGGGAAACGAGAGGATCTAGCATACTTGGAGTCCAACTAATTGCCTCTGATTAGCCTAGTACCAACCAAGAGAAAAAAGTGGGAATAAATTTTTGTTTATGCTATAATCCTTGTTTTTTTTTTAATTAGTTTCTAATTTGGTGGGGTTAAGACTTATACTACTTTTTTGTCAAGGTTTTTTTAACTGTTTCTATCCACTTTTTAACTAGGGTATGGGTTAAACCTTGCTTGATATGACACCTGTCTGCTTTGGTGGAAGAAGGACACTGTTTTTGATGGGACTTTTGTTTGGTTTCAGGAGTTACAGCCTTAACCTATTCTCTACAATGGATTCGATAAATGACTATGTAAAAATCCTGACAAAAGCACATTTATCATATAAACGTTTTGGGAAAGCGACTCTCTCCACAGATTGTCCTACTGAATTTTCTCTGGTTCACGCTGAGAAAGAATGGAACCCTCATTTTATAAGGGAGTGTGCAAGGTTTAGACGAAGATTAAAGACTTACAAAGTTAGGGCTTGTTTGGCCAGATTTGAATTAGGGGTGGATATAAACCTGGATCGAGTCGACATGTTGTCAAAGCACGAGCTTGTGGGAAGAGTGGAGTTTGTGAAATTGAACAAAGGTGATCTGCAAGCTTGCGTTAATAAGTTTTGGGTGTCGGAGGTGGGCTATGTTCTGTGGATTAATGTCCTGATAAATCGTTGGATTATCTTCATCTTCCCGAACAAAGAAAAATTGATTAAAATCTTGGGCAGGGTTTGGATCTTTAGTGAAGGATCTTTGTTTCTAAAACGATGGCATATTGCTTTTAATCCGGCTAGAGAGAGACAAACAAGATGACATCTTTGGATTCTCTTACCTAGCTTTCCCCTGGAAATTTGGATGCATAACGTTCTGGAGGGTTTAGTGAATTCCGTGGGGAAATTTATTAGGGTTGATAAGAATTCACTTCATGGTATGAACACGATGGTGGCGAGGGTTATGGTTGAATTGGATATTGAGGAAGAGATTCCTGCCGAGATAAAGGTGATATGGGGAGCTAGGGTTTTTTTCCAGAACCTTGATTATTTGCACATCTCATTTAGATGTTTTTATTGCCGGAATAAAGGCCATGTTAAAAAAACTCAATGTCCCTATTTGATTCTGGGTTCTCACCCTGATCGATATGAATTTCTTGTAGATTCAATTTCTTCAGTTTTCTCTAGCGAGGAAAAGCAGAAACATAGCTTAACTTTCAGTAGTGGCCTCAAAACCACAGGTAAGAGTAACTCTGATTCCTCAACTCATTATAAGGATGTAACAAAAGAAGAATTAAACTTTTATCTTTCAGTATAAAAGGATCTAGACCATCGTTTGTCCTTAGGAAAGAAAACTGTTAATTCGGAACCAAATTTAACTATTTCCAATTCTAGAAAAAATATGGGTCACGATTTTGATACAATTACACCTGGGGTTAATTTAGAACAGGGGTATAGTAAGGAATTATCGTTTACTAATGCTAGAAGAAATCTGGTTTGGGATTTGGATACAGTTTCTCTCGGGGGTATCTCAGAACAAGGGTTTTGTAAGGAAATACCTTTGGATAAAAATATGATAGAATTAAATTCCTCTAGGTTTTCTCTGGACTCCCTTTTGGCTGAAAAAGGCAATACGATAAACCCTACTATGTCAAATCCTCCTGTGAGTGATGTTGAAATTTTAAAAGAGAGTGGGTATGAACAGTCTAAGGTCCAGGTTTTAAAAGCTCCTTTAGATTTTTTTTCTTTCAAAAAACCCATCTTCCAATCCAAAGGTCAATTCCCTTCAGTCTATTAGATTCCAAATTGTAACAATAAGAAAGAATAAAAAGTCACAAAAATCCTCTTCCTTGTATTCTAACCCGTTAATTTACAAACCCTTATATGTCAGATTGGAGGAAGTTGCTTTTGTAAAAGAAGTATCTATACGTGCTGATTCTTTTGGGGAACTTAGAGCACAAAATCCCCAAATTATCCTTATGAAATGGCGATTCTCTCTTTGAATGTGAGGGGCTTGGGTAAGGCTGAGAGGGTTAGGGTCTTATCTAAAATCATTTCTGATGCTATCCTTTCTATCATACTTATGCAAGAAACAATGTGTCAGGCTTCCATAGCCATTGAAATAATTGCAAATGTTCTGCCAAGTTGGGAATTGTTTGTTGTCAGTGCGTTGGGCCTTTCGGGAGGTCTTTTATCTTGTTGGAAGCCAATGATTATTCATTTAAGGAATTTTAAAACCGATTGTGGGATTTTAATGGAAGAGAAACCGGGGTTCGTAGATTTAGATGTGACTATACCTAATATGTATGCCCCTTATAAAAATAGAGATTGTTTTTGGGATTCTATTTCAGACTCTGGTTTATTAAATGTTGAAAACCTTATTATGGCGAGAGATCTAAACTTTATCATGTCACCTGCAAAGATTTGGGGACACAGTGCTAAATTGCATTTGTGACCTGATTTCTTCAAAGACCTTTTGGGAAGCTTTGACCTAGTAGGCATCATTCATCCAGTGTTAGAATGAACTTGGACAAATGGAAGGACTGGGAAGGAGGGTATTTTAAAAATATTGGATATATTTTTTATAAAAGTTTCTTTGATTCAGATTTTTCAAAGATATAGAACTTGGGCGGGTAAGACAAAGTTCTTTGACCATTGGCCTATCTTTTTACAAATTGAGGGATCTATTTTAAAATAGAATTATCCTTTCAAGTTCAATAGTTCTTGGCTATGAGATGATGATTTATGCTCTTTCATTAAGGATGTCTGGACCAATTACAAATTAGATGATGCCTATAATCCCATGGATAGTATTGTTGCAAAGTTAAAACATCTAAAAGAGGCTTTGACTAAATGGATAAAATCTAAAAAATACAAAGATGAGGAGGAATAGACAATCCTGGATGAATAGATCAGAAAAATACATTTAAAAAATCTTGAATACTCGGTTTCAGAAGAGGATCTTTTGTTATCAAAATAATTTGAGAGTAAGAAAGACTTGATTATGAAACAAGAGGGAAAAAACTGGAGGTTAAAAAGTAGAGCATTAAGGATAGATTTGGGTGATAAGAATATCATATTTTCCATTCATATGCTTCAAATCGAAGAAATATGAACTCCATCTGGGAATTAATTAACGAGAATGGTAACCTAGCTAAAGGTCACGAACGACTTAAAAGATTGACAAAAAAATATTTTGGAGGGATTTTTAAAGATGATGGCCTTTGTTCTCTTGAAGCCCAGCTAAAAACTATTAAATTGTTCCCAGTTTTCTTTGATGAAGAGGAGAAGGAGTATTTGGGGAATCATGTGACTCTAAAAGAAGTTGATGAAGCATTGAATATTTTTTTAAAAGAGAAAAGTCCAGGCCCTGATGGGTGGACTGTTGATCTCTTTCTCCACTTTTTTGATATTATGGGGGAAGATTTGCTAGCTATGGTGGAATTTTCTAGAACACAAGGCTATGTCTCAAGTGCTATTAACTCTACCTTCATCACTTTGGTACCAAAATGCAATAAGCATGAAAAAGTTGTAGATTTTAGGCCAATTTCCCTTTGTAATATGATCTACAAGCTCATTTCAAAAATCATTTCTATCAAAATTAAACCTGCCTTATAAATTTTTTTATCTTTAGAGTAGTATGAGTTTCTACTTGATAGACAAATATTAGATGCTATTGGGATAACTTAGGAGGTTGTACATTCTATCAAGCATAAGAAAATGAAGGCTCTACTACTAAAGATGGATTTGGAAAATGCTTTTGACAAATTTGATTGGGGCTTTTAAAGGTTGATTCTTATCTAAATTGGTATGCCCATGTTGGTTGTTAATTGAATTATGACATGTGTTACATTTTCCCATTTTGTTTTTTTACTGAATGGAGCCCCTTCTAGTTTTATCAAGAGTGGAAGAGGAATCAGACATGGGTGCCCTCTCTCTCCTCTGCCGTTTTTGCTCACAATTGAAGGTCTGAGTAGTCTAATTAATGATGCAGAGATTAAAGGGAAAGTCAAGGGAGTCAAACTAAGCAAATATTTTTCCATAACCCATTTAATTTTTGTTGATGATGTCTTGATCGTTGGCATTGACTCTTTGAATGAATGGTTGTGCTTTAAGGAGATTATTAGTCATTTCTGTAAGGCTTCTGGTATTCTTGTTAGTATCAGGAAATCCAACTTCTTCCACTACAAGTTCGATAAAGTTACTTTAGATGGTATCACTTCAATCATCCCTTATAAAACCTGTGGATTGGAAAATGGGTTCAAATATTTAGGTTATTTTTTGAAACCTAATGACTAAAGAGTTCAGGATTGACATTGACTATTTGAAAAGTTTGAACGAAGAATAAAGAATTGGACCTTTAGGATTTTTTCCATAGGTGGAAGGCTCACTCTTATAAATGTTGTTCTTATCAGCATTCATGTTTATTGGTTTTCACTTTTGCAGGTTCCTTCCTGTATTATTCATATTCTAAGAAGATATATCTTTAACTTCTTATGGACGGGTGGAACAAAAAAATGTAATCTTATTATGGTTAGCTGGGAGAAGCTTTCATTGCTGAAGGAATGCGGTGGTTGGGGTATACAATTTTTATCTTGGTTCAGTGCTGCTTTAAGATTGAAATTATTTTGGAGGGGTTTGACAGGTGTCTTCAATTCTGCATGCGAAGTATATCAAGATGAAGCCCCTTGATTGGGTAAGAATGACAAAAAATATGTCTAGAAATACTTCATCAATTTGGAAGGGATTCTTGAAAACTTATCACTGGATTGGTATGCATCTCACTTGGAAAGTGGGGAATGGAAGGAATGTGATTGTTGGAATTGATCCTATCATTGGATTGAGAGATGATTACAAAATCTCAGCTGACATCACAAACTATATCGCAGATATTGGTTATTTTACTCTAGCACATATTAAAAGGCCAATATGGATGAATAGGGATTGCTCCTATTGGTATACTGCAAAATATTTGGGATTGGTTCAAGATTCAACCATCGAATGGGAACCTTATATTAAAAGATTGAATTATGCAGGTTGTATACTTTCAGGAGAAGAAGATTCTTTGATTTGGTCAGCTAATTTGAGGATTGGAAACATCACAACCAAAACTTCTTGCCAGGCCATAGTTCAAAATAGTAACATTACAACACATAAATGGTGGTATAAAATTTTATGGAAATGGATGCTTCATTTGAAAGTTAAATGTTTTTATGTGGTTGGCACTACAAAATTGCCTGAAAACCCAGGACAATTTAGTTAAATAGGGATGGTTTGGGCCAGGTCTCTGCACTTTATGTAAAAAGGATTTGGAATCTGTAGAACATTTACTAATAACTTGCAGGTTTACAATTTATATCTAAAAAAGGTTTGTCTTTCTCTTATTATTCCTTGAGTTTGGGAAGGTGATAATTTTGATCAATGTGTATATCAGTGGTATAAATACTATAAAGTCGTTCATACTTTACCTGGAAAATTTGGAATGTAAGGAATGTTAGTATTTTTGAAGATCATCTTCATGACCCAAACTCTATCTGTCTGCAAGTTATAAATATGGGAAAAGAGTTTAGTAGTAGGTATGATGTAATTGTTAAGCCTAGAGTTTTGAAGGATATCCAGTATAATGGTGTTGTTGGTTACTTTGATGGTGCAACCAAAGATGGTTTTTGTGTTGCGGGTGTGGTTTTATTGATCAATAGCTTTCATAAACTCAACTTTAAACTACACTGTGGAACTAATACAAATATGAAGGCTGAATTGTTACCCCTTTGGTGCTTGTGTAAAGTAGCTACAATTTTTGGCATTGTGTCTCTACATGTATATCGTGATTCCATGATCACTATCAAATGGGTGAAAGGTGTTTATAAACTTAAAGTGATCTCTTTATTACCGTGGTGTAACAAGATTCATAAGCATATAAAGAATTTCTATAGTATCGACTTTCATCATATCTATAGGGAACAAAATCAATCGGCTAATCAACTCTCTAAATTTGCTTTGGACGACAAAGAAGGGATCCCTCTTTGGGAAGAAATGGTGGAAAATATGCAAACTGATTCTAGAACCATCAACATTTTTGATTTCTAATCTTCTCAAGTTTTAAATTTCAAAGGAAATTATGATTTGTTTATGTTTATGTTTAAGGTGCCCGGATTCTCTACTGTTTAGGTCTCTTGAGTATACAAGTTCCATATGTTTTGGGCTATGTCATATTTTGCTTTGACTTTAGACTCATGTATTATGGAATCATAAGAGTTTGGATATTGTTGTTTGAATAATTATTATTTAAGTTGTTTTTTGTTTGGCATGTTTTTGTATATTTTAATTCATTATTGAATAGCAAAACTATGTTTTTTTTGGGCTAATTTTTTTTGTAAAGATAAAATTCAATGAAGATGAGACTAGCACGTATTCTTATCTAGTCAATTAGTTAAATACATATCATTAAAATATTTCAATGATTTAGTAAATCTCTAATAAGACAACTTACCTTATTATTTGCCTATTTTGGCACATGTATAAGTGCTATCATGACTAAGGGGACAGTCCTTTCAAAAGTAACCAAATTATTAGTAGATATATATTTTTTGGTTTTTGAACAAAACTTGTGTATAATATTATAGTCACGGGAAAGTCCTCACATATAGTTTGATATAACAAGAAGCCAAATATATTTTTCTAAGTTTAGATGTAAGACGATTGCTATTGACTTTAATGGGATTTTTTATGGCAAAATTTTGAGCAAAAGGAATTTAATTAGCATATATTATGGCAAAGGTTCTTGATATCTTAGCAAACGATACTAAATCCTTTCTCATGTATTTGTTTTTGCAAAGCATAAATTGCAAGAGGTAATAATAAGCTATTGATATTTCATAATATAAATTAGTGGAAAACGTAAATTCCAATAGAGTATCTTTTTTCATGTATTTTAATTTGGTTTTCCAAAGTAGTAATGGTAAGAGGCCATTATTGATTTTGTCAATTGCAATGAGAAGCATTATTAGAAAAAATAAATATATAAAAAAACAAATTATTTGTAGACATTAATCTTTGTAAAAAAATTATTAAATCAAATAATTAGTTATCAACCAAATCATTGGCACAAAGTCTAGGGTATGGGTTTGTCTTCAGGAAAGGTGTTGTAAATATCCTCTTATTTGTCGAGGGAGGTGACCAAACGTATAATGTATGTAATATGACCATAATCATGGAATATATCCATTTGAGAGTTATAAATAGGTCCATTAGGTAGCTAGAAGAAATAATATAATAATGTGTAGTGGGCATAATTCTCTTATGAATATTCATGAGAAAGTATAAATATACATGAGGGCTATTGTATGATATATGTTGGATGCGTTGTTTTGTAGAAATCATGGCTTGTGGAGTGATTCCTTCCTTAATGAGTAATTGATGGTGTTACCCTACCTTAATGGCTCTTCTCTATATTCTTGTGTTGTTTATGGTGTGAATGTATATTGCTATTTTTGAGGTTTTTGTTTTCTAGCTAAATTATCTCAGGTAAAACTCTTGGTCACCTCCCTCATTTTGAGGATGGTACCTAGGGTAAATCTTATATTCTTTAAGGCACAAGGACAAGTCAACTATAAGGGTTCAATCCTTTACAACAATATACACATTAAGAGCTCAACGTGTCACTAATGGGAATATGACCTGGGTGGGGAGGATAATACTCTGTCCCACAACAGTCAGGCTAGCTAGACTCAATTGACAAGTTCAATGGTTTTCTATATCATTGCTGTGATTCAAATTATAGGTTAAGGATCACTACAAGTGGTATCAAAGCTCTTTATTAAGCCAAAAAAAGTGGAAGATTCTTCTTCTTCTTCTTTTTGCATATTTTTGAAGGAAAAAAGATAATGGAGGTATTGTTGAATTATGTAGAAATATGTTGAGCTTTGATATTTAATTTTTTAAGAGCAAAACTATTGAATAGTTGAAATCAAATGAACCATTCATACACATAAACATTCAACCATAACAAAGGATGTACTCTAGGGAAAACTCCCAAAATAATGAGGAGGAAAAACCTCAACAGATCTTCTCAGTATAATAATGATAGATAGCATATAATGTCTTTTACAATAGCGAATTGCTTTCGTTGTTTGGGTACATAGGGTACTCCCAAAAGACCGAACACCTTGAGAAACCGCTTCACACAAATAGATCACAGATCAACACATCGATGTTTGTCATGTGGTTAAAACCCTCAAGAGGGAAACAGTCCACGGCCCTAGCCAAATAGCTACTTGGAGAAATTTATTATGCAAAAGAAAGAAAGTTACATGAGATTCTCATAATTGATCAACTAGCCAAGGACCCTCTATGCTCTTTAAATAGAGATCATAGACCAACCGGGTGTTAAGCCATGGATCAATGGTAGGTATGATCCAAGAGAAGTTAAACCGTTGGATCACTCTATGTCTAGAACATATCGTGATCGTTGAATTAGAATATTTACAAATGCATACTAATGCATACTAAAGAAACACACTTTTACCTAACGGATATATAACACAAGTTGATCTTAACTAACTCCTAAGTGTCTAAATATCCTAACACCCCCCCTTAAGAACAACTTGGGATAGGATTGAAGGATTTACAAAAGTGACACTATTAGGAGAAGGAAGGAGGCATTAGAGCCTATCCCCCCTTAAGGATACATTCCTAAACTCCTAACATAGACCGAAGTTTAGAAAACTTCGCTTCGGTAAGAGACTTGGTGAAGATGTCTGCAACTTGATCATCTGTAGGGAAATAGAGAGCTTCAATAACACTATCATGGACAAGATTTCTGATGAAGTGCATGTGTAGTGCAATGTGTTTGTTGTGCTGATGTAGAACTGGATCTTTGGCAAGCTTGATGGCACTTTGATTGTCGCACCAAAGTGGAGTAGGCTGCTGCTACTCGAATCCAAATTCTGAAAGGATCTGTCAAAGCCATAAAGCTTCTTGACCGACATTAACTGCAGCTCGATATTCTGCTTCTGCTAAAGAAAGAGCAAGAGCTTGTTGTTTCTTACAAGCCCAAGTGACAGGTCCAGAGCCCAGACTGAAAACATAACCTGCAATAGACTTTCGATCATCAGGATCGTCGGCCCAATCTAAATCAGTGAAACCAACCGACAAAGGTTTCTCCCCTGTACTGTAATGAATCCCAAACTGAATTGTACCTCGAATATATCGAAGTATTCTTTTTGCTGCTTTTCAGTGACTTTAATGAGGAGTTTGCATATAACAGGAAACACGACCAATGACAAAGGAAAGGTCAGGACGGGAATGAGTCAAGTATAAAAGACTACCAACAAGTTGACGATACAAGGTGGCATCTACTTCAGGGGAAGTACAAGTGGCGGAAAGTTTGACTCCAGACTGGAGGGGAGAAGAGGCTGGTTTACAATATTCCATGTGGAAGCAACGAAGGTGGTCACAAGCATACTTAGACTGGGAAAGAAAGATTCCTTCTTTGGTTTGCAAGACTTGGAGACCAAGAAAATAATGCAAATGTCCCAAGTCTGACATTTCAAAATTTTACGTAAAGACTGGATTTCACATGTGTTATAAGTTTAGGGTCACTACCAGTAAAGATAAGATCATCAACATAAAGAACAAGTATGATGAGATGGTTTCCTACTTTCTTGGTATAGACATTGGGGTCAAAATGGCATCTAGAAAAACCAATGTCAAGGAGAAAGCTATCCATTTTGGCATACCAAGCTCTAGGAGCTTGCTTAAGGCCATATAAGGTGTTGTAAAGGAAAGTATCCTATGGCTAGGGTTTAAGAGGCCATCAACGTACTGGGGTTGAAAGAGAGACGCACAATGTTCAGCAAGCATATATAATCAAGATCAGAGATGAGAAAGGTCCACACCTGACTAACTGAAAGTTGGTCCAAGATTTCTCTTCAATCCTCTTCTTGCTCCTCTCGTTCCAAGAGACCTGCAAAACGAATTATACCTTCCTCAAACCATTATGACCACATATAAAACAATGATAATCAAATAAACATGAACAAATGATCTGAATAACATCATCATATGATCATAAATAGAGATTCAATCACACATTGAACAATGATTTGGGAAGAAGAAGGACATCACATTTTTATTAATCCTGAAAACAAGTACAAGTATACCTTCTCTTCAGGTTTGGCACCTCACGAAACCTTGATCTGGATCTGCTGCTTCTCTTCTCCAAAGAACTCACCCTCCAAGCTCTGCAACACAAGGGGAAGACCTCCAGGGCAAAGTGTGGGCAAAGAGAGTCCCGATTCCTCCAGCATAACAATGCATAAGTTCAAAGTCCCCTCTCATGGCCTTTCCTACCTCTATTTATATGGGTAAAATAAGGTAGTTTCGAAGGTTGAAGAGGTTACAACAGTTAAGGAAATTAAGTTAAATGACTTAACTTTTAGGTACATGGTAGGTCTTTTAGGGTCTTCTACAGGTGCATGACTCTAGGGAGTTTAGTGTCATCCTTTTTGGTTGTTCTTTATCTTTGTGGTAGCCCCTTTTTATAGCATTAGGGTTTATTCTTTGCTCTTCCCCCCTGCCTCCTTTGCTTGGTATGATTTTTGGCTTATGTTTCTGGTCAGCCTCTGTTAGTGTTCTTTGTTTGATTTCAGAAGCTTGTTGGTGCTGGTTTCTTTCTTCTTTTGTTGGTTAACTTCACCATGCCAAAATAGTGGACTTGTCTTTTATGCAAGCCTTCCTTCCAAGTAGGTTTTATACTTACTTTAGGGAATTCTAGAGTTTGTTTGGTGGTTGTATAGCAAAGTCCCTTTTGCTTTGTTCTTGTTATCTACATGCTTTGCTTTGTAGGTGGTTTTCTTTTGCATTTATAAAAGAAAATTAAAAAGAACATTTACTAGTTTTTGCTGCTTGCCCCCCCCCCCCCCCCCCCGCCCCGCCTCTTTCTTTGGCTTGACCTTGTTGGACAAGGTACTGAGCAACCTTTGCTTGTAGGTTTAGATTGATGCTTGGGACTTCTTGACCTTTGTTTGTGTCAGTTTTTTTGCTCAGTCTTTTCATTCCAAATTTTTTGGCTTGTTTATCTTTGTGAGCCTTCCTTTCAAGAGAGGTTTATATTCAACTTTAGGGAGACCTAGGGTTTGTTTGTGGGGTGTAGAGTAGTTGTCTATTTGCTTGGATTTCAGTGCTTGCTTGCATTAGTTGATAAACTATTTTTTCTTTTGTATTTATAAAAGAAAAAGACAAAAATATATGTTTGTTTTATGTGCATGTAGATTAGGTTGTTAGTCTAGATTGCATGGCATATCATTGTTTTTTGAAAAAATATAAAAAGATTTGATCTTTTTTGGCTTTCAAGTTTTCTATTTGAAAATATAAAGAGAATAGTTTTTGCTTTTTGTATCTCATATCTCTTTGTTTAGTTATTTTGTTTTAGCTTTGAATCAAAACACCACATAAGTTTCATGCCATTTACCCTCTGACTAAAAACAACCCTTAAAATAAACGATATAATTTAAAAATTACTAGTAAGTTTTATTTTATAGGGTCATACACCAACTAGCTTAGGCTAGACTTGTGGGATATGGAGTTTAAACTCCCCACAAGTGTTAAAATTCAGACGTAGTTGGCCTATCACTAGGTAAATCCTTTTCTACTTTGATCGTATCTGGTAAGCTCCTCTCAAACGGGAGTTAAGCACTAGGCCGCGTGGAGGCTTGGACAGAGGAGATAACCCTCCGAATCCTTGTCAAAACGTAACTCAGGACTTTTACGCATATGGAGATTCTGTCCTAGCAAAGTTTCGGGCTCAGCTACCTTTCCCATGCGTACGAGTTCGGCTGACGACTGTCCCCCCAGACTGTCAATATAGTTAAGATAGCCTTTAGTCTCTTTGACATCTAGGGTTCATACACAGGTACACCGGAAGGTTATTTTTGGTTGACCTTGGACGGACTTGGAGGGTAACCCCGGTAGAAAGTGTGGGAGGGCGGTGGGTGATTCCTCCGCTTGTGCCTAAGAACATCTATAGGGATGCCAAGTAACTGTCTATCAACTTTCTTCTGGAAAGTATATCTTATACCTGTTTGTCTCTTTGGCTTTAGGAATTTTTAGTGAGTGTTGTGTGGTTTGTCTGTACTGAGTGTGCCTTTAGGTGTATGCTTTGTAATTTTGGTTGCCTATCAACCTCAGACTTTACCTAAAAGTTATTCTTAACATTTATTAAGGAGACAAACAAGGCTAGAGTTATTCTTAACATATCCAGGAGGTTGTTCCATGTAAATTTCCTCATGTAAATCACCATGTAAGAAGGTAGACTTGACATCCATTTGATGGTATTCCCAGTTATGTAAGGCTGCAAGGGAAAGAACAAGGCGGATGGAGTTCATTTTTACTACAGGGGCAAAGGTTTCATTGTAGTCAATCCCTTCAACTTGGGAAATTTTTTTGGCAACTAACCTTGCCTTAAGTCTTTCAACACTTCCATCTGATGCATACTTAGTTCTGTAGACCCATTTACATCTGACAAGTTTTCTTCCTTTTGGAAGAGGAACAAGATCCCAAGTATCGTTCGCCATTAAGGAACGCTATTCTTCATCCATAGTTGCATCCCAATCTGGATTTCCTGAAGCTTCTGCAAACGTTTCTGGATCATGATTCTCGAAAACTTAAGCCAAAAGAGAAGAGGCTCGCTGAAACTGAGAACGTGTTCGATGTTGATCTCTAGGATCCATTAGAGAGAATTTGAGGTAAAAAATGGGCCTCAAAAGGACCAAAATGTACTATAAAAATCAACCAATTACATTCTAGTAGATGACATCATCCCCCATGGTTGAGGTGGCATTGCATGAGTTAAGAATGTTTATTTGTCACATTTTCTATGGTTGATGAAAACCCATAGTTAACCAAGGTAGTGGTAGAAGTACTTTTAAGTCATAAAGTGAAGTACCCATAATGAAAGTCATTTCACACTTTCTCATAAAATAATATTATTGTTATTTTCAAGTAAAGTACTCACAATTCACTTTCTCATAAAATAATATTATTGTCATTTTCAAGTAAAGTACTCATAATTCATAAAAATGTCTTTTCACATTTTTTTATAAAATAAAATATTGTCATTTTCATGTTTTTCTAATTTTAAATTATATATTCACTCAATTGTATTTAATATCATAATGCCTACTTTTAAAATAAATTAAATTCATGAATGATATTTATATGAAAAAAATATGTTAGTTATGCATATAAATTAAATTCATTTTTGTTTAATTTTATTTACAAGTTCAAGACAAATAAATGCTAAAGGACAATAACTTTTTGGGAATTTACAATGAATCTTAGTCACATCATTGTAGAGTTATTTTATTAATTTTATTTATAGTCAATTTAGAAAAGTAACTCAACCATGGTTATTTATATTGTGCATAAAAAGTAGTGTAGGAAGTGAGTTGTCATATATACCTACCCCATAAAACCCCTAACTCATAATATTTTAATATATCTTATATTTTTGTAGTACATCTCTTAGGAGGCCCATTTTTTACCTCAAATTCTCTCTAATGCACAGTAAGATGACCAGCTGCTTCACATGTTGAACGGACCCATCGAGGAGGTATTGGTGCTGGTGCGATTTGAGGAACATGAGTAGGCGGAGGTGGATTTTCATCCTCACTGTCATAATCAGAAACTGGAGTTGGAAACCTGTCAAGGAAGTTGGAAGAAGAAGAAGAAGGCACAATCGTCGAATCAGGCTCGCAGGCCAAAGATGGCACACCCGCCAAGTTAGGCTCGCATGCCAAGAGATTTTCATCAAATTTAACATCTCTTCTAATGATTATATCATGTGAATGGGGTTGAAGAAGTCTATAACCTTTTACATCTTCAGAATATCCAACAAATATGCACTTTTCACTTTTAGGCTAGAATGCTTTCCATTTTTCATCCGGAATGTGAGCCCATGCGTCACAACCAAACACACGAAAGTGACTTACATCTGGTTTAATTTTGCTCCATGCTTCTTTTGGTGTTATACCTTGTAAAATTTTAGTGGGTGTGCAATTAACTATGTAATTTGCACAATTTACGGCCTCAGCCCAATATTGAAGACTCAGTCTCTTGGATTGGATCATACAATTAGCCATTTCTTTTAAAGTGCGGTTATTCCATTCAGCTACACCATTTTGTTGTGGTGTATATGGAACAGTGTGTTGTTGTTGGATTCCTTGTTCAATGCAGAAAGTAGTGAACTTGTTATTAAGATATTCTCCTTCATTGTCAGATCTTAACTTAATAATTTGATGACCAGATTGTTTTTCAACAAGGGCCTTGTAGACCAAGAACATGTTAAATACTCCGCTCTTAGGTTTTAGGAAGTAAACCCAAGTGCGTCTGGAGTAGTCATCAATGAAAGTTAAGAAATATTTGAAACCAGAAAAAGAAGAAGATGGAAGAGGACCACACAAGTCACTATTCACAAACTCCAAAGGAACCGAGGCGTGCCAAGAGGCACGTTTGTCAAAATTGTCTCGATGATGTTTTTCGAGTACACAAACGGAACAAACACCATCCTTGCAGCCTAAAAGTGAAAAGTGCATATTTGTTGGATATTCAGAAGATGTAAAAGGTTATAGACTTCTTCAGCCCCATTCACATGATATAATCATTAGAAGAGATGTTAAATTTGATGAAAATCTCTTGGCGTGCGAGCCTAACTTGGCGGGTGTGCCATCTTTGGCCTGCAAACCTGATTCAACGATTGTGCCTTCTTCTTCTTCTTTCAACTTTCTTGACAGGTTTCCAACTCCATTTTTTGATGATGACAGTGAGGATGAAGATCAACCTTCGCTTACTCGTGTTCCCACAACCAGAACAAACACCAACATTGCAGCCTAAAAGTGAAAAGTGCATATTTGTTGGATATTCAGAAGATGTAAAAGGTTATAGACTTCTTCAGCCCCATTCACATGATATAATCATTAGAAGAGATGTTAAATTTGATGAAAATCTCTTGGCGTGCGAGCCTAACTTGGCGGGTGTGCCATCTTTGGCCTGCAAACCTGATTCAACGATTGTGCCTTCTTCTTCTTCTTTCAACTTTCTTGACAGGTTTCCAACTCCATTTTTTGATGATGACAGTGAGGATGAAGATCAACCTTCGCTTACTCGTGTTCCCACAACCAGAACAAACACCAACATTGCAGCCTAAAAGTGAAAAGTGCATATTTGTTGGATATTCAGAAGATGTAAAAGGTTATAGACTTCTTCAGCCCCATTCACATGATATAATCATTAGAAGAGATGTTAAATTTGATGAAAATCTCTTGTCCTGCGAGCCTAACTTGGCGAGTGTGCCATCTTTGGCCTACGAGCCTAATTCGGTGATTGTGCCTTCTTCTTCTTCTTTTAACTTCCTTAACAGGTTTCCAATTCCAATTTCTGATGATGACAGTGAGGATGAAAATCACACCTGCTCATGTTCCTCCAATTGCATCAGCACCAATGCCTCCTCAATGGGTCTGTTCAACATGTGAAGCAACTAGTGATCTTGTCGGTGATCTTAGAGATCAACGTCGAACATGTTCTTAGTTTCAGCGAGCCTCTTCCCTTTTGGCTCAAGTTTCCGAGAATTGTGATCCAAAAACTTTTGCAGAAGCTTCAGTAAATCCAGATTGGGATGCAATTATGGATGAAGAATATCGTTCCTTAATGGCGAACGATACTTGGGATCTTGTTCCTCTTTCAAAAGGAAGAAAACTTGTTAGATGTAAATGGGTCTACAAAACTAAGTATGCATCATATGGAAGTGTTGAAAGACTTAAGGCAAGGCTAGTTTCCAAAGGTTTTTCCCAAGTTGAAGGGATTGACTACAATGAAACCTTTGCCCTTGTAGCAAAAATGAACTCCATCCGCCTTGTTCTTTCCCTTGCAGCCTTACATAACTGGGAAGTCCATCAAATGGATGTCAAGTCTGCTTTCTTACATGGTGATTTACATGAGGAAATTTACATGGAACAACCTCCTGGATATGTTTAGAATAACTCTAGCCTTGTTTGTCTCCTTAAGAGATCCTTATATGGCCTTAAGCAAGCTCCTAGAGCTTGGTATGCCAAAATGGATAGATTTCTCCTTGACACTGGTTTTTCTAGATGCCATTTTGACCCTAATGTCTATACCAAGAAAGTAGGAAACCATCTCATCATACTTGTTCTTTATGTTAATGATCTTATCCTTACTGGTAGTGACCCTAAACTTATAACCCATGTGAAATCCAGTCTTAAGCAAAATTTTGAAATGTCAGACTTATGACATTTGCATTATTTTCTTGGTTTCCAAGTCTTGCAAACCAAAGAATTTTTATTTCCCAGTCTAAGTATGCTTGTGACCTTCTTCGTCGCTTCCACATGGAAGATTGTAAACCAAATCCTTCTCCCTTCTAGTCTGGAGTCAAACTTTTTGCCACTTGTACTCCCCTGAAGTAGATGCCACCTTGTATCGTCAGCTTGTTGGTAGTCTTTTATACTTGACTCATTCCCATCCTGACCTTTCCTTTGTCATTGGTTGTGTTGCCCATTATATGCAAACTCCTCATGAAAGTCACTGGAAAGCAACAAAAAGAATATTTCGATATAGTTGAGGTACAATTCAGTTTGGGATTCATTACAGTACAGGGGGGAAACCTTTGTTCGTTGGTTTCACTGATTCAGATTGGGCCGGCGATCCTGATGATCAAAAGTCTATTGCAGGTTATGTTTTCAGTCTGAGATCTGGACCTGTCACTTGGGCTTGTAAGAAACACCAAGCTCTTGCTCTTTTTTCAGCAAAAGTAGAATATCGAGCCGCAGTTCATGCTAGTCAGGAAGCTTTATGGCTTCGACAGATTCTTTCAGAGTTTGGGTTCGAGCAGAAACAACCTACTCCACTTTGGTGCGATAATCAAATTGCCATCAAGCTTGCCAAAGATCCAGTTCTACATCAGCGCATGAAACACATTGAGCTACACAGGAAACACATTGAGCTACACATGCACTTCATCATAAATCTTGTTCATGATAGTGTTATTGAAGTTCTCTATTGCCCTATAGATGATCAAGTTGCAGACATCTTCACCAAGTCTCTTACAAAAGCGAAGTTTTCTAAACTCTGGTCTATGTTAGGAGTTCAGGAATGTGTCCTTAAGGGGGGATAGGATCTAATGCCTCCTTCCTTTTCCTGATAGTGTCACTTTTGTAAATCCTTCAATCCTATCCCAAGTTGTTCTTAAGGGGGGATGTTAGGATATTTAGACACGTAGGAGTTAGTTAAGATCAACTTGTGTAATATATCCGTTAGGTAAAAGTGTGTTTCTTTAGTATGCATTTGTAAATATTCTAATCCGACGGTCACGACATGTTCTAGACATAAAGTGATCTGACGGTTCAACTTCTCTTAGATCATATCTACCATTGATCTGTGGCTTAACACCCGATTGGTCTATGATCTTTATTTAAAGAGTATAGAGGGTCCTTGGTTAGTTGATCGATTATGAGAAGCTCATGTAACTTTCTTTCTTTTGCATAATAAATTGCTCCAAGTAGCTATTTGGCTGGGGTCGTGGAATATTTACCTCTCGAGGGTTAAATCACTTGTTTTATATTCCCAGAGGTGCGGCGGTTATTCCATGTGGAGGTACCCAATACTCCAACACCCCGCCTCCGGCGTAGCTCGGGGGAATTGAACCTGAGACCTATGCTCTGATACCATTGGAAGACCAGTCACCATATTGTCTTTACATAGTTGTTGCAATGAGCGATAATTTAAGTGACCAAATTGCTCATGCCAAAGTTTGCTCAAGTTATCACTATGAGCAACAAAAACTGAAGGAAAAGGTGATGACCCAAAATTGTTAAATTTGTACAACTTGGTAATATAATCAATAGTTCCAGTAGCAAGGACATTTTGAAGATTTTTAATATCCTTGATTACAACTTGGTGAGGTGTAAACTTCAAAGTTATACCTTCACCTGAATGAGTAATTTGATACACTGATAACAAATTGCAGGAAATTTTTGGAACACATAGTACATCACTAAAATGACCATTTTCTACTGGAAGTGTTTCAGATCCTACAACACTTAGATATCTATCATCACCAACAAATATTTGTTTGGTGTTATATTCATGCATAGTAGAAAATATGGCTTGATCCTTAACCATATGATAAGATGCCCCAGAATCAATAGGCCATTCATTTGAAGTAGAAGAAGAAGATGCAGTATGAGAGTAACTAGAAGCACAAAGTGCATGTCTATGAGAGTTAGATTTTGAAGACGAATCTATGCTGATGTGATGCTTCTTCATTGCTGCTTCCAAGGCTGCCATCTTCTTGAAACACTTAGATTCATCATGATTATCTTTCCCACAAAAATTGCAATGTCGCTCAGTCTTCTTTCCTTTTTGCTTGGATCCTTTGTCATTTTTTAAATAAGGAGCTGTTTGAGAGGGTTTGAGACCCTTGTTGTTTGGCTTATTATTGCGAAAATTCTATTTCTTGGGAGGCTTGGACTTTTCTTTCTGTCGGGACAATAAGGCTTTCCCAGATGTATTTGCATTGTTAATTATTCCAAGATGAATGAGTTTATCTTGCTCTCTAATTAAGGAATCATAGAAGGATTCAAGACTAGGCTCTTGATAGCTAGCTGCAGCCAATGATTATTTCATGGAGTAGAATATAGATACAAAAACAAAATATGCAGGTCCAAGTTTGGAAAGAATATGATAAATACATTGTTTGTCTTCTTTTCTAATCTTGCATTCTGCACATAAGAGTCTAAGAGTTTTATACTTAGATAAACAGTCTTGAATGCATGAAAAATCATTTGGATTCAAGGAAAACAACTCATTCTCAAGTTGATGACCCCGAATTTCATTGTGTTTACTAAACACAGATTCTAACTTTTCCCAAGTTTTATCAGGTTCATCAATTCCAGATATGTGGAATCGCAAATCAGTAGAGATTGGCATCCCAAACAATCCACGAGCTTGATCACATCTATTTTGCCATTTAATTTTCTTATCATCATCAGTGGGTTCTGTTTCTTTCTCTGAGGTTATCTTGAAAAGTCCCTTACTTCGTAGAACATCCTCCATACGAGATTTCCATGATAAATAGTTAGAACTTGTAAGTATAATATCACAAGGGGCAGCCATACTGTAAAATAATGGATAAAAAAACAAAAACTAACTATCTGGTTGCAAAGAGCTCGAAAAAATATGCGGTTTAAAAAAAAAGACACTGAAAACTGATTCTGGATGATGAAATTATGCTTGATCAAAGAAAATGTTGAAGATGTTCCCAATAGTGACGTGGCAGATATTAACTTGACCAACTTAAAAAAGAACCCCTCTATTCACAAGGGCAACCTTTGACAATCACTTTACAATAAAGTTGCTTTGAAGTGAATCACTTTTGTAGAATAAGTGAGGTTCACTTTTACAATAATGTTACTTTTAAATAGTGCAGCAATAAATTAAAAGACTTAAGTGACTCACTTTTTATTTTATTTTATTTATGTGAGATGCACTTTTACAATAAAGTAACTTGAAAATAGAAATTGCATATACTAAAAAGTAGCTTAATAAGACTTGAACTCAAGACCTATTAAGGAATAAAACAACTTTGGACCAAATGAGCTAAGTTTAAAATGTACGTAAAAGAATGGGAATAGGAAGGGTTTTTTTTTTTAACTCTTCTCTCTCATTCTTCGTGCTTGCCTTTTTTCCTGCAAATCACAAAAAAAAAAACGAAAAACAAAAACACATTTTTTTTTCCACACAATGGGGTCAGATCTTGGTTAGCTTACCCAGAAAGTGTACGTTTTCAAGTTTTCTTGTTGTTTCTGATTTGCCGTGATCGCACAAGGTGCACGACAAAGAGCATACGTAGCGGGGAAGACAAGAAAAAAAACTTTCCCTTACTGTTTCTGATTCGCTGCAATCGCGCAAGGTGCACGACAAAGAGCATACGCAGTTAGGGAAGGAAACAATCTAAGACTAAAACAAAAAATATCTAATAATAAAACTGATAAGATATGAGAGATTTAAAAAAAAAAATCTGTCACTGTAACATTATACCTTCAGATTTGCCGAAATGGGTGTTTCTAGAATAAACAAAAACAGTTTTCGATGTTTCCCAATGGAAATGATGCTCCGGACGCAATGGAATAGCTCCCACAAGCAAAAAATGCACATAAAATCCAGACCTAGAAACCCTTTCAAAGTTTTGGCAACACCGGTTCCAGATCTAGATCAAAACTGAAAGCGACTCTTCATAAAAGCTTCGATACCATGTTCGGGTACACATGGTACTCCCAAAAGACTGAACACCTTCAGCAACTGCTTCACACAAATAGATTACAAATCAGCACACCGATGTTTGTCACATGGTTAAAACCCTCGAGAGGGAAACAGTCCACGGCCCCAACCAAATAATTACTTGGAGCAATTTATTATGCAAAAGAAAGAAAGTTACATGAGCTTCTCATAATCGATCAACTAGCCAATGACCTTCTATGCTCTTTAAATAGAGATCATAGACCAATTGGGTGTTAAGCCACAGATCAATGGTAGGTATGATCTCAGAGAAGTTGAACCGTCAGATCACTCTATGTCTAGACCATATCGTGACCGTCGAATTAGAATATTTACAAATGCATACTAAGGAAACACACTTTTACCTAATGGATATATTACACAAGTTGATCTTAACTAACTCCTAAGTGTCTAAATATCCTAACATTCGTCACCCAAGGTGCAAGATAAGAGATAACAAACACCCTAGGTGTAGATGTTGAGCAATAGAGAAGAGAGAAGGATTGGATGACTACAATTGAGCGCCCTGCATTCTATTTAACTTGCAAAATAGGTCAACTACAAGAGGTAGTGAGCGCACCACTACATGGGTGAAGGAGGCTACATGCAGGATATAGAGAGTCACTGCATGAGGTAATAACTATACCTCTGACTCATTAATCCATGCATAACATAATGTGTCATGTCTTTAATCTTTGACATTAAATTTAGCTCCATTGACTCCAGGATGAACTCGCCTCCTAACTAACTGTTTGGCCACTTATTTACGATACTAACTCAAGTGTCATAATGCAATTACTCAAGTGCCATCATGAAACCACTTAACTTGAGTGTTGTCTTTTAGTTTAACTAAAGGTGTCGTCATGCAAAACACTTTAGTTAACTAGTTTATTTTTATTAACACTTTAGTTCACTATTCTTAATCGAAATCATGTTGATTGATTTACTAAAGTGACCACTCTGATTTCTCCTTTAATTTAACCGATGCATACATTGTTATTTTAACTGAAGCTTTAACAATTCGAGTTTACTTTAATAAATTGAAGTTATCTCATGAGCAATTCAAATTCTGTTTGTTCTCTATGAATTTATCTTTATCTCTTATATTTACTGCATGGTCAATATGTGCTAACTTTAATTTATCTATCATATCAGATTATACTAAGACGATTTGTCAGATGTTGTGATCATATTATATTACTCTCGAACCAAGTGAGCATATGCTAAAGTAAATTCACTCTAGAGGAGACTTAATAGATTTATCCATTTCGAATGACCATGGTTAGTAATACATCACACAACGTTAATGCTTCAACATGTAAAGAATCACCTCTACATAGAAGTTCCACCACAACACAAAAGGTCCACCTTAGCACATGGAGATTGACTTGATAGACAAGTCCTTAACCTTGTCCAACAAGACTGTACAGCATTGAATCACTTTGACATATCAAAGTATTCACCTCAAGACATGAGTAATAACCTTTTAGATTGAAGGATTAGTCATCCTTATGTTGAAATCAAGAATTTGCTCCAAGTTCTTGAGTCCAACTTAGACTCCCTACCTCAACACATGAGGCCGAATTCAGACACAAGATTGGCTTGGAGAATGACTCACGATACTGTAACTTTAACAATATTCTTCTAGATTTATGAATCTTTCTATACATGATATGAATAAACCAATTTCCTATTTAAGTTCCTCTCTTCAAGACACCCAAAAAATATCGTCCAAATTGGAGTCAAGAAAGTAGAGTTATCATTGATTTAAATAGATTATTTTAGTGGTTTTCTAGTGATGGCCACATGGATTGCCAAGTTGATATATTTTGATAGAGTGCTCGTATTTTCATCAGACAAATTCTAGTAGATGTAAAATTATCATGGCTCTTTATAATTTTGGTCATAATAGATAAATTCTAAGAAATATTGAGGGAGTTATGATTATTTTAAATTTCTTCCCTCAAAAGTAAGTGATTTTCTTCAAAACTCTAGTTATATTTTTAACTTTATGACAAGCTAGATGTATTTTATAGGGAAAGATGATGGTACTAATATTGAAGGATACATATAAGAGTGAAATTTATTATGGATATGATTGTGGAAAAGTGGGACAAGTTCTAATTTAAGAGACATTATTGGCATATGGTGGAAGTCGCTTGACTATGAAAAGATGAGGAAACTTTAAGATAAACATATGAACAATTTCTTTTAGATATGTGGTCTCATGCTATGGATGATGATAAAGAAATCACCAAGTTTGCTTTTTAATGTAATGACTTCCTCTTACATTTTCATAGATTTATTCAACAAAAGAAGGTCATTGTTTCTCTAAACCTTAGTAACAAACATAATTTCATTAATGTTAATGTGGTTAAAAGATTGCAAGTCCTTGAGAAACATATTCAAAGGATACAAGTTGAGGGTAAGAATGTTCATTTTTTTAAAGATTTGAATATTACCATGGATAACCATGTTTTGCATTCATATTTTCATGCCATCAACATGGATGTTGTGGAAATTGTTTTGGAATATCTTTGGATGGGCCTGGTACAATTAACATAAATGTGCAAAAGAAGTTTTATGAATATTTGGTATAAGAAAAAAAAAATTACATTGCAGGATATTTCTCTTACTAAACAAGAAGAGCCCAACGAGGGTCATGAAGAAGTTCTTATAGGTAAAATAATTGAATTCGCTACTAACATATTATATGAAGAGTTTGAGGTTAAATTAGAAGAAGAAAAAGCTACAAAAGTACATGAATAAAAGATCTAACAAGGACATAAAAATGAAGAAGAATCTAAGGAGCTACATTACCCAACAAGACTACATGTTCAAAAGTCCAAGGAAGAACCGATAACTAAAGTTGTGGTATTGCCACCCACACCACCATGAGAAACAATAGTTATCGAGGTAGGGTTGAGAGCATTAACGAACAATCATTATGGAGGCATATCGAGAACTAAAATAAATGCATGGAGATATCTGAGTAGCACTATGGAAAGATGGAACCAAAAGAGAAACCAAAATCACGATCAAGGTTGAAAGGAAGCAGTTGGACCCCATGTTCACTATTTCACTAGGATGGATAGATGCTCATGCTTGGTACAGGTTGACAACATTGCTAGTAGATCTTATTATATGGATTCCTCCCATGTTTTAGTGATGAAACATGTGAAGGGGTGTGGAATGTAATATATTTTGTGGGTTCTCTATATCATTGTTATGATTCAATTCATACGTTCGTAAACAATAAACGAATCTAGAGAAGAACCCTTAAGTTAGGGTAACATCATCAATCACTGCTCAAGGAAGGAATCACTCCAGAAGCCATGCTTGCTAAAAACCAATGCATCCAACATAAAATATACAATGATACTCATGTAAATTTATTCGTTCTCATGCATACTCCTAGGGGGTATATGCCAATTAACCGTTATTATTATATTATTTCAAGTAATTATCCAGGGGAAAAAACCCATACACTACCCTTTATTTTGAGGATGGTACCTAGTGTACACCCTAGCTTCTTTAAGGCAAAAGGCTAAGTCAACAACAAGGCATGGAACTATTACAACAATATACACTTTATGAGCTCAACATTCCACTTAGGGGAATGTAACCTAGGTGGGGAGGATAACACTTCATTCCACAACCACTCGAGATAGACCCAATTGTCGATCCTATTATTCCATAATTATGGCCACATTACATATATTATCTCTTTGAGTATCTTCCTAGGTATCCCATATTATCCTCTCTAGGCACATTACATTATATCTTATTATATAAGTGAAAAGAGGCAAACATATTTGATGCCTTAGTTTGTTCTAAAAACAATATCTAATGTTTTTTTTAAAACTAAAAAATGCTTATTGAATGGAAATCCACTTTACAGCGTAATATAATAATATGAGTGACATTGATGTGGCATATGCCAACTAAAAAAATTAAAACAAAATAATACTAAATATTGATAATAATAATAATAGCTAACCAATTTTTAAATAATCAAAATTTTTTTCTTTCATGCATGAACTATTTCTAAGTGGTGAATTGAGCTATTCTTGAACAACAAATTGAAAGACATTAAGCATATTGGATGACGAATACAATTGTTTATATGCAAAATCAAATAAGCCTTATATGGACTTAGAATTGATGAAGACGAAAAATGTTGGATTTACATTGTATCCCATTCCACACATCAATTGTAAATGACACACGTTTTTCTTAACACTACTTTTACTTCCTTAATTCATCTCACACCAAAAAAAACTGATTCATTTCACAAAAAAATTAGAAAACAATGGTGGGTCATTTTGATCCCCTCGTTATTCTTTGTAAAATCAATCATATAGCTCCCAAGGACATCGATGGCAACAACTTGTGCAATTTATGAAAGGTGAAGGTGTAAGAGTGTTGCTAAGTTACAACCATTGCTTCACATGGATGTATAAACATATGGCTTCACTCTCCCTTCCGTGTTATAGAGGTAGACTTTGACTTTGTATGCATGGATATAAAAGGTAAACCATGTTTATTGAGAGAAATCAAATGCCTATAAACGATACATACATGAATCTAGAGCATCTATTGTCTTACAAAGTCTTAGACATCAAGTTTGAAATTAAATAATACATATGTCCTTGGGTATATAAACCAAATGAAAAGAAATAAACCATTCCTAAAATGTTTTACATAAACGTATAGTATTCAAAACAAAATGAAAGAACTAGACCATTCCTAAAATGTTTTACATAAACTTATGGTATTAAAAACAAAACTATGATTAGTGTACCATGTTTGTTGAATATCATAATGTAAAACTTAAATTCAAGTACATTATAGTGCAATATAGATGAAATTGAAAATATTTTTCTTACAATTTGCAGAAAGTATATTAAGTAAGTAGTGGTTACCAAAATTAGATAGCTTATGGTTGCGAATCTCTAATGATTATATTGACAGTAGTGAGGTACTCCATAATTTAGTATGGGGAGATGTTGTAATACGTAATGTTCTGTAACATTATGTAACATGTCTACCATAAAATAAGAATTAAAAATGTAAAGGATGTCGACCTAAACAAAAAGAAATTATAATGATTTCATTTTAAACCTACATATATCAAGCACCTCATATATATTGATGCGTAAATTTTTTCTTAATGTGTACAAAATTTAGATAAAAAATTTACACCTTAGGTACTTAATAGATCTGGGATTAAGATAGATCTATGATAACTTAACGAAGTTCAATATAAATTAAGATTGGATATCTTTTTAATCAAATAATTAATAGAAGGAATAAAATGAGAAACAATTCATATACATTTGAAAAATTTAAAATACAATAATTAACTAATTAAGTTTCTTTTATTTCATATGGATAGTGGGAAGTGAAAATGTAAATTGTGTACATAAATTATTAATTTTTTTCAAGATAGAGATGTAAATTGTATATAAAAATGGAAAACATGCACATTTTCATATTTACTTTATCACCATTCAAATGGTAAGTGTGAATATATACATTTTATATAGTGGAAGTGAAGGTGTAGGCTATCTACATAAATTATTCATCTTTGAAGATTAAATTGTATATAAAAATAAAATTATATAAATTTTCATATTTACTATATCATCATTATATTGGTAAAGGTGAAGATGTACATTTTATATAATGAAAATAAAAATGTGCATTTCATATATTGTTTGACAACCTTTTGCTACTTATTTGTTTGTTGTGAGTTTTTGATAACTTCATGTATACATATATCCATATATCCATATAAAATTTTTATTTATTTGTAATGAGTTTCATATATACCTATCCATACCATAAACTTATTTGTTTGTAGTGAGTTTCAAATAGCTTCATGTATACCTATCCATACAAAAAAACATGTATTATGATCTCACCTTATCATATGTATACTATTACAATTATATGCAATCAATGTATTCATACTCTTTTTATATTTAAGTAAAAGTTCAAGTAATTCCAAACCAAACCATGATTTGCTTGCTGTTATGTAACCTTCGTATATTTTTGAGATACAAAAGTTGGGAAAGGCTCCACAAATAATGAGAAATCAAAAGATATTTAGAATAGGAGATTACTTTAAAAAAAGTTTGTTTGTTTGTTTTTTTTAAATTTTAAAATTTTTTGATACTATTTTTTTTTAATGATTCATATGGTTAGAGAGTCGTAGAAAAACAATTTTCCAATTAGAGAGTGGTAAAAAACAAATTTTCAATTGCTATGGGAATTCTTGGAAAACTCACTTTGTTGGGAAGGAATTTAAATTATGGTTACAACTAACATATTTGTTCATAAACTATTAATGATACAAAACTAACAAACTTAGAGAATTAAAATGTCTTTCCATTATCTTTATGGTTGAAGATGATAAAACCATTGCAACTTACTCGGCCTATTCAATCATGCACGTTCAGATGTTATTATTTGGGTTAAGATGCAATTATATTATGTTTAGGATTTTGGCATGGTGTGAGTTAAATTTAATTTGCAACATGAAATTGATAGTAAGGTTGGGCTCACTACATGATGGTGTTGCAGGTCGTGAAGTGAATTAATTAGAATTTTGAGGAAAAAAACAAGATATTGAGTGTTTCTTTTGGTTATGCCATGATATCCATGTCAAAACAAAATTACTACACCATTTTGAAATGGCTGATTAGATAAAATTGATGGGGATCATTATGTCTTGTGAATTATTTTATTCATGAGGCAATGAATAACTGATCAATTATATGGTTTACGATTGTGATTAAAAAAGAAGAGTTAAAGGGTAACATGAGCTCCAAATCACAAGTTGATAGCACTGGAATGTTATGTACCAACAAGTATAATATGCTAATATACTAATAATAAAGTATCAGTAATAAGAATAATATGATAATATGTTTATAAAGAATAAAGACAATAATAATAAATAGTCATGACTATTCCAATAGGCACCTGCTGAATTATATTTATAAGTAGACCCATTCAATGTAAAATGCATCAAGTATTATTCAAATACAATTGGTTGTATAAAGAAATAACTTTGTCCAAGTGATCAAAGAGGTGCTCCCTTGAAGTGGTATAATTCTTTTATTATTATAATTATAACAATCAATTGTTGCATATTCCTCTTATTTTAGTCATTATTTTCATTATGGTATATTGGGATTTCAACATTATATCAAATCTCTTGATTTGTAGGACTGCCTCTTCTAGATTTTTTTGTGTTAAGCTTATGAGCCTTGATTTATGATCAAAGGTTGATTGCTCTACCCAAACCAACGAACCAGATCTATTTTTTTGGATATGTCATGGATACCAACTATGACAAATTAAGGGATACACTAATTAATAATATTGATAGTATATTTGAAAAGTGCATATATAAGTAACTAATACAACTAAACTGGATCCAAAGTAAGAACCACTAGCTACTAAGACTTATGATGCAACTAATATACAAGTTTCAACCTGTAATTAAAATGTCTCAAATTCTAGTGCTTTATGATATTGACACAATGTTTCGAAAGATGTTCACCCTGAAGTATGGGGTCAACCAAATACAAGTGATAGTTATGAGTTTTATTATGATGTTCAAATATTATGAGAAGAAGTTTCTATCTAAGATAATAAATTGGAAGAAGAATATGTAACAAATTTGGTTAGATTACCAAAAATTAAGCAAGACTCATGTTCATGCCACTCACTCTTCAAGATAACATCAACACAACTTTGGTCAATGATGCATTGGAATATATAAATGATGTTCACTAGAGTCCCATGCAAGAACAGAAGTGCCAAAATATGATATTATCATTGTGTATAAATATTTTGCCTCAATTAGTGGCCATACTTGGAACAAATGAGTGCATGTCTGATTGTGGGAATTTAGATATGGTGAAAGAGACTTTGGAAGAAATGATGTCAATGGTGATGAATAAACTAATATACAATCATGACAGAGACATGAGCACCTATAATACAATGGAGAAATATATGATAGACATTATTAACACAAATCCATATTCAAATATTGCAAATATATGCATGTTCAAATTTATGGATTTATTTTGACATCTGTTTTGGTGAAAAATGTCACAAGGGTGAGGAATTCCTCCTCTCCTTGTAGGTTGCAACCAAGGAAACAATGTGAGTGATGATTAGTAGACCAAACACTAACAAGCTAAAGCCAAAATCAACAAATATGAGTGAAATAAAGAAATTACCAAGTGATAAAATGCCATAAAAAATGAAAATGAGTTAGATTCAACCATATAGCATCGTCCAATGGAAAAGCTTGTATACAAATGATGTCACCTAGAAGAATGTAACTCCAATAGTAGCCAAGACTCCCTTTTGGGATGGGTCCTTTTGAAATCTCTCAAATTGCTTGCTAAATAAATTGAAATGGAGAGGATATACACTTTCTTCTTGAGGAAGATCAAGTAAAAGGGAGCATTGTGATGCCAAATGATGGTAAGAAGGAGTGCAAAAGACGATCTCTCACACTAATTCTTGCAGCATAAACTTGATTTATATTTCTCTAGTAAAATTCATGCTCATGGCTTCCTTTTATAAGCCCAATGGAGGTCTTCAAGCATCTAGTTCTCCATGTGAATGCTCCACCTTAGGAAGTGGTATTTAAGGTACATGTATGGGGCTATTGAATGCTCCCAAGCATGTGAAAGAGACCAATTTGAATTTTTGGAGCCAAAATGTGGTTGTGAGCCTAAATGCACCATAGAGAGTTAATGGTCCATTGTTTGGTATGGTTGCACCACTTTCGAGTCTTTACCCAAGTGGATCTGCTCAAGTTTCCTTTATAAAAGTAAAGTAGTTATACTAAAGTAAGTATTCTTCCATTCTAAGGTTCAAATCTCATGTTGAATTTGATGGGGATGATGCTAATGAGTTACATGTTGTATGTTAATGATGACTTTTTGCAATAATTGTATAATGTCACATGTGAGTGAAATTTAGATGATAATAGATGCCCCTTGATGTGTGAGGTTAGGAAGGACCTGTATAGCTAGAATACGTCATTGTTTCTTTAACTCACGTTAATATTCTGAAATTTGATAGTAATAAAGAAATTGTTGAGAGTTAAGGAATTCTCATAGGGTGAATGCTAGTAGTGACCGTTGAAGTGAAAAACTGATAGGTGTCAAATATAAAATATGGTTTTATATAAATGAGGCAAGCATACTTATGCTCATGAAATTGCTTGCTAACTAACTTGAAATGATGAAGAAAAACACTTGCTTCTGGAGGAAGATCAAGTCGAAGGGAGCATTGTGATGCCAAATGATGGTAAGGAGTGCAAAAGACGATCTCTCGCACTAATCCTTGTAGCATAAACTTTCTTTATATTTTTCTTGTAAATTTCATGCTCATGGCTTCCTTTTATAAGCCCAATGGAGGTATTCAAGTATCTAGTTCTCCATGTGAATGGTCCACCTCATGAAGTGGTATTTAAGGTACATCTACGGGGCTATTGAATGCTCCCAAGCATGTGAAAGAGACCAATTTGGATTTTTGGATCCAAAATGGGATTGTGAGCCTAAATGCACCGTAGAGAGTTAATGGTCCATTGTTTGGTATGATTGCAGTTGACCACTTTCGAATCTTTACCCACATAGATCCACTCATTTTTCCTTTATAAAAGTAATGTAGTTGTACTAAAGTAAGGAATCTTCCATTCTAAGGTTCAATTCTCATGTTGAATTTGACAAGGATGATGCTAATGAGCTACATGATGTATGTTAATGATGAATTTTTGCAATAATTGTAGAGTGTCACATGTGTGTGAAATTTAGGTGATAACAAATGCCCCTTAATGTGCGAGGTTAAGAAGGACCCGTATAGTCGGATTACATCATTGTTTATTTAACTCACATTGATCTTCTGAACTTTGATAGTAAGAAAGGAATTGTTGAGAGTAAAGGAATCCTCATAGGGGGAATGCTGGTAATGAGCGTTGAAGTGAATAACTGATAGTTGACAAATAAAAAATACCGTTTTATATAAACGAGGCAAGCATCCTTATGCTCACGAAATTCTGTCATATTGGATTACAATAAGAGGGGGCCAATGGGTCTTCTATATAAAATTCTAATGTAGGGATGATGTTAGCTTCAATCTCGACATTTGGCAATGTGCCTGGTATTATAATGATGCTAATGATGACATAAGAGAGGAACTACTGGTGATTGTGAACAACCCACTGGGGTAGGGGGCTTGAAAAATAATGAATATGTCAAGTGGAAAATCTGAGGTTAACCCTTATTTTTATGAAAAGGGAAACCGAGGTACAATCATTGTTGTCTTCACTCTCAGATTGAAGTGAGTTGATGTCAATGAGAATTATGATGATAAGGTGCTGGTATTACAGTGAGAACTGAGAATATTTTTAATCATGGGATAATGACAGAACTTAAACAAGATAGGTTGGTAAGTTAGGGGCTCATGACTTCCATTGATTGGAGTAAACTGGGTGGCAAGCGTATGACACCATCATGGTAGAGTGTAATGAGGATGAGCATACTTCGAACTTGTCATGATGTGATATTTGTTAAATGAAGGATATCGAGGGTAGGGTGAATTTGGATGACAAACAAAATACTAAAGGTGATTGTGGGTAATGAACATAAGTACGTTGATCAAGCGTGACCAAGGGTGTTTCCAAAAAAATAATTTGAAATGATTTGGTTCCCACATTTTGAGTGAATCATGGAATAAATTTATATAATAAATAAAATAATGTTGTGATTGGTTTGTACAAATGGGAAGATGAGTTCCCAATAAATAAATACCATGTATAGCTTCCATGCAAAGAAGATAAAATGGTGGTGGCATATACAAAGGGTAGGGCCCCTCTATGGTCTTCTCAGGGGCCGGTGAAATGGACCAGAACTAACTCATATGGTTTTCTAATCGTGACGGGGATGATAGGACATATGTGAATCATAACTATGAAATGTGTCGGCGAATTTGAAGGGAGGTCATTAAGATGCAATAAGAAATATGAATGTGGTTTTCTGGTGAGATGGTGAATTATTATATTCCTCAGGCTGATTGGGGAAACAACATGGGTGCAAGTATGCGGGAGTGTTGTAATGGTGTGCACACCCATGGAGGATCATGACACTTCCCAATAAAGGCATGTTTTAGTGGAGGTGGGGATGAATTTTACCCAAAGAAGAGGACCCTATGGATATCAATGGAATAACAAGATAAGTGCAATGTAACCAGAGAGGATACATGACTTATATTCAGAGTCGAAATGATACGCCTATGGAAGTGGACATTGTGTTGAATTTTAATCCAATTTTTAGTCATTGATTAATATTTCACAATAATTCTTCAAACATTTATTTCATCCCTCAATTTCATTGCATAATCAATATTCACTTGTAGTGGAAAATAAAACAAGGATCACTGAAAGACATGCACACGAGACACAAAGACTTCACCTTAGGAAAGCCAAATGGTAGAAAACCCAACAAAATTTTATTAGAAAAAATTAATCCAATTCAAGTACAATACCAAACATGAAATTGAGCCGTAGCACAAGACAATCTTTTCGTCCTTCACAAGAAACCCTAAGAAGGGTAGATAATCTTCCAAGGGAATGAGAGAATAAGAAATCCCCAAATATTATGCTTATTGCCTTTTCCAGGCCTTCCTTGGAGGTGTGCACTTATGGAGAGAAGAAGATGTGTTGTGAATGTATCAAATGAAGTGTGAGAACACTTCTATTTATATTCTCCAGTTGACTTGAATTGGAAAAAATTGTCAAAAAAACCTCCTCTACAACCTCTGCCAATGGTAGCATATATTCTAATGGAGGTTATTACGGATATATTTTATAACTAAAAAATTCTTGGTGACCAGATACTTTAGCAGATGTTTTTTTACCGGTGTGCTTTGTTTAAATTGTCCATAATAGTGCCTGTAGTAAAAAAATGAACCCGTGTGATACGATGTAAAATATCTGCATCAGTGCACTCAAATAATACACACACCAGAAATAACCAATTTTCAAGGCCGCACTAGTGCTTGCATATAGATTATATGCACCAATGCTTACATACAACATAAATGCACCGATGCGATATGTTACATCATACACACCATACAATTTTTAATATTTTAAAACTTTACTAGTGTTGTCCATTTATTAGAGTGCACTAGTGCATTTCATTGTAAACACATAGGTGCTTACAAACCATCAAAATAACCTGGTGCATTTAAACAACTTGAACAAATTGACGCGCTTAAACACAAAAAAAAGCACCGGTTCATATAATATTTGGTAGTTTTTGGTGCGTATAAACCGTTGACATGCATTTGTGCGATAAACAAATGAAAACTCACCGAATAATCCATATGGCACATGTACATTCTCATTTTTAAAATCTAATGGTGCGTTTAATTTACATTGGAGTGCCAGGCCTGTTGTTTACATAAACACATTGGAGTGTAGTGTTTGGGTAGACGCGCTGTTGCGACATCAACTATCAAAAGCACCACATATGATTGTTTGAACAATGTCTACTGGCACTGTAGTCATATATATATATATATATTTTATTTTTTTAATTCCATGATTCATCTAAAATTGAAAGATTGTTTTTATAGTACCATTCATTTATATTTTAATTATTGCGTTTGTTTGGATTAATTTCTTATATCATAGTTGTAAGCATCTATTGTAATATTAATTAATCATCCATACATCTAATTACCGATGTACCATTTGACATGTAACATTTTCCAATAACATTGAAGAATGCAATAGAATACAAAAATTATTTTACTATATATCAATAAGAGTGCCTTTGTCATACAAAATAGGACAACATAGAGATAATAATAATCAACATGCTAAAATGCATGCAGTTGTTACACTTATTAATAACTTGTTGTTTTTTAAATTTGAACACTATGTCTAGTATATTATTATACAAATTATCTGTTTTTCACAGACAATTATTTCAAAATATATAACAAGCTACAACAACTTGCATTAACATCAAAATTAAATGGATCATCATTCTGTGACTGGAACTGTTATCAGTGCTCAATCCACTTGCATCAATTGGGTTATTTGGACGAATGTTTTGTTGATTGGATTGATTGTTTTCCTCTTCTTCAACTTTCATATGCAAACTATTAGGATTAATTAATCCTCCCTTTTCCCACGTAGTATATTTAGTCTATTTTACTAAATTAGGAGGTCATCATCACTTCACCATTGTACGAGGGACACACCTAGGATCCACCCACTACTTACTGCGCATTCATGCATGAATTTAGGTTCCCTAGGGACCAATCCCTATAATTTAGGAACCAACTTTGAGTGCCACCAGTAGTATCCTTCGGTGGACCTTGGTAGGTAAGCAACCATTGTTCAGGCACAAACCTCACAAACTTCCATGCTTGCACCAAAATCCTTTGAGTTTCCACATAATTCCCATAATAATTACATTGCTCCCTCTGGATTTGTCTAGATAAGTCTATCCAGGTGTGATGGACTAAGAGAAAGTGCACATGTTGAAGTGGAGAGTGTTTTATCTGACATGTTAGCGATTTGAAGTGTTTTGCAGTGTTTTTGCAGGTACATTCAAATATTTCTTAAAGAATTGTTGCTTAGTATAGCAGTGGAATGGTGAATTCAACAACTCAATCTCCCAGAATCCTTACACCCTTCAATTACCTTGATTAGAGGGAAGATATGCAGATTACTTGCGTAACAAGGGTATGGATAGGATGACCATGGGAATCACAGTCGAACCCCAACAACATATTAAAAAACCAAAGTATTTGGATAGGGTTGATGAAGACTTCGACTACATGTGCATCCACTTCTCCAAGTAGATGTTCCATATTGATAGACTCAGGACTCCGAAATAAGTATGGGATAAGATCGAATCCTTGTTTGGAAAATAGGATGACCCAAGGGGACATATCCCAAAGAATGAGTTGATAGCACTTTTGCCCAGTAACTTTGACACAATACAACTATTCTTCACTAAATTCAATTCCATATTCATGCAATGCAAGCAGTGCGGGATTGAGAAGAAGAAAGAGCAATTGGTTCTATAGATTCTGAGTAAGCTTGACTCATAGTTTTCAGTTTTTGTCTCAACTTTCCACTATGGGAGGCTAACCACTACAAATTGGTGAATTCCATCCCAAGATGCCTTCTCCACATCACTAATCCAGGACCAAAATAAAATGATTCAGATGGGAGTGATCAAATCCTCCAAGAATCAATCCCTCTTAGTTGGAGAATCTCAGAATACATAAGCAAAAGGGAAGAAAAGAGTGAAAGAGAAGAAGAATATTGATTCAAATCCCAAGGAGAAGCCAAATCCTTTAGATGGAGGCTTTGGTTCCAAGAAAAATAAAAAAAAAAGTTTGAAAAAGCTAAATGCTCTTACTGCATGAAAGGATTTCATCTAGAAAGTCTGTCACATAACCCCAAATTGAAATTTTTTTTTTAATGTTAAGAAGACATTACATTTTATTTTTATTGTAAAGTTTGTGATTATTGACCAAGTGGGGTCAAGGATGATTGTAATTATTTATGCTGAATATTTTATTAATTATTAAATGAAAAATGAGACAACAACTTAAGGAGGCTGTTAAATGAGTGTCTACTGGCCACTAGGTGGAATAGACTGGGCTGAGAGTAGATTGGCACTTGACAACATCCTCAAACCACTTCTAGCTGTTGCAGGAGGAAACTTCCCTATTTTTGTGGTCATGTTCCCCAATAAAGTGGAACAAGAGCAGGTGGCTCATTAAGTGAAAAAATGACCCAAAAGACCCAGGCATGCTTATAAACTACCCATCGAATTCAAGAGTGGTTGTTAAATGTTTACTTGTGAAGTTTCAGAAGTGAAATTTGTGCACAAGATATTCGATGGAGGAGAAAGGAAAAAGTGTTTGAGTGTGAAAGCTGTTTTACTGAATTGGTGCAGCTATTTTGCTAAGTTCTTTACTGCAAAAGGCAGAAGTATTACCGTTGAATACTTTTATGGAGATTGTAGGGGTTTATATCCCATCCTCTCACCCAGTGCTTTCAATTAGGTGGACTAGTGGACAAGATTTGGGGTCCTAAGACGAGCATCTAAGCTATCTTTAGGAATTGGTTGGGTGGAACAAGCTGCTTAGGCTGTTGTCTCCTCTACAAGTTCTCAGGTTCTAAGAGTTGTTTTGTTTACGATATACAATTGTTAGTACTGGAATGAATGAAATTGTGATTTGATTTACTGATATAACTAGATAATTTGTTTCTAAAATTAGACCATGAAATCTCTTTTTATTTCAGAAGTGATTTTTTTGGTTAAAAAAAAAATATGCGAATGAAAGGTTTGGGTTTAGAATATTTTTGTTATGAGGATAAAAAAATCCCTTGCTGTATTTTTCCACACATCCAAAGATGTAGTACTCTAGTACAGTAAGTAATTTAAAATAAATGAGAATGATTATACCGGAGTTAGATAATTAGAGTCTAATTCGAGTCTACTTTGAATTAAATAGTTATATTGTTAGCATAGTTGGTTAGGATTTTACCCAACATGCTATTTTTTTTATAATTCTTTTATATACTAAAATACATAGGAATATTACATAAGTAATATATGAGTAAGTCTAGGTTAAATAGATATTAATAGGTTGTTGTACCAGGGATTTAAATAACCTTTATTCTCTTACTGTGATTTCAAAAAACAGTACTAATTATGGCACTTAGAGAAAATTTAAACAGTAAACAATCTTTTAAAAAATATTAACATAGGCTTTCATCACACATTTTCTTTAAGTTAAAGAATAAATTTTCTTATCCAATCCCATTACTTGAAAACAAAATCAAGAACTTAGTTAAAATTATTTCATAACTTACAACTGTCTAAATTTAAAAAAAAGAGTTGAATAAATAATTAAAAACAGAGTAAAAAGAGTAAAGTATTTTTTTTTACCATTTCAAAAAAATCATAATCTTGATTAGGGTTTCAGAGTCGAGCCCTTTGAACCAAGAAAGTCTCCCTTAATATGTTTCCCGTAACTTAAACAGTTTTTGATTAAAAAGTAAATACCTAATAAATATTTTCCAATAGCTTAACAAACTTTTATAATAACAAATAGGTTTACCTTTTATAAACCCTAAATAAAAAAAAAAAAAATCTAAGTATTTCTTATAACATAGTTTTTATAATAAAGATCTTTTCCCTGCAATGACTAGGTAAAAACAACAGAACCCTTAATTTACATTATTGCCTTTTCTGTCTAGGGTCTGTAACACATAAAAACAAAATCAAAGTCTCTTAAAATTATTCCAAACAAAGCACGGAACATAAGTATTTTATCACCCTCCTAGACTAATAATTAAAAACTGTAAGAGTTTTCAAACCCTATGGTATCCATTAAAAAGTTAATATAATAGTACTAAGCCTCACACCTTCTCAAAATTAACAAAGTAAACAAAAAAAACAGTGACGGCCATGAAACTGGCCATCAACGTAGTAAGATTTCCACACACCCTCACCATTTTATTTAACCCTACATTTTACTGAAGGAGGGAACCTCACGGTTTTAAAGCCAAGGCTTACCCGAGCCATCATGCTAAACCTGTTGCAGCACAAATCCTGGGTTTGCAAGTATTTGTTTACACCTTCAACTGTGTGTTCGGTAAGCTGCCACCTACGGCCAAACATTCAAGACAGATTCAAACAGTTTTATGGCAAAACAAAGAAGATAAACACTTGAAAGTTTAAACAGACTTGAAATTGCAATTTATGAGCTACGGCTGTAATAAATAAAAAAACTAACTGACCCACTCTGTCAACGCCTGGAACTTGCCAAAATAACCTCAGTTTGAACGTTGTGATCTCAAAACCCGCGAAAATTCTAGATTTTTATTTTTTAGGTTAGGGAAATCGGTAACATGTCGGGATTACCTGGGTGAGGCCCAGGTTCAAAGCTGTCGGTTGCCACTATAAACCTCAGGTATATCCAACAGCCCGCAAGCCAGATATACCAGAAACTTGTGACTCAGCAAGAGCCGAGGCGTCCCAAACTCCAATCCCGTCCAGGGGCGGTAGTCTATCCAGGGGGCGTCTACCCTTCAAGCCTTATCACAACGGGCCATGTCTCGGTAGGATTTGATCCCTGGTGGGCTGGATGAAAACCACCTTCCCCATCGGGATCCCACGTCATTGACAAAAATTCTAGATTTTAGTCCTGGGTTGGGTTGTGGCAGAGGTTAAAAAAAAATTGCCTTCAGTTGTGGAAAAATTGGAAAAAGAAAATTCTAGATTTTAAAACTCGCTTTTTCCACCACTGAAGGCAATTTTTTTTAACGTCTGCCACAACCCAGGACGTGAACCTGTGAGCCAACCTTTTTAATCGGAGATTACTACACTGGAATTTTGTCACAACTTCAGATTGATGAACGTTTCTTTCAGCGTGAAACTCGACTATTGCCACGTAGGCCGAGAAGGTCAAGAGCCTGTCGGCTCTACCCTCCTCTCCACCCAAAAACAACGAAACAATGGTGTATTGAAGCGATATTTTAGGTCAAGGTAGATATTTTAATGCTTAGGGTTTTCGATTTAAATTTCTCTTCATCGTCTCGTGGCCACGTGGAATCCACTTTATAAGAGATTTTTGGATCTCGACATAGTTCAAAGGGTGTAGTTAAACCTACAAAATAAAAACTATGTTAATACTTCTTCTTAGTTAAGTTTTAGGTATGACATGAATAGTTCATGTATTTTTTCTTTCCATATATACCTTTAGAGTAGAGATGGGATAATAGTTTTAGTACGTTCATCTTTTAGGTATAATATAAATACCTTGGATTAATATATATATGTTTGGGTTAAGCAAATGTGTTGCCTTGTATTCCAATGCTCACGCCTTTACTTAAAGAACATGCATCAATTCGAGCTTTATGCTTAGACTGAGTTTCTGTAAATATAGTTAATATATGAAAACTAAACAATAAAATCGATGGCAAACTTAGAACTTGGAGGTCCTAGGTCTAAAACTATTACATTGTTTAAAAAAAAAATTATATGGAAAAAAAATAAATATTCATATACTTTCAATAACCAAGAGCGGATGATTTTACACTACTTCAACCCTATAACCTTTTTATAAAAATTAGATGAGTTCTCCAGAAATTAAGCTGTTGTCGAGAATATTAGTCTTGGTACTGGAGCTGGAAGTAAAAGAGTTTACCTGTAAAAGACCTGTAAAAACATCTTTATCTGCATTAGCTTGAGGAAGCTAAGTAAGCCTAGAAAAAAACCTAAAATCCCCTTCAGTAAGACAAGAAACAAATTTTAAAATCATACACCTACTAGAAGATAAACAACAGATCTCAATTCTTTACTTCTAAAACTCATTAACTTCTTAGACTGACTTTGTAACACTTTTTGGATGTTGTTAGTAACAAATGTATTTTTGATTTAATGAAGAATTATTTAGTCTCTCGTATCAGTTAGTCTAGAATATTAAATGTTAGATGTTAAATTAATATTGTTAGGCGATGTTTTAACTTTAATTGTCGCACAGAAAAATTTTAAATTTTTATGAATTTTTGGAGTGTTACAAAGTCAATGTATGAAGAAGATCATTGATCAAATGTCTAAGCTCCTTGAACCGAAGAGCATTGCCCTTTGTCAAGGTGCAAAGAAGTATGAACCTGGAAACTAGACTGAAGAACATGAGAGGTGCCACGCTTTGAAAGCAGGCTTCAATCAGTCAAAGGCCTATCTAATTGATTCAATATCTTCCAAATATATGGTTTCCTCCAAGGAATTCTTCACTCATATGGATCTATATGGAGGAATAAGCATACATATGGGAGATGATTCATATATACTAGCTGTCGGGAAAGGTTCTATTAAAATCACGGGGTCTTCACTTAGTGAAACCATGCCATAGCAATGCTCGTTCATGGCATATGAAACAATACCCCTGTTTTTAAAAAATATTGGAAAATACCTCTCAAGATCGTTTTTTTTAACCCCCTCCCAATATGCCTTCCCAATTTAAAAAAAAACCCATATTTTCACTATGTATTGCATGTGTCCGTTTTTTCATTTACATTTTTTATACCCCTTTATATTTCTACGTAGTATATTGACATGATACCCCACATGCATTCTACAAAGAAGTCAATTATGACCTGAAAGACAACGCCAAAAGACCTTGCTCTGACCACATGTTCCGTAATGTAATCGATGGTCTGTCAAGTCAATAAAAGATTAAATAAACAATTGGAAAAAATTTCCATAAAGAAACTATTCACTTAGATTCTGGTTGTGACCTAATGAATTCTCACTGTGAACACAATATAGGTAAACCTATTTAGGTTGTCCATTTCTGCCACCTATGGTTGTAGCTATGATGTGTCCTGACTCTGCACCCATACCATCAACAATAGCTGGCTCAATATCCTGCAATTGATTTACATTAACATGTCAGGGAAGAACCATGTATAAAAATTCCTTCCATGAAAACAGGAAACAAGCATACAATAAATGCCTCCTTTCATTTCTTGCTTCAAATGCAAATATTTCTCTTAAAAAAAATATTAGCTTACTTTCTCATCATCAACATCCAATTTGTTGTTCTTATCCTCATCTCAAGCATCTCTCTACCAAGCCAATCAACATTGTTCATTGGCCTTTTCAACCTGTTGATTGTCCTTGAGCTTCCCACACCTCCACTATGCCCTAAGCTCGTTGATGCCATAAATGGCCTGAGTTTCGACAATCTGGAAATTAGTGTATTATTCCCCTTGGGACTATATTCTCCACTCTCATCTCGTTTGAATTTGATCAACTTGAAGATGCTTCCAAGATGTGAAAAACAAGTTATGAACTATATGTCAGAGCGCTAATCAAAAAAATAGCACTTCAAAAATGTAGATGAGTTAAAGACATATTTTGAAGACATCGTGTTTGTCAATAGGCATTTTATTGGACACTAAGTATGTTGCCCCTTGACCAAAAGAAAAGATGTGAAGAGCTCAGTTCCTTCCAAAGGGAATTTTACTGGGCACTAAGTATGTTTCCCCTCGACCAAAAAAGAAGATGTGAAGAGCTTAGTTCCTTCCAAAGGGCCTTAATCCCTTTAAAATAAAAACTAAACAAGAGTTCTCATGCTTCATTAAAATCCTCTTCATTGGATAGGATTTAAGCCTAGTTCTAACAGTACTTAAAGGAAAACAGAGATCATGGTTTCTCAGAAAATACTTTTGCATTGAGAAACTGTTTAAATTTTTAAAGGTTAGAAAAACTATGAACATGAGTATCAGTATCATGGTATCACCACAATAGAGCCAACACAAGAACTTAAAAGAGACACACCAACAACAATAGCCTTTACAAAATATTAGTTAATGATAAGACACCAAAATAATAGGAGCCAATTTTATCATGGTTCTCTAGATAAACAATTTCAAAACATAACATTTTAGAAAAATGACTCAAAGTTTGAGCATAAAGGTCCAATTATAACTTGAAAGAATAGCAACTAGAAATAGAAACACACAAGGATTAATCATTGCAAAAGAATTAAATCATCTATCAAGCTACCACAGTTCCTGTAATTATTCAGAAAAATCATTAAAGTTGCAAAAAGGCTTGTATAAAGTGAGTGAAACTTTGAAGGTATTTCTCCTTGAGTAAGCATCACCTATGATCATAGAATCATAAGAGGTAAACCATAGAAATGAGCACAGTATTACTAGCTCGATGTGTTTTATGTGATCTAAATCCAATTGCAATCCCCTAACTTCCATGTACTATAACTACAATTGAATCTCCCCTTCCCACATGCTACTAAAAATGAGAAATGGAGAAATGATAATGAAACAAGAAATCACCAAGAAATAGGGAAAACGGGTTTTGGGGTGAGACCATATAATAGTGTTTTTAACAATGTGACTCTATGATTGAAGATTTGTGTTGTAAGAAGGGATGCTACAGAAATTTTAAATGTGGATTTATGTGAGTGCTGAGATTATCTTCAGCTTTGGTTTCCTCCAAGTTTTCTATACAGTCCTACAAACTCACCAATCTGTCACAAAAATATGCCCAGAAAAGGGTCATCGTTGCTGGTTGCAATCCATTCCAAGTGCCAATGGAAACAAGTCCTTTATGTTATGAAAATATGTTCCAAGTATGATATGCTTGAGTGTGATATCTCATGCCCAATGCATGCTATATGACTATTATGAGTTTCCATAATTTGCTAGTTGAGTACAGTTTTTATCTAGGGTTGAGTTTACTACTGAAATTGACTTGAAATAAGACTCCAAAAGTGTCTCAACAAGTGTCCAAATGATTATGTGGAAGAAGTCCTGTATTGCTAAACCTCTCTGAAATTCAAACCATATGTTCCCTGAAAATTTGTAGGGGTTTTATAGCTGCAAGGCAAACCCATCCCTACAACAAACTCAGTAACTCAGGGAAGTGGCCATTGTCACCTCACCATTCTCCCTTGGGCTTCGGGTTGGTTCATTCCAGCTCCAGGGGTGTTTCCCTAAATTAAGACTACGAGGGTTTTGACAAGAAAACACAAGTTTATTATGTAATAAAACCCTCACAGAATTGGAGTAAATGAGAAAAGAAATAAGGAGGAGTAGACATGGATATTAGTGCCTTATCCATTGGGCCTAGGCAATAATTTACTACATGTGAGTCTAAGCATGCAAGACACAACACTCCTGTGGGCATGAGCTTCAAGTGTTTTAGTGTCTCCAATCTGAGATAGCTACCTATCCAACACTTCCAAACATGGGTTTTTAGTGATAACAATATTTTTTATGTAAAATAACTGTAAATAAACTTGAACCAATATCTTTAATAACTGAGCCAGAATTGAAGACAACAAAGAGAGATTTTAAAAGGTCATCAGAGAGTGAAAGCAATATTCATAATGATGGAGACAATATTTTGAATTTTTCTTCTTATCTTGAAGAAATTAGGATACAATCACTAGATACAGGCATTATTTCAGAGCAGACCATGAGTGAAAATCCGTTTGGTCAGAAAAGGAAAGGCATGGAAAAAGAAATTAGAGGTTCTCGATTAGTGCCTGAAAGTGAGTTCCTAGATCGTAGAAAAATAGTCACAGATAACATTGTCAACAATTTTGAATCTTTTAAACAAGGAAACACTGAAGAGAGCATTCAGGTTTCAAACTGTAAAGAAAATTTGAAGGGTGAAAAAGATTTTGAAAATATTCATGAAAATTATGTTCCTAATTTCAAAGATCATTTGCTTTCTCCATTTGTGACTAAAGACAATGAAGTTAGGGTAATTCCAAACACTTCTTTGCATTAGAATTCAATTCTAAAGAAGAAAAAAAAGCTCTTGAAGAAACATAATTCAGGGTTATCAACTCTACCAAAGAGATCAGATAATCAAATAAAGATAAATATTTGCAGGGAAGAAGAAAATGTTCATGAAGTATTATCTGGAGTAGATCATCGAAAGAAAAGGACACAGATCAAGCCAAGGAAACTTAGCTTTGATGAAAATTTGCATTTGGTAAAAAGGGAAAGAATTGAAGCTGAAGATGAAACCAAGAAAGATGTAGAAGGATCGAATAAAGGAGGCATAGCAAGTGCCAATTATAATAATGGAGAAAATATCCCATCGGATAATGCTTGTGTGTTAAATGAATTCCATTTGAGAACTAATAATATATTAAGTTATAACAGTATTGAAACTGAAGGTGATTTGCCACATGGGCAGATGTCTTCAATTTTTATGGAAAGGCCTATGTGTTTTCCAACAAAGGCTGATAAATATAGTTTGTAAAGTAGCCTACCAAGTGATGAAGTTTCCTTGCCTCCCTCTAAATGATGTCATCGGGCTTAGGAAGCTATGTCTACATTGTTAACTTTTCATATGCTTAGCTAAGACATCAGTATTTCATTTCATTTTCATGACAAAAGCATATAAACAGGATCACTGAAAGATAGACAAGCACAAC